>OX465091.1:5379779-5808868 GCA_949987675.1 Chymomyza fuscimana
AATGAAAATGTTTGCCTTCACTTTGCCAAATTACGATGAGATGGCTCATACTTTGAGCGCTTGATCCTTTTGTTCTTGTATTTTGCAAACAGTTCTCCACTTGGATTTGATTATTTTTCCGCGTTATATTGTAGTAACCCTGTCAAGATTATGACACTTTAGATGGCATCGACAATGAATCGTTTTCTATTCCAAACTGATAAAATATATAAAGAACAAAATGTATACATGAATTCGTGCATATGTGTAGCATCCAAAACTAACCCTCCTTTTTCTTCACTGAAACAACTTTTCACGATATTCGACACGGAGTCCTAAGGTAGAGTTGCCCCTTTTAGGTCATCTTCTCGCAAACTGTCGCCATGTGTACAGAAATAATTTCATGACTGGCATCGCCTAAGTTAGTTTTTTTATTGAAATGAATTAATTATTTTACTCACCTTTTAGATATTCATACATTGGTTCCATTTCGAAATCCTCGTTGAAACTTTCTTTACCGTAATCCCGCATTTTACTTATGTTCACATACATATGTATGTATATAATATACACAACACCTTGTTAACAAAAACGCGTTTGCACTTGTCGGTGGTATACTGAAAATTGAAGCCACAACAATGGCTATCGCCTAATTTTTGGCACGCGTCAAACGCCGCATTTTTGTTACGTGTGAGTGCAAGCGAGATGTCATTCAAAACGAACACGTACACATTATTATTATTATTATTAATGGGGATAAAGATGTACTGCGACCCAAATGGATCTATTGTACCCCCTTCACGGCTCAGAGCTCTCCCAGAAGTCCAATAGCCTGCATATATTCCAGTATTTTGGTTGGACTTAGGGTAACAACGATCTCCGGTGAGAGAACGTACATGCCTAAAAACTTGTTTCTTTTGTTAATGACTGCCATGCATTCGCATAGTAAATGTATTGAAGTTTCTTCCTCCATGCTACAGAAGCGACATAGTCCACTATCCGCTATGCCAATTTTATTTAAGTGGCTGCGGAGCCTACAATGTCCCGTCAGGAGGCCCGTCAGGATCCTCACAGTATTTTTCCCGTGAGTTATCATGACTTTGAACCTCTTGCGGTTGTAGTTAGAGAGAAGGGCTTTTGCCTGCTTAAGTCCTGGTGTCTGTGCCCAGTGAAGCAGCCGTTTATTTTCCTCCTCCATTTTCAACAGGTCCCGTACCACATGGTTACCAATCCCACAATATGGTTCGGGTCCGATTAGCGGTGTTGCTGCACCGGTCCTTGCTAGTCTATCTGCCAGCTCATTTCCAGGAATATTGTTATGTCCTGGAACCCATCTAATCGTGAGCTTATTCCTAACACCTAATTTGTCTAGTGCAGTTCTCACTTCTTTTACCAGCCCTGATGTAATCTTGGCTCTACTTAATGCCTTTATCGCTGCTTGACTGTCAGACAGGATGGAGATGTCCCTGCCGTGGTAGTTATTTTGCAGATTGAACTCTGCACACCTTCCAATAGCACAGACTTCAGCTTGGAAGATGCTGGTGTGTCTGCCTAGTGATTCGTAATACTTTGTCCTGGGTCCTACTACCCCCAGGCCACTCCCTTTATCCGTGAGGGACCCGCCTGTGTACCACTTTATTGTTTGTGGTTTTATTGGGTGAACTGCCGAAAGAGATGTCCAGGCCTCTTTCGTGCTGAGTTTAATATCAAAATTTTGATTGAACCTGTACTCAGCTAGCATTTCATCCCTTGGATGCAGAAGCATAGGTATGTCCTTTGCTAAGTCTGCAGCATCTTTTCTGGTGAGGTTGAAGTCAACTCCTTCTCTCCCAATTCTTATTAACGTAGCCTTCCGCTGCATATCGATAACGATATGAAGCGGTGTGACATCCATTAATATTTCTAGGGCCGCAGTAGGACAGGTGCGCATTGCTCCTGTCATACATATGCAGGCCATTCTTTGTAGTTTCTGCAATTTTGTTTTGGTCGTGCTAAGGCGCGCCCTGCTTCCCCAGGCTATTGACCCATACGTGAGCATGGGTCTGACAACCATTAGGTAGAGCCATCTTATTATTCGTGGTGATGTACCCCACGATTTCCCGGCAATGCTTCTACACGTAAAGAGAGCCCTTGAGCACTTATTTATCGTGTTGTCTACATGAGTCCTGAAGTTAAGCTTGGAGTCAAAGGTTACTCCAAGGTACTTGACTTCATTACTCGCTTCTATGCTGCATCCTGATAGGGTTATATTCCTCATCCTTCCAAGTTTATATCTCCTTGTGAAGGGTACTATGACTGTCTTGGCAGGATTAAGACTCAGGCCTGCCTTTTTACACCAGTCATTAGTCTCCTTGAGACCTAGCTGAATAATATCGCAGAGTGTATCCTCATACTTGCCTCTAGCTATAATGACGATGTCGTCCGCATAGCCTTGACATAGTATGCCTCTGCCAGCTAGTCTCTCCAGTAGCTCATCTACTAGCAGACTCCATAAGAGGGGTGATAGTACTCCGCCCTGAGGGCAGCCTCTTGTCGTCATTACTGTGGTGGATTGCCCACCAATAGTTGCTGTGGCTAGTCTAGATGCCAGCAGTGAGTTTATCCATCTGCTGGTTGTTGCATCTAGGCCCCTTCTGGCCAGTGATGCGTTGACGGCCTCATGGGAGGCGTTATCAAAAGCACCCTGTATATTCAGGAAAGCGCATAGTGCCACTTCCTTATGAGTTAAGGATTCCTCAATAAGGGTTCTTAACTGATACAGTGCAGTATCCGTTGACCTTCCCGCTCTGTATGCATGTTGCATCCTTTGAAGAGGTCGCTGCACTAGAAGTGTGCTTCTAATTCTGAAGTCTACCAGCTTTTCCAACGTTTTCAGCAAAAACGAAGTTAAGCTGATAGGTCTGTATGCCTTTGGATGAGTGATATCTTTCTTCCCGGCTTTCGGGATGAAGACCACTCTAGCTATACTCCATGCTGTAGGTATATGACCTAGCGCAAGGCTGCTAACCAGTACTCTCCTGATAGGAGTCAAGAGGCTATTCAGTCCTTTTTGTAAAAGGACTGGATGTAACCCATCCACGCCCGGAGATTTGTAAGGCTGGAACGTTCCAATTGCCCATTTTAATCTCTCTGGCGTTACCGTTGACTTGGCAATGGCCCAGTCAGTGGCACATGATCTGTTTCTACCTATTGGCATGGTTCTGCCTTCCACCTGTGAGGTGCTTCCAGGGAAGTGCATGTCCAAGAGGAGTTCAAGTTTCTCCTTATTATTGTTTGTAAAGGAGTTATCCGATTTCTGGAGTGCCAGATTAACTTCTGGCATTCTTTTCGAAATCGCTTTGTGAAGTCTAGCTCCTTCACTTGTGTTCTTAATGGCTTCGCAAAAGGTCCTGTAGTTCCTTCGCTTGGCCTTTCTGATCTCTCTGTTATACAGAGTTAGGCTATCCCGGTAAGCGTCCCACTCTCCATAGCGCTTTGCTGTATTGAAGAGATGTCGGGTAACTTTCCGTAGCTTTTCGAGTTGGGAGTTCCACCATGGCGCGTCCTTCTCCTTCTTTGCATTCCCAAGTGGGCAACTTTCATTAAAGGCGTTCACTATACACGTGTTCAACTCCTCCACTGCGCATTCCAGCTCAACAGGGTTTCTGGGCTTTCCAGATGCCCTGCTGGCTGTGTTTTGCGTAAGGGAGAGATTGAACTTATCCCAGTCTGTATTCCTGGGATTGCGTTTGCGTTCGCAACTCTTGAGATTTAACCCTAGATTAAATCTAATGATCCTGTGGTCTGACATAGACTCTTCAGGAGATACATGCCAATTGTTTATGTACGAGTTCAGTACCCTACTGGCCAAGGTTATATCAAGCACCTCGGATCTAGCCCTAGTTACGAAAGTCGGAACACTGCCGACGTTTATAATTTCTAGGCTACTACTTGAAATAAACTCTAAGAGAGACTCACCTCTAGCGTTTATGTCCGTGCTACCCCATACCACGTGATGCGCATTTGCATCGCATCCAATGATAACGGGTAGCTGCTGTCTCCTGCAGTGCTCCACAAGGGCTTGGACCTCGGGCGGTGGGCAGGTTTCATCCCCCGCAAAATAGACGGAGGCTACTACGAGTGCCTTCACTCCACCGGCTTCTTCGACCATGATAGGAACACAGTCACCAGTGAGGAATTCTGTAAGTACATTACAATTAATACTTCTACTTGCCAAGATACAGGCTCTAGGGAGTGGGTCCCTATGGTCCCAAATTACCTTGGCGTCATTCACGTACAGTCCTTTTATGCCCTGGAGGTCGTCTCCAGATCCCCTTCTTCTTCCTCACCTAGCTCCATTGCTAGTTCTTGAGAGGACATTGGAGGTTGATCCTCAATGTTACAGCTCGCCTCGATTACTGTGACATCGAGTTCCTCTTCATCATCGGCTACATCTATCAGAGAGTCAGAGGTGTTCAGACCCTCCGTTTCAACAGCGGGTTGGGTGAGTAGGGCCGGCTCATGCAATGTTTTGGCAGCCGTTTTGCCCTTTCTCAGCCCACTCACTGGTATACTGCCGAACCTATAGTTGAGCTTGTGTCCCTTCTGGATAATTTCGGCACAGGAGCTATCGTCAATGCCGAGGACGAGGAGTAAACCACCTCCTTCGCTCTTCCTCGACAATAACCTCCAGTGCTCCGTATCTAGAAGGTTTTGCTTCCGTATAAGCTCCAGGACCCATTCGGTCGGCTTGTCCGTTCTGGGACAGAAAATGGTGATATTGTGTGACGACGGTATTGTGTGACGTCTCCCATTTTTGTCTCTAGCGGGACCCCTTTCCACATACTAAGGGTGGGGACCGCTAGCCGCAACCACTCAGCCGACCCTTCGTCAGCGCAGTCCACGACTAGATGTCCGACCCTAAAGTGGACTCCATCAAACACTATTGGGGAGTCCCAGCCTGAAGTGACCAGCTCCTCCAATATTGCTTCCTCAAGCAGTGTTAGCTCTTCACTGCTGAGGATTACCTGAGGATACTCCTCAGGCACTATCGCAACCTTTACCTTTCTAGCTGCGGCCGCGTACGTTGGCCTCTCTTCGGTCACCCTGGGTGTCAGGGGTTGGTCCCTGACTTCCAGAGCAGCTTCAGAGGTGCTCACCGCTTTTGCTGGCCTCTCTTCGGCCACCTTGGATGTCGAGGGTTGGTCCTCGACTTCCAGAGCAGCTCTAGAGGTGCTAGCTACTTCCGTAGATACTACTGCGGTCCTTGTCTCCACACGCACCCTCTTTGGCGTGTCGGATGGTGGCGTGAGTGCACTGCTCAGCCTTTTCGGAGCAGGGGTAGAGCCCTGCTCCTGCTGAGGACGTGGCTGCTTTGCCAGTGCCAGTGCCTCATCAGGTGATTTACCCTGCTGCAGATACCTAATGTACCATTTCACCTTGGCGCCGCTCAGCCCTCTGCGGTTCGGGTCATCCCGAGCCCCAGGTTCGCCAAGTTCAGGTCTTGGGGGCTTCACTTTGCCAGCTTGCCTTGGGTTGGCACTGCTGCTAGTTCCGGCTGCCGGGTGTGGTGTAACACCCACTACACGGCCTCCCAAACTCTGCTTCTTCTCATTTATTCTCCTTACAGGAGCTACTTTTGGTGATTTCACCAATGAGGGCCGCTCCCTGTCTAGGTCACGGTCCTCAAACTGTTTTGCAACAGCTCCCGCAGTTACACCCTGCGGTATTTTTAGAAATTTTTCTTTATTCGTACTCATATGGACCCACGAGTAGCGGAGAAATATACTGTCCACCCGGGCAGAGATCCGCAGTACCCGGGTAAGGCTCACCAGACTAGGCGGTCGCCACTTGCCTAGACTCTCCGTTAGTGACTGGGCTATTTGTTTTCCGGGCCCCCAGCCAGGCTGACTCTCGGCACGGGTCGAATGACACCTTAGTCCGGCCCGGAGATGTGGAAATTTTTAGGAGTTTCCAGCTCCAGCCCGACTACTATTAGCCAGCCCCCTTAGCAGTGACAAGCCTAACTAAGGGGCTGTTTCCAGCCGCCCTCACGTGGAGAGTGTAGTCGCACTTCCGAGTCAGCAACAGTTACGGCACGCCCATTACGGTACATGTTGATCCCCCTGTTGCAGTCCTCGGCAGGCGGCCAACACGTACACATAGTGCGTTTTCATAATGCACACTGGCGCCTCAGCTGAAGCAAATGTTTTGTTTTTTTCTTGCAATCTAAGTAAGCGAAAATCGTAATTTAAGAATTTTAAATCTTAATTTAAGAATGTTTGGTTATGTTTTAAGACTTTTCTTCTTATTTTAAGAAAATTTTTGCTAGTTTTTAGATTGAAATTTTATTACCACAAAAATCTAAATTTAAGATTTTTTTCGTCTTAATTTAATCTTGTTTTAAAACAAGTTCTTAAGAACTCTTTGTCTAAATTTGAGAATTTCCGTCGTGATTTTAGAATTTCGGGTCTTGATTGGAATTCAATATTTTTCTTTCTTAATTCAAGAACTATTATTCTTAATTCAGGATTTTTTGGCCTTCTTTTATGATTTTTTGGTCTCATTTTAAGAATTAAAAACAAGAATGCAAAAATCTTGATTTAAGATTTTATTTTTTTTATCAGTGTACTTTTAACACCATCTAAACATAAATTAATGTTATAAATAACACATATGTATAATTTTTTGTCTTGGGTAGTTATTAAGATAAAAAAATTAATTCAAAATATGCTGATTTAATTAAAAATTATAAAGTAAATAATTTAAGGCTCCTTTTTATTTATTTTTCAGTCAGGGTCAAGGCGATACATTCTAGATTTATATTAAATTCTTACAATAACCTAGGGTAGCGATTGAACTAAAATGTTCCTAGGTCAGCGCATAAACATCAACACAAAAGCAGCGAGAACCAATACTTTATATCGCTTTGCGTTGGCCTAGCCCAAGTCAATGCATCAAGATCAACGCATAACACAGACCGACTGCCATTGCAGTTGCTTATTGTTGTTGCGTGGTGTTTATTTTGTGTTTGATTTTGCTTTTACCCCAACCGAGCCCATCTCGACGCATAATCTTTCAACAGTCAATAAAGCTCGGAGCGAATTGTTCCCTCTGTCTATTTTAGTACTCTCTGCTGCTGCCTTATTTGCTGTCGCTGCTCGTCAAAAGCGTCATACATCTCTTGCTCTAGAAGAAGCTTAATGTTTTCAAGGGAATTATTATGCATTCTTACCCCAAACAGCAGCTCAAAGGGACTTTTCTTTGTAGATGCCTGCACGTGCGAATTAATGGCTTTCTGCACGTTTGGTACAAACTTGTACCACTTAGACAGCTCCTCTGCCGACAACTTTGCTATAATTGACAACACCGTGCGGTTGATTCTCTCCACCTCTCCGTTCCCTCTTGGAACTCCGGTTATAGTCCACACATGCTCTATAGAATTATCCTTTGCATACTCGACCATGACTCAATCTTCTTTAAAGTCTCTGCGCAGCTGGTTGTTTTGGTTGGGTACAGCCACACGAACTTGGTAAATGCATCTACAATAGCCAAAATGTGTTTATATTGCTTAGATGTGGCATCCATTGGTCCCAAATGGTCCACATGCAATGTGTGTAACGGCTGTTCTCCCTTCGCAATGACATGTAAATATATAATAATAATAATGCATCTCACGTAATTATTTACAACCAGCACAACTTTCTGCTATAAATGGGGTATCCAATAGGTTTGGCTCACGGCATGCATAGTTTTTTGTACGGCATAATGACCTGAATTGTGAGCTTCCACAATTATTTCCTTTTCCATTTGCTTGGGTACAACCAGAAGATCGTTGCCATTTACCTCTTTATACATCAAGCCACCTTTCCATTTATATTGCTTATATGGGCGTTCGGTTAAAATTTCCGCAAGTGCTTTGATAGTGTCATCCCTCTCTTGGGCCTTTTTCATACGAGCAGTAATCTCCAGCGACACGAGGAACATATTAGTTGGATAAGCCTTTCCCCTGGCCTATGCTCCACATCAAACTCAAACTCCTGCAGAAAGACAACCCATTGCGCCACCTCTCTGGGGACATCTTTTTTCTTCAAAGTCTGCTTAAATGCGGCGCAATCCGTTATTAATTTAAATCGTTGGCCCAGTAAGTAATGGCGAAACTTTTTTACAGCCAGGTAAACAGCTTTTGCCTCCAAAATATAACTGTGTTGACGCGATTCTGCTTCCGATGACTTCTTACTCCAAAATGCCACTGGATGTAGTTGGTCATCTGACCACTGCAACAGCGCTGCTCCAAATCCTTCCTTGGAAGTATCCGTGTGTACTTCAGTCTTTGCTTCTCTGTTATACAATTTCAAAACCGGTTCACTAATCAACGCCGAAATGCTTCTAATTCTGACGCACCTATTTTTATCTTTGCGCAATAAGTTTGTCAATGGTCTGGCAATCTTCGAATAATTCTGGATGAATTTCCTAACAAATCCAGTTAAGCCCAAAAACGATTGTACGGCTCTTATGTTTTTCGGCTCTGCAAATTTGGCCAAATGCACCCACCTTCAATACATTGACCTAAAAAATTAATCTTAGTCTGCAAAAATTTACATTTTTTCCATTTAACGTAAGCCATGGGATGCCGCTGTGGCAAAGACCAATTTTACTTTTTCCAAGCACTTCTCTACAGTTTCATCCATATATAAATCCAGCACATCGTTATTGACCATCTCTTGAAATACATAATTGACGTAACGAATAAATACGGCTGGTGAGTTACGGAACCCAAACGGCGCTTTGTTGAATTCGTACAGCCCAGACTTCGTCACAAAAGCAGTGTATTTTTTGCTGATTTCGTCAATTGCAACATGGAAATATCCGTTTTCCAAGTCCATGCCTTCTGCAATTTTTCCATCATCGATTATGAATGAAAAACTTTCAGTTGTTACCCTAAGTCCAACCAAAATACTGGAATATATGCAGGCTATTGGACTTCTGGGAGAGTTCTGAGCCGTGAAGGGGGTACAATAGATCCATTTGGGTCGCAGTACATCTTTATCCCCATTAATAATAATAATAATAATGTGTACGTGTTCGTTTTGAATGACATCTCGCTTGCACTCACACGTAACAAAAATGCGGCGTTTGACGCGTGCCAAAAATTAGGCGATAGCCATTGTTGTGGCTTCAATTTTCAGTATACCACCGACAAGTGCAAACGCGTTTTTGTTAACAAGGTGTTGTGTATATTATATACATACATATGTATGTGAATATAAGTAAAATGCGGGATTACGGTAAAGAAAGTTTCAACGAGGATTTCGAAATGGAACCAATGTATGAATATCTAAAAGGTGAGTAAAATAAATTAATTCATTTCAATAAAAAAACTAACTTAGGCGATGCCAGTCATGAAATTATTTCTGTACACATGGCAACAGTTTGCGAGAAGATGACCTAAAAGGGGCAACTCTACCTTTAGGACTCCGTGTCGAATATCGTGAAAAGTTGTTTCAGTGGAAGAAAAAGGAGGTTAGTTTTGGATGCTACACATATGCACGAATTCATGTATACATTTTGTTCTTTATATATTTTATCAGTTTGGAATAGAAAACGATTCATTGTCGATGCCATCTAAAGTGTCATAATCTTGACAGGATTACTACAATATAACGCGGAAAAATAAATCAAATCCAAGTGGAGAACTGTTTGCAAAATACAAGAACAAAAGGATCAAGCGCTCAAAGTATGAGCCATCTCATCGTAATTTGGCAAAGTGAAGGCAAACATTTTCATTCCGCCAAAAGGACCTCAAAAATTTGGAGAGCTTCGATATTCTTACGAATTTGACCAAAGTGTCGGAAGCTAGAGCAGTTTGGTAAGAAAAATTCTATAATATTATATTATTTATATTGCCCTAACAAAATACATTTCTTGCTTTTCAGATACAAATAGATTTTGATATTTTGTACCCTGGGAAAAAAAATTGTTTGATATCAAAATGGCAAGGTTTCAAAAAGAGTGTAACAACCTTTTTTGAAAACAACATCCTCTACGAGTTGTGCATTGATCAATCTAGCATAGCTTAATCAATAACCCACAAAGGTAAGACTAGAAAAAAAATTCTTAAATTAAATTAAAGTAAAAATTTTCTATAACATATATATAGGTTTTATGAAATGTATTTTACTAATTTTTAATTATGAATTTAAAATTTATATACTCATTAGATGCAAAGGACTACATGTACGAACTCCTGCTAACATCGGTATTGCCATCATCTGCATGATTCAAGGACGAATCGGGAAAAAGTATCAGGAATGAAACGAAGAGTGGAAATTAATCCATTCGATTAAGTTTAGATCGGCTACAAAAATTTAATTTAAAAGATGGCGTACGTTAAAGTCGGGCGCGGACGACTTTGGGATACCCTGTACCACCAAATTGCAATCAAGTCCGATATATTGCTTACAAACTCCAAAAGATATTTGCCAAATAAACGAAACACAACGAATTTTGTTCAAAATACGTTTTTTTGACCAATTGGTCCTATGGGAGCTATATGATATAGTCAACCAATTTTGATAAAATTTGGTACAGTTTTGAAGATCTCTAAAAAATTTCTGAATGCCAAATTTGGTTACAATATCTTCACAAACAAACGAAACACAACGAATTTTGTGCAAAAAACGTTTTTTTGACCGATTGGCCCTATGGGAGCTATATGATATAGTCAACCGATTTTGATCAAATTTGGTATAATGCTTGGGAACTCTAAAAAACTTGTTAATTCCAAATATGGTTACGGTATGTTCACAAATAAACGAAACACAACGAATTTTGTACAAAACACGATTTTTTGACCGATTGGTCCTATGGGAGCTATTTGATATAGTCAACCGATTTTAATCAAATTTGGTATAGTGCTTGGGAACTTTAAAAAACTTCTTAAAGCCAAATTTGGTTACAATATCTTCACAAACAAACGAAACACAACGAATTTTGTACAAAAAACTAATTTTTGACCGATCGATCCTATGGGACCTATATGATATAGTCAACCGATTTTGATAAAATTTGGTACAATGCTGGGGGTTTCTAAAAAACTTCCGATTGCCAAATTTGGTTATGATATCTTCATAAGCAAACGAATTATCCATCTAAAACTTTTGCTTTTTTTCGAGGTCCTCTGAAACACCCCTATGGGAGCTATATAATGTAGTCCCGATATCAAAAAAATAAAATAAACTTGTCTCCTATGGATTAATAAGGGATCTTATCTGAATGTTTGGTTGCTCTAGCTCTTACCATCTCTGAGATCTAGGCGTTCATACGGACAGACGGACAGACGGTCAGACGGACAGACGGACAGACGGACATGGGTATATCGACTTCTCTAGTCACTCAGATCATACTTTAGGTAACTTTGGGGGGTCTCCGCCTTCTCCTTCTGTACGTTACATACATTTTCGGCTTGCACAAACACAATATACCCTTTGTACCATACGGTACAGGGTATAAAAAGATGGCGTTCGTTAAAGTCGGGCGCGGACGACTTTGGGATACCCTGTACCACTGCTTGCAATAAAATCCGGTAAATTGCTTAAGAACACCAAAAGACATTTGATTGCCAAATTAGATTATGATACCTTCATAAACAACCAAAAACAGACGAATTTTTAATCAAAAACTTTTTTTCGACCGATCGGCCCTATGGGAGCTATATGATATAGTCAACCGATTTTGATAAAATTTGGTATAGTGCTTGGGAACTCTAAAAAACTTCTTAATGCCAAATTTGGTTACAATATCTTCACAAACAAACGAAACACAACGATTTTTGTACAAAAACAAATTTTCGACCGATCGATCCTATGGGACCTATATGATATAGTCAACCGATTTTGATAAAATTTGGTACAGTGCTGGGGGTTTCTAAAAAACATTCGATTGCCAAATTTGGTTATGATATCTTTATAAGCAAACGAATTATCCATCTAAAACTTTTGCTTTTTTTCGAGGTCCTGTGAAACACCCCTATGGGAGCTATATAATGTAGTCCCGATATCAAAAAAATAAAATAAACTTGTCTCCTATGGATTAATAAGGGATCTTATCTGAAAGTTTGGTTGCTCTAGCTCTTACCATCTCTGAGATCTAGGCGTTCATACGGACAGACGGACAGACGGACATGGGTATATCGACTTCTCTAGTCACTCTGATCATACTTTAGGTAACTTTGGGGGGTCTCCGACTTCTCCTTCTGTACATTACATACATTTTCAGCTTGCACAAACACAATATACCCTTTGTACCATACGGTACAGGGTATAATGACAGCTAGTGAAGTTGATTGTTTTGTGCACTTTTTGACTATACTGAATGGTGATCTTGTTCCCATAAAGATACTTGGCTGAAATCTAAGGAGACTATAAATGACTCAGATTATTTAAAAAAATTGATTTGTGACGCTATAGAAATAAGACTATTTGATCAACACTCTCAATCACATGAAATTGGACAAAAACGTAAATTGAATTGTATAAAAAATATATCTGACTTTACCAGTCCGCCACTTCATTTATATCCACTAAACACAGTATTAAGTTTGAATAAGTTTGTAGTTGTAAAAGTTTTTTATATTAAAAAAAAAAAAAATAAAAATGTAAAATACATTTTAAAAAGCATTTTCCCTTATTTGTAATAAGAATTTATAAATCTTATTTCAAGATTTTAACAATCTTATTGCAAGATTGGTCGAAATCCGAAATTAAGATTTTGTTCACGATTTTAGATTTTCCCCCGGATTGTTTTAAGAATAAATATTCTTATTTCAAGATTTTTTTAGGCTTAAAGTAATCATAATCCCACCAAAAAAAACATCAAAAATGTAAATTTTGGTGTTTACTGCAACAAAAAGATTTCGTATCTCAAAAATGCGCCGCAACAAAAAGATGTGATACCCACTCCAAAGTATCTTTGAAAGTTAATTTGGAGTTTCGTGTTAATAATATTTCACTACTTCTATCTTTGCAAATCAGTTTTCACTAATATAGTCTGTATCAATAGGGAAATCGTTAGATTGTCTTGCGAAGCTTGTGATGGTGTATGTACAAAGTGCGGTGAGCTATTTGGAATGACTTATGTCAGTGTCACGAAAATAAACTCAACAGTCCGTCTTTTTTACCCTCTTCATAGGTTAGGTTAGGGCGGCAGTCGGGACCTAACGTCCCAACTCACTTAGGCCAGAGAATTGGCCCGTTGTGATACCGCTGGGTGGGCCTTACACCACCCTTCCCCCATTCAGGAGGTCCCCTATATGTTCCAAAATCACGCCCATCCGGCGGCTTTAATAAACCTCGAGAGGCTTCTTGGACTCTTTTCCGAGAGTTGGGATAGGTCATTAAAGACGTATGATTTAAGGAATCGGAGCCTTGTCTTACACAGCCCAGGGCAGTGGCAGAACAAGTGCTCCACCGTCTCCAGCTCCTCCTCATCTCTACAACTTCTACAGAAATCATTGTGAGGTGCGTTGAGCCTTGATGCATGGATACCCACCAGCCAGTGTCCGGTGATTGCCCGGATAACTGTCGAGCACTGAGCTCTATTTAAATCGCAAAGCTGCTTTGTTCTCTTTTTGCAGTATACCGGCCATGTCTGCCGTGAGATTCTACACGTGTTCGATATCCGATTCCACGCTTGATTAGCAGCTAGAGCAAAGTGATTCTTAATACTCAATTTACAGCTGGCCATAGGTATACCCAGACGCTCCTTGTCCTGAAGGAGGATGCTGGTAGTTCCTCTTCTTGCCAGTTCATCCGCAATGCAATTGCCCTCAATATCCCTGTGTCCCGGGACCCAGATGAGGTGGATCGAAAACTGTTCTGCCATCTCCTCCAGAGATGAACGACAGTTGTTCACTGACTTCATGCATGATGTCATGGATGCTAGAGACTTAATAGCCGCCTGGCTATCTGAGTAAATACAGATATTGTTGGTACCAATTGGTAGGTTTTTAATTATTGAGACGGCTTCCTGAATTGCCATGACTTCAGCCTGGAAGACACTGCAGTGATCTGGGAGCCTAAAAGATATTCTTACGTTGGGTTCCTCAATGTAGACGCCCCCGCCAACGCGGTCGTCTAACTTGGAACCGTCCGTGAAGATTTTTGTTGAGCCACTCGGGCCCGGTATGCCAACATTCCATTCTTCCCTGGTTGGAAAATGGGTCTCGAATGCTGTTGAAAAGTGTTCCTGTGGGGAACAGTAGTCCGTACCATCAGGAATTAGAGGATTACCATTAAGAATCCTAGAGTGACCGAAGTCTAGGCCATTCCATTTTTTTGCCTCTCTCATACGTAGAGCTGATAGAATGGCTATTTGCTTTCCCACTTTATCCAGGGGCAATAGGTTTAGGATGGCATCTAATGCTTCATTTGGGGTGGAGCATAGTGCCCCGCTGATAGTTAATTCTGCAGTCCGCTGAACCTTACTCAGCTTTTTTAGGACGGTTTTCTTGTCCATTGATGGCCACCAGATTGAGACTCCGTAGAGGAGAATCGGTCTCACGATGGCAGTGTATAGCCAGTAGACTATATTAGGAGACATGCCCCATTTGAGACCAATAGCCTTTCTGCATGTATACAGGTCGATCGTGGCTTTCTTCCTTCGATCTTCCGTATTTAGGTTCCAGTCCAGTTTACTATCGAGGATTAGACCAAGATATCTGGCTCACTACGTACGGTCATACAATTTGTCGTGTGCAAAAAAAAAAAAAGTTACAATTAAAATAATTTAATGGACAAGTCCACTACGTGGCAAATACATAGTATTACTGTGCATACGTGCTGTTTTTGTATCATCGATTTACGTTCGAAACTAATAAGCAAACTTACAAAAAACAAAAACGAAACTCTTATTAGTGACAGTGCAGTTTTAGGGCTCCGCTGGCATAAGCTTCATATTTGCGCAGTGTGTACACTCTGTGTTTATTTTTTTTGTGTGTATACATTGGTCGTCTCACCAATCAAAAATTATAGCATACATGAAGAGGAAGACTGAAAAAAATTCCAATATAATGTCTACTGCTTCGAGCGCATCAGGCAAAGTTAAATTGCCTCGCATAAGTAAGAGTGCGTCAACCAAGAATTCTGATACCGATCAATTCAAAAACTATTTTCGCCCCCTCCAAACAATTGATGATGATGACGTTGACAGCGACGAGGAGCAGACGCTAGCAGTAAAAGAAAAAATACCACCAATTACTGTGCTCAAAAAACTTCGAAAGCCGTCCACGACTTGTTTAAAACTCTTCAAGTAGCTGATTACTCCGTTCAACCCATTTCTATTGGAATCAAAGTCTTTGTGAACACTTTTTCGGATTATAACTCAGTTTGCTTTGAGCTAGCTAAGCAAAATTTCGAGTTTTTCTCCTATGAGACGAAG
The DNA here is from genome assembly GCA_949987675.1 of Chymomyza fuscimana. NCBI lineage: Eukaryota > Metazoa > Arthropoda > Insecta > Diptera > Drosophilidae > Chymomyza > Chymomyza fuscimana. The sequence continues at coordinate 5,395,173 of OX465091.1, forward strand.
AAAACAAAACCTTTTAAGGCTGTACCAACGAGTATGAAATTAGATAGAGTGGAACGACTGGCCGTTAGCGTTTACTCGCTAGTTGCTCCTTTGAGCAATTATTAGGGTTTGCTCGGGTCATTTAAGCAGTTGTATTTTGCATGCGTGCAAAGAGCATGGAAGAAAAACCCGAACGCCGCCGTCTGTACTGCTCTAATGTGTTAAGTTGTTGTTGGCTGCTGTGTTGCATATTTTGTTTTGGTTCTTCATTCATATTTGATTTTCGTGCAACTAGTAAAGTGTGCTTATGCATGAATATTTTATCAAGGGGCGGGCGGATATGTGAGGTTTTTTGTGTGTATTTGACCGAGAGATAGTAATTTTTGTTGTTGTATTTGTATACTTTTCAAAATTTATTCTTAATACAAATTTAATATTTTATTGTTGCTGAACAAAATAAATATTTTTTCTTACATATGTATGTATGTACATACATATGAACATTTAAAAAACCATTTTTCTTTTATAATTATTAATTTTATTGTTAATGGTTCATATATAAGTATGTGTATTTTGTTGTTGTTATTGTCGTGCTGTTATTGTTAATAAAAATGTAATAATATATATTATGAAATTAAGAAATAAATACATACATATATATGTATGTATACGAATCAAATTTTATTTTTTTATTTATGTATGTGCTATGTATGTAGTATGTATGTACATATAAAGGCTGTGGATTAATTTTGGATTTTACTGCGGCTGTTGTTATTGTTCCTGCTGCTGTGTGTTGTTGTTAATAAAAATGTAACAATATACATATGTATATTATTTATTGTTGCTGAAAAAAAAGATTTATTTTTTTTAAGAAATTATTTATAATAATAGAAACAGAAAACTTCAAAATCTCTGTAAATGCACCATGCTGGACATAAACAAAGCAAGATATAATAAATAATAAGAAGGTAGCGAGAGTGAGTTAGATAGCCTGAGCCTACGCATTTGGCAATTTATTATTTATTTATTTATTATTTATTTATTTCCTATCTTAATATATTATACAATAAAATACTTAAGATCTAGAGAACAGTGGCCTAATAACTTGCAGTTACATATTAAAGAGAACGCACTGACCAAAAGTCTGTATATCTGTTTTGCTTTGGCTAAAAGCTACTTGTGCTTGTGTGCGTACAATGCAAAACAGTTCAGCAGAATGTGTGGCGATAGCTAAATACTCTTCTTCGTATTTTTCGTATTTATGCATGCAGTTGTTAGTGTAAGAGCAAACGCGTTTGCAAAGTGTCATAGCAGCCACATATTAAGAAAGGGTATAAATGCTCAGAAACGAAAAATTTACAAATTTAGCTGCGGCTGAATTATTACCTTAAAATTGTATACAAATATGTATTCTGATTTAACTAAAAATTATAAGGTAAATAATTTATGGCTTCTTTTTATTTATATAGTAGTCAGGGTCAAAGATATATGTACATACATATGTACATACTAGATTTTTATGATTAAACGCTTATCATATCCAAGGGCGATTGAGCTACAATGTTCCTAAGTCAATGCCAGAGCCAATGCTTCATATCGCTTTGCTTTGGCCGATCTTTCTTACCTTAACAATACTACTAAAGGAAACATTAAAAAAAAGTATTTTAAGTTAAAGTTATTATAAATAAAAAAATTAAAATTTGACTCGTACATGTATTTATTTCTTAAAAAAAAATATTTATTTTGTTCAGCAACAATAAAATATTAAATTTGTATTAAGAATAAATTTTGAAAAGTATACAAATACAACAACAAAAATTACTATCTCTTTCGGTCAAATACACACAAAAACCTCACATATCCGCCCGCCCCTTGATAAAATATTCATGCATAAGCACACTTTACTAGTTGCACGAAAATCAAATATGAATGAAGAACCAAAACAAAATATGCAACACAGCAGCCAACAACAACTTAACACATTAGAGCAGTACAGACGGCGGCGTTCGGGTTTTTCTTCCATGCTCTTTGCACGCATGCAAAATACAACTGCTTAAATGACCCGAGCAAATCCTAATAATTGCTCAAGACTCGCTGAAAAATTGTTCTTAACGGCCAGTCGTTCCACTCTATCTAATTTCATACTCGTTGGCTGTACTCTCTGGCTTAGAAAAAATGACTAATGAGGAAATTATGGTTATCCTAAAACATCGTGGTCTTAAGTGTTCTGATGTTAAAACCATTGAAAAAACAACTCGAACCGGCTACAAGCTGCTCTTATACGTAGTGTACTTTGAAAATAACACCATTACGCTTCATAATCTGCGTAAAGAGCACTCTTGTATTTACAGTACTAGAGTTCGCTGGGAATTCAAATCTAAGTTACCCAACCAGATCACCCAGTGTCACAACTGTCAGTTATTCGGTCACGGATCAAGCAAATGCAATGTTAAGACTTCATGCTCTTTTTGTGCTGGATCTCATAAGACTGCTCTTTGCAATAAGACGTCTCCTCTTCTCTGTGCTAATTGTAAAGGAGGGCACTCTTCTACCGATCCAAATTGTCCCTGCCGTGTATCATACCAGACCATGCAGCAAAAAAGAAGGCAAAGCACTAAACCCTTTTCTGGCAGAAACAACAACAATGCAAGAGGCTCAAGATTTGATAACACCAATGGCAACTACAACACCAACTTTCCAAATATTAATAATCAACGAACGGTAATTCGCAATGCTGTTAATACACCAGCAGCTTCATTTAACTCTGCAAACCGCCAAACTTACCAACAAGTTCTCATCGGCAACAATAGCAACGACATTCACTCATCTCCCGATCTATTTACGTTTAACGAAATTGATGCGCTCCTGAATGAACTCTTGGAAAAGCTAAGCAGCTGCACCAGTAAACATGAACAATTCAACATAATAACCAAACTAGCTCTTAAATATGTGTATTCTTGTAAATAATTTAACAAATATTTTTAATATTATGGCATGGAATGCCCGTGCCGTTGTAAGAAAGCGCTTGGAACTTTTACATTTTTTAAACATTAATCATGTACATATCTGCCTTTTAAGCGAAACTTGGTTAAGTCCAAAAGACAACTTCTTACTCCCAGGTTACTTGGAACAGAAATGACCGACGCTCTACTCGTGGTGGTGGTGTAGCTATAATTGTTAAAAGTGAGATAAAACACAAACTAATATCTAACATTAATACCCACTTAATTGAAAATATTGGTATTCAACTGGATTTAAACGGAGGTAACACTTTACAAATTTTTTCTGTTTATTTTCCCGGTTCCTCTGCTAAATGCTTAGTTAATTCGTGTAATCTTTGTAACGTCGCCAAACACAAAGTGGTTTGTTTTCGAAATGACTTGCTGAAAATTCACCGATTAGCTGGTAATTATATTGTTGGTGGCGATTTAAACTGCCGGAATCGTGAGTGGAATTGCCTTAGAGCAAACAAATGGGGCAATACTTTAAATTGCCTTTCAATGCAAAGCAAACTTAGTATTATCTATCCTAGAGAGCAAATCCATCTACTTTAGACTTTTTCATAACTAGCTCCCCTCATCTCCTTACAGAACCAGCTGTTCATACTGACCTTTCTTCCGATCATCTACCTATTCTTTCTAAACTGAAGACATCCTTGACCATTGCAGCAAAAGAAATGTTTCTCTTTTCCAGAGCTAATTGGAAGCATTTCAAAAGCTCCCTTAGCCGCATCACTCGCGATAGTTCTTTTTATAGTGAAAATACAAAATTATCTACCAACGAAATCGACTCTAGGGTTGAATTCCTTACCTCGAGTGTAATTACTGCAATAAATGAAGCTGTCCCTAAAGTCATAGTCTCCGGTCCACGCAGCACCAGAATGATGGAACATATTACAGAACTCATTAAAATTAGAAATATTGCGCTAAGACACTGGTCAAGAACAAGACAGCAAATTTATAAGGCTAGAATTAATCACTTGAACCGTGAAATAAAAGCAAAGATGTTTCAGCAAAACAACGCTCGTTGGAACACCAAACTTTCGCTTCTTGAAAACAGCTCTAAGCATTTTTGGAAAATTGCGAAAATAATCAAAAATAAAAAAAAATTTATTCCCAGTTTTTCACATAATAACCAAGTTTATACTACTAGGGAACAAAAAGTGCATATAATGAGCGAGATATTTGAGCAAAAACATCAGCTTACACTGAGAAAAAAAATCAAGTATTCCGTACTTAAAACGCCACATTTCGAACTTGATATCTAGCCAAGTACGGATTTGTTAAAATTAAGAACTTGATACTTAGATTAAGTATGATTTTTTTTAAGTACGTAATACTGCTATTTAGAATGAATAAACTCGAAAATAGCACGAAACTCGTACTTAATTCAAGATCACTTTTAAACTTATTTCGAGTATTAGAGCTCTTGAAGGAAGTATCGCAGATCTTAGTTCATGTATGTTTTAACATGAATTAAGTTGTTTAAATTACTTAAAATGATTTTAAAATATCTTAAAGCAAGATAAGTAAATCTGGATTTAAGACTATTCCATCTTGCATCAAGTTTCGCTACGGTCTAAAACTGAGTTTCAAAATTCTTTTTATGAGAACGTTGAAACTTAAATTAAGAATACACAATTTTGATTCTAGTTCGTTTGTACTTCATTTATTTTTTGCTTTTCTTATAAATATTTACTTATAGCTATTTACACTTATAAATACTTTCTTTTTTATTAAATACATTTGGATACACTTAAATATACTTAATTCTAACATATGTTTTGTTGTTATTTAATGGATACAAATGCATTGGTAGGCTTATAAACTCCGAAATTTTCTTTAACTCGTTTTTTTTCAATTAAATTACCAATTTCAAATGAGTGGAAATGGCGATCAAATTGTTTAAAATTAATTTTTTGGCACATAACATAAGCAATATTTGTTGTAACAATAAATAATTTCAATTTGTATAACTCAAGAATCGAAGACTTAGTAGCAAGATAATAATTACATTTATAAAGTTTTCCTTTAAATCTTAATTCTTTAAACACTTTGCAAGTTTTAAAATCTATATTTAGTACATTTTGAATGTTTACAACAATTTCTTTTGGTACATTTTTTATTTCCGTTGCTGTATATTCAATAACTGGGCTCAACGATTCTTCATGGTCGTTAAGAAACTTAGAAAACTTTAAACAAGATTTAATAGCTAATGTTAAAGGCGGATTGACTCTAGATGTAATATTGTGGTAGTAAACTTTTGATTCCTTGTGTTTTCCTTCAAACCTCATACACCAAATATTTTTTAAGGGACCAAACTTTTTTATTGCTGACGCATAATGAACGAGAAAATGGTGTTTTGGCTTTAAAGAGCCATAAAGTTTGACATAAGTTAAATTATGATTCTTAATTAGATGCTGTAATTCATCTAAATCACTTTCGAGGTAGTATGATCTAAATAATAAATCCACAATATCTAATAAATTCAAAAAAAAATTCCAATGTACATTATTTATTGGTATTAAATCTCCTATCATTAAAGGAAGAAAATAAATAAAACACTTAACTTCACTTGCCGTCATTTTTAAATTAAAAGTACAAAGTCGCTTGTAGTCTAATGGTATGGATAAATTACTCATTTCAGTTTCTCCGTACTTAAATAGTTGTTTCCTACAATTTAAGTCTGATAATGAAATAATGTTTGATTTAATCAATTCAACTAAAATGTTGCATACATCATATACACAAACACCTTCAAATAAATCGTGCATTAAATCGAACACGAAATTATCTGTAACTAAAAAACTTGGTAAATCCTCAAAAATACAAAACGACTTCACCCCTGTTTCTTTAGGATTGTTAGTCTCCAAATCTTTTTTATATTGAATTTCGTTTCTCAAATCTGAATTAATTTCTAAACTATCGAGTTGCATTTGTTCTTTAGTTCGTTTGCAGACGCGGCAAAATCTATTAGACACAAATGATTGAACAAAACCTAAAATAGAGTTTAGCGCCAAATTGTCTCCAACAATTGCGCCTAAGACAAAATGAATTTTTTTTATTTCTTGACCTATTTTTATATCAATACCGTTTTCTAAATGTTTTATTTCTTGAACTAGATGATACATGGATTTTTCATTACCAATTATTTTTAAATTTGTTGTTGCAATAAATGCTGCTGGAAATATGTACTCTAGCTTTGATAATAAATAACTCGGCATAGAAGGAAAGCTAATGTAAAAAGCTGTAATGTAGCATACATGACTGCCAAGGGGATTATTTATTTGAAAATCGTCAGAGTACAATATATATGGTATAACTAAATCATTGTTAAATTTCATTATTTTCTTTTTAATTATGCTTCCACTTGTAAAACTAATAATATTATTTTCAACTAAACCTTTTTTAACATTTTTTAAGGTGGAATCTAATAAATTGGGAATTTGAAATACTGATTTAAAAATAAAACTTAATGGCATGACATAAATATTCGATATCTTTGAACCTAAAGTAGGATTTCCATTAATTACTACTTCAGTAATTTTTTCATCAATAAGATAAGACTTTGGGAATTCAAATAAATTCATTTCTTTCAATATGTTGAACATTCTATGTTCAGTTTTGATTTCATTAAATGGTTCCTTACAAAATAATAACAAAGCTTTAAGATTATCATTAATTTTCTCTTTGTCTAATTGCAAATTAATAGCATTAACAATAGATTGCAAAAAAGATGAGAACTCTTTTTGTATCTCATTGACATGGTTTCTAGGTAATGAAGTTTTATCATATAAATTTATAGACAAACGCACGGCTTGTTTTTTTAAATCTTTCAAAACAGAATCAATACTTATTTCACAAATTTCATGCGTCACTGATACAGTATCTAATAAATACGAAGTATCCGTATCTGTATCGTTAACGGTTTCTAATACTTTTTTATTACAAGAGATCATTTTATGTCGTTCTAAATGTCTGCGGAAACTTGGAAAACTGGTAAATATTTGAGAACAGTTATTTTGCACACATTTCAACTCCAAAAACTTCGTAGTCAATAAATGGTGAACCTTTAAGTGACATACAAGAGTTTTGGCTTCAGAAAACTGTTTACGGCATTTAAAGCAAGGAAACATTATAAGGTTTAATTATTTATTTCATTTATAAGTGATGTAATTGAGGATGATTTTAAATCAAATTCTGTTGTTATGTCATAAAAATACTTTTGAATAAATAGCCATGACTGATAGCATGCTTTTGGATATTGCAGGGAAAGAACTTGAAAAATTGTGAAAGTAACATGTAAACTTTCAATGAAGGAATCAAATTTTAATAATGTGCCATCAAAATATACATAAAAGCCATTTATTTGACTTTCAGAAAGCCCTTCAACAATTAAGAACGGTTGAACAGTTGCACCAGCTGCGTAAAATTTGTTTATTATGCCATTGATTTTTCGCTGGTAGTCGTTAATGGTCAACAAACGCATTGCAAATGACTCCTGTGCATCGTGGATCGTGGCTTTTTTATAATACTTGCCAGATTGGTCCTTAAATCGTGTCATAGTTGGCAGAATACCGTTTAAAAGAATTGTAATTATATAATCCTGTGCATCTAAGAAAAAAGCAGTTAAATTTTATTTCGATCAATTAAGTTTAACACTAACTACCTTTGTTGTTTGTTGATTTGGCTTTAACCAAAAGCTCTTTGCAGAATTCATTTGTCAGCCTTTGCTCATAATTTTTTGTTATTTTTGTTTTGAACTCCTCCCATTTTGAGTAGAGAAGATGATCCTTTTTGGGGTACATAATTTCAAAATCAATCTTAAACTGCAAATAAAGAGTTCAAAGATAAATGATGTATTAAAAGATTTTTTTTTTTCATATATTTATTTATTGGAAATCAACCGATAAATTCAAAAGGTTATAATCCAATATTGACACAAAAAATAAATCGCTGCACACTACATATTACTGAGTGTGTGATAGTATTATACGAAAAGCAATTAAATATATTGTGATATATGTTTCATGAGTTATCTTACCAAATCAGCTGCCTTCGCATTGCTTAATTTTGGCCAACTTTTTAAAAAGTCATTGCTGCTCAATTGTTTCAAATCCTGTCTTCTGTAGTTATAAGTCATTTTCCATTTGTTACAAAGCTCCTCCCAGTCAGAACAATCTCTGATCAGAGATGTTTTTAGCGCCTTTGCAACACTGTCGTCTATTTCTGGTGAATCATTGCTAGATACATTTTGATTTTCATTTTCTTTGTTGGAAATAGATTCATCTAGTTTTAGTCTCTTGCATCTTGAGTTTCTGTATTTGGAGTACAGCTTTCCTGTTGGATTATGTGTTGAACCTCTTTCGATGAAATAGTATTCCTATAATTTAAAAACAAATATTTAAAAATAAAATTTACTATTTGAATCTTAATTTGTTGTATATAGAGGTAGTACCTTCATATGTTTTTCGCACGGAAAAACAAAAAAAACTTCATTAAGTATGGCTGGAAAATCGGCCACTTTGATGGATATGTTGTTAATAACAGCTTCTTCAATAATTATGGTTATTAACTCATCTCTGTGGCAATTCATTAGCTTCGTGTTCTCTTGCGCGTATTTCAAGATGCTTCGTCCTTTTGATGATTCTTTCAATATTTGTATCAAATCCTAAAAATTATTAAATAATAATTAATTTTTATTATGCAAAGTCGATAATACAACAATTTGGAAGCACTTACTCTTTTCAGTACTAGTCGGGGATAACCTTGATTATTTGATTGTTGCGATGAGCTGCTTGTTTCAAGCCATCCTTGCACCTTACTAGCAACAGATATTGTTTCGTCATCTACTTGAAACTATAAAAGGGAAATTGATATATAACGGAAAAGACTGCTATATTTATCAGCGCCTTACCTTAAGTTTTTTCCACGTGAGAAGCTTTCCCCGTAACTCGGCTCTTAGGCCAATGGGAGGCACTGCCTCAGATAAGTCTTCCTTTTCAATGTATCGCAAGCTCCTGAATGTTATATTTGAATCTATACATATGTTAGAAAAATTAATAAACTTGTTTATGAATGCGAAAATCAAAAAAAAAAAAACAAAAAAAAACACAAATGTGCATATGAACACATAAAACTCACACAATATACGCAGTGTTTTGTAGTTGTTGTATTGCTTTGACACGATGATCATGTGTATGTACATATGTATATATGTATTTTTTTTTTTAATTAATATGACTTAAAACTATAATAAACACTAGTTAATATATATATATATACATTAAAAAAATATTCAAATAGTCCCAAATGGGCGCTCAAGAATTACAGTATCAATTATTTAAATAATATAAAAACATTCTTTTTCGAATAGAAAAGTTGTTGACAATGCCAACAAAACGCTGTGTTCCCAAGCGGTCCTCAATCTAAGTACTAACCGCGTCCGATGCTGCTTAATTTCGGTGAACGGATATGTATGCAGATATGTATGTATTCCTATGTCTCGTGTGCTGGCCTACTGCATTACATACACAAATATCACTTGCTCACACCGTTATATTTTTCAAGTGGCGCCAACCAAACGCGTACATTTTAAAGGCCAACAACAACAATAAACGCATAATGCGTGTTGTATTCTGTTTTGTTGTTGTTGTAAACTGTTTTTGCTTATTCATACATACATACATACATACATATATATGTACGTATGTATGTAAATACACTTATTTAGACACTTTTTTTTTTGCATATATACGTTAATATATTAACATGTGTCACACAAACAGAAAATTTAGGATCAAAGGTCCCTCAAATCAAAGCAATACAATACTTTGGTTATTTTCTTGATTTTGTCCGTCTGGCGTCACTTGAAAAAAATACCGGTGCTGGCCCAGAGCTGATGCATATACATACATAGGTACATACATAAATTGTACATACATATAAGATTATTTTAAACTCACCTTTTAAATATGGTAAAACCTCAGGTATCCCAAATTCGTCCATTAAATTTTGGAGGGCTCTTTCGTCTTCACATTGTTCCAACTGCTCCATTTCACAAGAGCCCGGCATCATAATTTTTTTTCAACCGTTCACTACAGACGCGCAACACAAATGATGAAATGCTTTTGCACAAGCATTTTACATTAAAACACACAAAAAACTCTAATGTGTTGCTTTCTCTTTCTAGCTCACAGTCGTATGCGCCACGCACTGCATCGATCTGCTCTCACACTCACATATTCTAACGAACTTTATGGTTGGAGAGCACATTTATTATACAGAGAGCCAGTGAGAGAGTGCAAAAGAGCGTGTATGGGACATTAAGAATTTTATTACTTCTTTCAAGATGCTTTATACTTGCATTAAGAATATTTTTCTTGTATTAAGTACAATTTTCTTGTTGCAAGTATTTTTGAACAAGATTGAAATTTCTAAAATCAAGCTCATTCGAACTTAATTTTAGCATGCGTTATTTTTCTCTGTATACAGATTCGCTCTCTGATGCAGCTACTATTGATTTAGTCAATAACTGCAATTTTAATTTAAACGAGCCTTTCAATGATCAATTAATAACAACCTCAGATGTGAGAAATGTAGTTCGTAGTCTTAAAAGCAACAAGTCGCCAGGACCTGATTGTATACCTAATATCTGTTTAAAACACCTGCCAAAAAGTGCACTAGTTATGCTGACCCAAATTTGTAACGATTGCATTCAAGCCGGCTACTTTCCACGCAAATGGAAACTGGCCAAAATTGTGGCAATTCCTAAGCCAGGTAAGCCACTAGACTCTCCAGAAAGCTATCGTCCTATTAGCCTTTTGTGTGGGTTTTCTAAAATTTTCGAGCGTATTTTAAAATCAAGACTAAACGCCTATATTGAAGAGAGCCATGTTCTTCCGTCTGCACAATATGGCTTTAGGACTAGTCGTAGCTGTATTCACCCGCTCAAAAAACTTAAGGAAGACATTAAGAATCAACTACAAAGTAAAAATTCAGCAGGTATGATTACTTTAGATATACAATCCGCTTTTGACACCGTTTGGCACAAAGGACTTGTGTATAAGCTACAACATATAGGCACGCCCTCGTATCTTTTGCGTACTATAAACAGCTTCTTGTCGGAAAGATATTTTTGGGTAGATATGAATGGTGTCAAGTCAAATAAAAAACTAATAACCGCAGGCGTCCCACAGGGTTCTGTTTTAGGACCCATACTTTACAATATTTATACTCATGACATTCCAATGCACTCACAATGTAAAACTCTAATCTTTGCCGACGACACAGCTTTATACTGCTCCGGTAATAGCTACAGTATTATAGAAAGAAACCTAACTGAAGCTCTGCACTGCCTTGTTAGATATTTTCACAAGTGGAAAATCAAATTAAACATAAATAAAACAAGCGCAATTTATTTCACCCGTAAGCGAACACCTTGCCATTTTCCAAATAGTAATATTCAGGTAAACAATGAAGCCATTCAATGGGAGACTAACATTAAATATCTTGGTATAAATTTTGACAGCAAAATGCTATTTAATTTGCATATTAGCAGGACAATAGATAAATTCAATAAAAGTATAAGAATATTATATACTTTTATAAACAGAAAATCAAAATTGTCTATAAAAAACAAATTAATAATATTTAAAACAATATTTATCCCATGTATATTGTATGGTTCGGAGGTTTGGGGTGATTGTGCTGCGTGCTATCGGCTGAAGTTACAAAGAGCACAAAATAAATTGCTCAAAATGATATTTGATTTACCATTTTATTTTTCCACTTCTTGTCTCCACGAAAAAGCAGATATATGCATGATTAATGAAAAAATCAGTCAGGCTAAAACCAAATTCGATATAAAAAATATTTACATCTCACCATCTTAGGTTCATAACTAGTTTTAGTTTTTAGTTTTAGTTTCTTATTCTCTTTTTTATTTTTTTTTTATTTTTTTTATTTTTAAGGTTTTTATAAAATTTTTCCTTCAAAATTCAATTTTACATAAATACAAATTTACACAACACAATTTTTCACACCTTAGTTGTAAAGCTTTTCTTTAAGCTAATCTCTATAAATTATATATAAAAAAAAAAAAAAGATATCTGGCTGAACCGCTGAATGGTAGAGTGACACCATTTAATTTTGGGTTTATGAGAGGGGGTATTTTGTACCTCCTGGTGAAGAGCATGAGCTTGGTTTTTTCTGGATTAACTCCTAACCCGCTATCTGCAGCCCATTTGGAGAGAGTGCATAATGCGTTTGTCATGCGCTCACATAGTGTTTGAGGATATTTTCCCGAGAAGGCAACTGCCACGTCATCCGCGTATGCAGTTATACTGCATCCACCCCCCTCCAAGGTGCGCAGAAGACCGTTTATTGCTACATTCAAGAGGAAGGGAGAGAGGACTCCCCCCTGAGGCGTTCCTCTATTTACGTATCTTACGATACCCTCTTCATAGAAAACACAGTTTTTGTAGTCGCATTGTCAAAATTTATTTAATAATCTACCATTAGTTTCATATTTCTAGAATCATTTATAAATATGTATGTTTTTAAAGAAAATGCGAAAGTTTATCCAATACATTTTAGTTCTTATAATCTTAAGTGGTTCTGTAAGTAGTTTTGTATTGTATTTGTAGCTTTTTTCTCGAAAAAAATTGTATTCCTGCAAATTCCTTCTAAGAACTTTCCAATTGGAATTTTTATTTTTTTGGAGCAAACCAATATTTATACCACTTGTTACCATAATTTCGTAGAGTCAAATATTGACTCAGTTTATTGGCAAGGGGAGGTGAAAGTGAATTTTTGACGGAGGTGGCTCAATCGCTAACCGAGGTTATGATAAGCATTTTGGTATAAAGGACTTGGGGTCTGCCACGACTCCTTCTGCCCGTTACATACATTGCACAAATCTAGTATACCCTTTGGACCTTTAGGTACAGGGTTTAAATACGGACTATTGAGTTTATTTTCTTGACACTGATATAAGTCATTCCAAATAGCTCACCGCACTTTGTACATACACCATCACAAGCTTCGCAAGACAATCTAACGATTTCCCTATTGATACAGACTATATTAGTGAAAACTGATTTGCAAAGATAGAAGTGGTGAAATATTATTAACACGAAACTCCAAATTAACTTTCAAAGATACTTTGGAGTGGGTATCACATCTTTTTGTTGCGGCGCATTTTTGAGATACGAAATCTTTTTGTTGCAGTAAACACCAAAATTTACATTTTTGATGTTTTTTTGGTGGGATATCATAGCTTTTTGTTAAAAACGATACGTTAGTAGCTTAAATTCTTAACAATTGCACATGTATTTAATATATTGATTTGAGCATATAATTGGAATTAAGCATATCGGAAGGTGATAATAACAATTACTTTACAAATTTGTGCATATTTTAAATTAATGCTGGGTAGTAAGCTATTTTGCCCACGACCGTAATTTGACCCCCTTGGCCTATCTTTGACTGTACGTAATTATAGTAAAAAAAATACTTAGAATCATCAAATTTGGTAAATATATTCATGTGGCAAATGAACAAATCCACATTCAATTTATTTTTTAATTGTTTATAGGTATGGGGTACTACACTGTCGGGTACCGCCTCGACTGTATCACATTTTTTTATTTTAGGGTTTTGCTCATATAGGACATATAGTTCACATATAAGTTTAATAGAGAAATGCAGTGTGTTACGCTACTTTACTTAAAAAGAAAATGTAAGCCCCTTTAGCCTTATAGGAACAATTCTTAGTAGAAACACTTGCGTCGTTGATATAGATCCAACCTGTCTTTTGCTTTAAAGTGGCTACATAAGGACTGCAGTTTAAAGTCCCATTATGAAATGTAGCGCTTATTACTCGGTATTTATGGCCGCCTATTATCAAGATGGACGTAGAAACCCCTTTAATTTAACTGTTTTCAATTTTAATTGTAACTTTGTTTTCATTGACCTTGTTTATCTGCATAAGCGCTTCTCTCTTTATCACATTGTTGAAATTGAACAAAAATTTTTCACAAAGTACCACCATAGTTTGCTGACAATTCTGTTCGTTTTATTTAAAAATTTTTTGCAAGCAATATACTATATAGTCGGTTTTCCCTGTTACTACCCCCACAATAATCAGTTTAACGAACCGAGTGCCATGATACCCTAATTATTTAAACTCAAAACGAAAATAATAAAAATAAATATTCATTTTATTATTATAATGCAAAAAAAAAAAAATTTCCATCAATATAAAAATTAAAAATATCTTATATTATAATAAAATTAAAAAAAGAAATAATTATGCCTCTGTCGAGATTCGAGAACCCACGACATATTCGCATCTGATCGGTGCTCATCTCACTAAGCCATCAGCTTACACGTAATGGGTGTATCAAAGTCAGAAGATTAACATCTTGTCTCAGTCTCTTTTCATTGTTCATTCCATTTCATTTCACTATCAACGTCCCGACAATAGCTTCGAATGTATGCGTGCATATACGTGTGCACGCTCTCGGATCTCTCGTTCGTTCTTATTCATCCGCATAAGTGCTTTTCTCTTTAACACGTTGTGCAAAGACATATCAGAAACTGAACAAACCATTTTTCACAATTTCACAAAATACCACCATAGCTTGCTGACAATTTTGTTTGTTGTATTTACAAATGTCTTGCAAGCAATATAGTTAGTCGGTTTGCCCTGCTACTACCACCACAATAATCAGTGTGGTGTACCGCGTGACATAATACCCTAAATATTTAAAATCAATACGAAAATAATAAAAATAAATATTTATTTTTTTATTATAATGCAAATAATAAAACAACCAAAAAAAAATGGATCAATACAAAAATAATAAATATTTTATGTTATAATACAATAAAAATAAATATTTATTTTATTATTATAATGCAAATAATAAAAAAAAATTTCCATCAATATAAAAATAAATTATATTTTATGTTACAATAAAATAAAAAAAAAAAAAAAACTTTGCCTCTGACGAGATTTCGAACCCACAGCTTATTCGCTGCTGTCTGGTCGATGCTCATCCCACTAAGCTATCGACTTTCACATATTAAGTGTATCAAAGTCAGGAAGTTAACTTGTTCGTGTTTCATTTTCATTCCATTTCATTTCATTATCAACGTCCCGACAATAGCTTCGATTGTAGGCGTGCATATACGTGTGCACGCTCTCGGATTTCTCGTTCTTCCTTATTCATCTACATAAGCGCTTCTCGCTTTATCACGCAAACGAATGATCAGAAACGTAACAAAAATGTACCCCAAATACACGTAACTCCCATAAGCAAAGGCCAATTTTGTTTGTTTTGCAGACAATATAGCAAGTCGTGTTTTTGCCCTGTCGCTACCCGCACACTAAACAGGGCAAACTACCGCTTGCCCTAATTAACTCTAAAATCAAGATTTTTGTGGCTTAACAGCAAAAATCTTAAATCAAGAACGGCATTCTTAAGCTGACAACAAAAAAAGCTTACGCTACTTTCGTGACCATTTGGTCACGATTTTATGACCAAAAATCTTAAAATCAGACCGTTTTTTTTATCAGTGTATTAAAAAAATACAAACTAAATTTTTTATTTGCATTTTTCATAGAAAATAGTATGTTTCCAGAACTAAAAGTGTAGTCACTTCGTATACTTGTTTTAGTTTAGATTTTTAGAAAGTGGCGTGTGCAAGCGGCTTATTTGTTTAATTGCTGGAAAACTATTAACGCTAGGAAAGTAATAATAAAAAATAATAAAATAAATATAACTCATTTTGTAGACAATTTCACATACTTCAACAGAGTTTTTGGATATTCTTGAGAAAGTCCCACCCATTTTACGGTAGTAGCAGATTTAGTATAAAACACCAAAAAAGATTTCCACATTTTAACTTTGAATAGTCATTGTGCTTGAAAAATGGTAGCTTTTACTGCCAATAATTTGTATTATTTATTTACAATTTGCTTTATTTGCCGAAATAATATAAAAATATTGCTTAAAGCTAGCTTAACATATTAATTCAGAGTTTAGATATTATATCTTTACAACTGAGAATTTAAGAAAATAAAAAATATATAAAGGAGTTTGACTCGAAAATTGAATGATAAGGAAAACAATGGCAATCAAAAAAAAACCCTTAATTATGATGGGGGGGGGGAAAAAAAAAAGGTAAAAGATTTATAAATTAAGCAGATTAACTGAAGCTAGTGCCCGTCAGCACGAAACTTGTGCGATATGTGATTTTTTATTAGCAAAATTGTTTATAGCGCGAGAAATAAGTTCATCAATTTTTTTAATATTAGATTCCTCATGCAGTCGTTTTGTCGCATAAAAGAATGGTCTATTAAGAATCATTTTTAATATTTTATTCTAGGAAGTTTGAATTTTTTGTAAGTGAGTTTGCGCACTGGTGCCCCATATCTCAGATCCATATAACATTATAGGTAAAAATATAGATTTATATATTATTAATTTATTGTGTAACGAAAGTTTAGATTTGCGATTTATAAAAGGGTAAAGTATACATATAGTTTTGTTAATTTTATCAATAGTTTTACTAATGTGATCCGAGAAAAGAAGCTTTTTATCGAAGTAAACTCCCAAATAGCGAATGCAATTATCCCATTTTATATTCAATGTATTTAATTTAAGTTCTGTGATTGGAAGAAAGCAGTGCTTTCGCTTTTTAGTAAATTAAAAATGGCTTTAGTTTTTGCAGTATTTAGCTTTATTTTCCACCTATAAAAATATTCGGATAAGGAACTTAGAGCAGATTGAAGTTCAGAATAAGCTACACTATAAGTTTCACTAGAGCAGTATAAGGCAGTATCGTCCGCAAACATTAATGTTTGGCAACATACAAAACTGGGAATTTCATAAGTGTAACTCTTATACAAAATGGGACCAAGTTCAGAACCTTGCGGAACACCAGCCGAAATGAATTTTTTGTTGGACTCGAAACCATTCAGAGAAACATAAAAGAATCTGTCCG
This sequence comes from Chymomyza fuscimana, assembly GCA_949987675.1. Taxonomy (NCBI): domain Eukaryota; kingdom Metazoa; phylum Arthropoda; class Insecta; order Diptera; family Drosophilidae; genus Chymomyza; species Chymomyza fuscimana. The sequence goes on from OX465091.1 coordinate 5,412,164, forward strand.
AGAGAAAACTTAAGATGAGTTTAGTTAGGTAGAGAGGAGTTTTACATTGGACTAGTTTGTATATTAGGCCATTATGCCAAACAGTATCAAACGCAGCTTCGACATCAAGTGTTACCATGCCAATAGATCTCTTCTGAGCCAAATTTTTTTTAACAAAATTTGCAACTATATCAAGAGGGTGGATACAGCTCAGGGAAGGTCTAAAACCGAATTGAACTTTAGGTAAGATGTTGTTTTTTCCAGATGATGAATAAATCTGGTTTTAATGAGGCGTGCAAAAATTTTTGAAAAGCCACAAAGTAGGCTAATTGGCCGATAACTTGTAGGACAGTCAGGTGGTTTTCCAGGCTTTGCAATCGGAATGATTTTGGCTATTTTCCATTCTAATGATAAAAAATGTAATGCATTTTTAGGCAGGTTTAGGTTTTATCAATCCCCGACGATTTATTGTTTTTAAGCGACTTAATAACGTCTCGAATTTCGTCGACTGTGACAGGACTGTCTACAATGACATTTTCATGATCGACAAGTTCATTGAGAGCGTTTTATACAGAACTTGAAGTGGACGAATCAGAAAAAGACTCGGTGATGTGATGTTTTGATTCAGTTCAGCGCTTCTTAGCCAATGCGGGCAGCATAAAGACAATCTAAAATTCTAAATTCAAAGAAGCGTAACGCGCATACTATGGTGCGGGCGGGCAGAATTAAAAAGGAAAATCTAAAAATAACTCTCGTGTTCTTGCAATTGAACTCGGCTCTAAACTTCGTTGTTGGCTGTCGGCAATGTTCACAAATTCAGCCACAGCCAAATTTGTGAAATTTTAGTTTCTGAGCATTATACCCTTTCTTACTATGTGGCTGCTATGACACTTTGCAATCGCGTTTGCTCTTACACTAACAAATGCATGCATAAATACGAAAAATACGAAGAAGAGTATTTAGCTATCGCCTCCCATTCTGCTGTACTGTTTTGTATTGTGCGTACAAAATTACAAGTCATTTAGCCGAAACAAAACGAACAAACTTTTGTTCAGTGCGTTGTTATTAATAACTGCAAGTTATTATTTATATGTATTAAAGTATCAATATTTATATGAATGTTCCTTGTAAATTTAAAACTATAAGTTCTTTACTAAATTTCAAAAATGTTTTTTTTTTTACTAAATATTTTTTAATATGCAGCATGCAAAAATAGTATAACTATTTTTTTATATCAAGTTTTTCATTACATTCGTAAATTTTGCATACTGCGTATGGACCTTATAGCTTAAAACAGTAAAATGGCAAAATAATTTCGCATGAGTTGTAGAAATATGAATGATGATATTTATTATCTGGCCTACTCATACTTTAGTGCATGAGTTTAATAGAAAACCTAAAAAGACTTTAGCATCTAATGTAGCTTCCTCTATAAGTGTAGTTAACACAGCTTCAAAAAACTAAATTCTGTTCTTACCATTCAATATCAGAATGTTCGTAGTCTCCTCTCTAAACTTAGTAGACTTTTCACCAATAGCGTAAATTTCGATTCTGATATTATTGCTTTCTCTGAAACCTGGCTTAATGCGTCTGTCTATGATTTTGAGATTTTTGTTAGCTCCTATGTAACCTACAGGCTTGACCGGTCTCCCGGTCGTGGTGGTGGTGTACTCATTGCTGTATTCATTCATGTATCATTTACTATCTCTAAATTTTCCAATAGGCATTGAGTTCATTGCGGTAAAAGTGTTTTTTAATAATTCCTATATCTATTTTACTTGTTCCTATATACCTCCTTGCTCCGACTTGAGTATATATCAGAATCATCTCACTGCCATTCGTATGGTGGCTGATTCTGTTGGTACTCGGGATCAAATTGTTGTCTCAGGCGACTTTAATCTGCCTACATTATCTTGGCTTAGTTCAGTCAATTCTAGTTTTCTTTTTCCATCTGGTAATCATGAGTTTGTTACAGGACTGATTGATATCTCTCTCAGCCAAATAAATTTTATACATAATTGCTCAAATAGAATGCTTGACCTCGTTTTTGTCAATGATAATTCTGATTTTGAAATTTCTAGGGTCTGTCCGCTCTCCGTACCCGAGGATCCGAGGATTCCTAGTTGCGTCTTAAAGCATTGTGCTCACTCTCTTTCTACACCATTATCTGTTCTTTTCCGCACTTCATTAAAATATTCTTATCTTCCGGCCATCTGGAATGAATCCTTTATTATCCCTATTCACAAAAAAGGTTCCAAGTCCAACATTGAGAACTACCGCGGTATTGCCAAGCTTTCATCAATTCCAAAAGTTTTTGAAAGGATTGTAACTTCACAATTGCAACACTACTGTCGTTCTTTAATGTCGGATTCCAAACATGGGTTTGTAAAACGTCGGTCCACTTCTACTAACCTTTTAGAACTTTCGTCTCTTATTAATCTTGGTTTTACGGAAAAAAAAACAAACTGATGTCATTTATACTGACTTTAGTAAAGCATTTGATTCGGTAAATCATAGTCTTCTACTTGTTAAACTGTCTCGTCTGGGGTTTCCGTCTTGTCTTTTAAATTGGATATCGTCCTATTTATCCAACCGAGTCCAAAAGGTAGTTTTTAAAGGCTGCGAATCTACAGAAATTATGGTCACGTCAGGGGTACCTCAAGGTAGCCATCTAGGCCCTCTTCTTTTTAACTTATTTTTAAATGATCTCCCTCAGGTAATCTCATCTTCTCACATTCTTATGTATGCGGATGATGTTAAACTCTGTATGTCCTAATCCGATAATAATAAGTACTTACTTCTTCAGCATGATTTTGATAACATGCAATCTTGGTGCAATATCAACCAACTCTTTCTCAACAAGACAAAATGTAACGTTATGACATTTTATCGTTCTGCTCCTTATTTGGCTACTTACTCTTTAGAATCTTCTACCTTAGAACGCATCAAGAGTGTGTCTGACCTTGGTGTTTTGTTTGATCATAACCTTAAATTTAATAACCATATTTGCAACATCGTGAATAAGGCTAGAGGTGTTCTTGCTTTTATTAAGCGTTGGTCTAAAGAGTTTAACGACCCTTACACAACCAAACTTCTTTATATTTCTCTTGTCCTTTTTGCACTTCGTGGCTTAAACTGGGACCCAAATATCCGACTGCCGCCATATTCTGATAGACTTCGCCTTATAAAATTGCCTTCCTTAAATCACCGCAGAACATGCCACGGCGTGTTATTCTTGCATAAACTGTTACTCGGTCTTATCGATTCCAATGTACTCCTTAGCAAAGTTACTTTGGTCATACCATCCAGAGTAACTCGTAATTTTCGACCCTTAGCCTTACAATTTTGTAGATCTAATTATGCTTTGCACGACCCTTTCCGTGTCTTATGCTCTAACTATAATAACTTTTACAATTTCCTCTCTTTCGAACGGCCTATTTAATCTATCACTTCTTCTATCTTAAGTCACCTTGACTTGCCACTTCGAGCATCCTTGACCAATCCTATATTATGAGTCACCCACTTGGTCAATGGTGATCCATTGGCTTTTTTGCGATATAATGTTTAATTTTTATCTTGCTTCCTTTTTTCAACTTTAATATTGTAAATCCAAGTTTCTGGCCAGTTCTTGATGTGAGTTGGTGCATATCATTAAAAAGTTCACCCATCATATGTACTTTTTTATAATATAGTGTCAACTGTACGTAGTTGTACCCCTCAAATAAATAAATAAATAAATAAATAAATATGCTATGTTTACATTGTTTTATGTACATTATAGTATAATGTGTTGTTAGGCTCCAACAGTCACTAACAACAATCTCCGGAATACCAATGCAATCGAATATTTCTTCTTTAAGACAAGTTATAATCAGTTTAGAATTAGACTTTTTAACTGGCTTTAAGAATGTAAATTTCGAGAAATGGTCAAGTACAATGAATATACCAACATTTCCTCTCCTAGAGCGTGGAAATGGTCCAATAAAATCGACGTAAAGTCTTTGAAATGGTCTTTCAGTATGTACTTGAACTCCCATTGGTGGTTTAGTGCATCTGTAGGGAATTTGGATGTTTTACACATTCCACATTTTCCAATATACAGACGCACGTCGTTAATCATACGTGGCCAATAAAATCTACGACGAATTCGGGTTAAGCACTTGGCTATGCCACAATGAGAAGCCGTAGGAGGACTATGTGCTGCTTGTATTACGCTCGACAGGAACATATAGTTTCCAACATTCATCATCAATTTCTGCAATGCCTGTACCAAAATTATCCCGATGATAAATATATTTATCAACAACTCGAAAATCAGGCAATTTCGATTTTATAAATTGCTCTTTTAATTCACAATACTCTTTTGATTCAAATGAAATTGAAAGGTTTTACCACGCAACAATTCAGCTGGAGATAAAGGATAATACCTTTGCTTAATAGGTTTAGCGTCACCTGTGTCAATAGTGTGTTTAACTAGAGTTGTCTTTCCTAATCCATCTCTTTCCGACGAAGGGAACAATCCAATGACACATTGTAAACGAATGCTTTCTGCAGGACTAATCTCAAAACTATTCGACTCTTGCTCATTCCATTGAATTTCATTTAACGTAATAGGAACAATAGATAGTCCGAAGTAATCCCAGAAATCCATTCCACAAATGATATTTTGTTTGATTGCCGGAACAATAACGAATTCAAAATTTTTCTTAACTGAATTATATTCTATTAAGGTATTAAGAGGCCTACTACTCGTTGTTTCTGGCCATCTGCTGTGGTAACATTTCCTTTTAACTTTTTAACTTTATGGTCAGATAAGTTTAGTTGTTCGGCCAATTGACCTCCAATAACACTTTTATTAGCACCACTATATAGTAAAGCTAAATATTTTTTGCCAAATATTTCTATTGTTGTATGAGGACGATTATAGTTTCCTTTACGTATAATAGCGGAAATAATATAGTTCTTTAATGAGCGTTTGCTTTTCCAAAATTCACTTATCCTAACTGAAGATCGACTTTTAACTAACGAGAGGGATTGCGATTTGAATATTTCCTCTCTACGCTGGTTATATTCTTTTAATCGAATGTGATAGGGTTTAAAAACTTTGGTAGATCAGGTAAAATAGTTGTTTCGTCAGGTAATAAGTCATAGCTGGTATTTTTTGAATCCGAGGCTTCTACCGGACATTCGCTATTTAAGCTTTGCGAACATCCTGCTTGATGTTTTCCGTTTTTGGATTACATTTAAGACAGGATGGTTTATATGTGTCCAAACGACCACATCCATAACAAAAGATGCGTCGAACTTTCAGACAATCTTGATATCGGTGTCCTAAGTCATCACAATTCCAACATTTAGTTCTATCATCATCTATATGATCTAAGAGCATTTATCTCGGTTGTACCTAACAACTCTGAAGGAAAAACTTCCGAAGGTTCTTCCTCAAGAATAACTTCATTTACGTTTCGTTTAAAACTAGCTTGACGATTAATAGACTTTGCAAGTACACTTGAGTAATATTGTTCATGTTTATGGCATTCGGTACGCAGTGTTGCGATATTCGGTGTGGAAATGTGCAGCAATTCGTGACTTAATTCAGGTTTAAGATTTCTCTTAATATTTGCAACTAGTTCACGATCTGTCATAGGCTCGCGCAACGCATCCGCAATGGACAAAATTGCATCTAGAAAATTATCAAAGCTCTCATTGGGTCTCTGCTTTCGCGATCTAATACAATCTTTTATATCTTCATCTGAGCGCTGATCTTTATACCTTTCACGCAAGCAATTGCACAAATGAAACCAATTGGCTTGATCAGTAGTTCTTTGAAAACGCCAGTAAAATTGCAAAGCAGGTCCATAAAACAATAAATTTGCAAATTGATACAACAAATTCCAATCTCCATTTAAACATTGTACTGTCAAACTCTTTACTCTATAAATAAAGTCTTCAACAGGAATCTTATTAGCAGATCCTGAGAATTTAACGTGCCAGTTTGATATCACACTTGAAATCTTATCTGGACGGTCAGTATGCCTATCTCCTGAAACAGCACGGAAACTTGAGTCACGCCTATTAGAACGCGCTGAAGTTCTTGAAAACTCATCTGGAATTTCGTGTACAGCTGGTGGTTGGTTGCTAGAAAGATTCAAATTTCTTAACGATGAACTAATTTTATCAGTCACTGCCGAAACCATACTGAGACGAAAGGTATCTAATGAATTAGAAATCAATTGCTGAACACGTTCTTCAGAGAGAGTAGATTCAGACGAATTAACTTGTAAATCTCGAGTGTTTCTAGTATTTTGGTTTGAGTTTTGTTTTTGATTTTGATTTGACACATTATTGCGAGGGTTGGATCTAGTATTTGGCCTACCTCTAGGAATTGCTCCTGATGGTGGGTTGTTACCGCGTAAAGCTCTAGAATCCTGAACTGTTGGTCCCATGGCCTGACTTTCACTGATACCTATCTGCAATAGAGTACATGGCTGTCTACAAATTGGACAAGTTTCTTTAGTTCCTATCCATGCCACAATACAAGATCTATGGAATCTGTGCTTACAGGGAGTTTCAGAAAGCTCAGCATCTATCAAAACGGTATCGTTGCAAATGGTACACAAAACTGGTTCATTTGACACACTCGCCAATAAATCTTCTTGACTTCGCTGAACTGCCATTTTAATATAAATTGCAATAATCGACACACACCAAATCAAAGTGCATTATAAAACTCGAATTTGAATACAAATTAAACTATTAAATCAAGTTATGAATAATAAAGTTAATGTTTGTTAAGTCTTATTTTTTTTTTTTCGAAATCTTATAAAATTTGAAATTTATACTAAATACAAGTAACGATAGAAAATTGCTAAATTAATTCAATAAAAATATTAACTTAGGCAAATAAAAGTAAAAGTAGTAGTCATACCAAAAGGTTGTCTTCGTATACCGTAAAAGATAACATCAAACGATGTGAGGGAACGAAGAAAAATACTGATATCAAACAATATGCAGTGGCAAAAAAGTAATAATAATATCAAACGATATGCAGTAGCGAGAAAAAAAAATTCATATCAAACGATATTCGGTAAAGGCAAAAAAACAAATAATATCAAACGATATTCGGTAACGATAAGAGATAATATCAAACGATATTCGGTAAAGAAAAAATAATAATAAATCTTTTATTTGGGACTTATCCTTCAGTAAACTCCTGGCATCAGAATGTTATAAGGACTCCATTGTGTTCAAAACGTTTCTTAAAAACTGACTCTAAAATAAGGTTTAAAGATTTTCATAAATGAAAGATTGACATGCCAAAGTTATCCAGCATGAACAATCTCAATCCCATTTACGAAAAATAAGGGACCGATACAGAAGTAAGAATGTTATTACTTGGTAAAGAACTAATATGAATTCAGAACTAAAAATTCGAAAGTAAATTGCATTCAAATTCAGGTAAAGGTTTTTTTTTTTTTTTTTTTTTTTTTGTGAATCCACTTATAATCATTAGTAAATATTTTACTATTCATTTGATCTGGTCTGGCTCCGCAATTCCAAGTTATCAAATAATAGGAACTAAGCTGAAGCTTAATACAAAATTATTAAAGTGCTGATTATTTATGGAAAAGGAAATTTTGAAAGGTATTTGGGAAGCGCGGGGTAACTTGAAATTATTTGAGCACATTTTAATTATATAACAAAGTACATAACCACCACGTGCCTTCAGTAATTCCAAGTCACGGACAATAAACTCTCGATTTTGACCGATTCTGTATTGCCTAGCCCTATGTTGGCTGTATTTAATAAATGTAACGTAGTACATTCCATAGTAATCAATTGGATCTCGGCAATCTTCAAGGGTGTTTTCATGATTTTGACCGCATCGGGCTTCTGTTTCTTTGCCTCAAGACGCTTAGTCCGTCACGGTTTTTTGCCTCAAGACGCTTAGTCCGTCACGGTTTTGCCCTACGTTGGGCGCCAATTAATTATTGTAACGATTCAGGTTGTTGTTTTGCAGCTGTCCGGTAGCCTACTCTGCCTAAGGGGTCGACTGTGCTCAGGGAACGTGGGGGGGTTCTTTCGCTACCTAGATGCTACCCTGTTACATAACTGAAAATTAGTAGACAGAGTTAGTGAATAGGATTCGAAGAAGAAGGAAATCAGACTTTAAATGTATTGGGCGCGACTTGTAACACAATAGAGTTTGTGAGTCGTGGTGTATGGACTCAGTCTTTTACCCAGCCAACCTATAAAGAAGAATGCTCTTCATTACCCTTTAATAAATGGATGCCAAGGTTATTTTACTTCAGGTGCCCAATGGGTTTTAATTAATATTTATATTTATATAATGCAAAAAAGAGAGAAAAGCGAACCAAACACATGTTAAACAAACATGTGTTAAGGAGATTTATACAAAAATTAATAAAAAAAAAGGTAGTTACTTAAACTAATAAGTTAAGTATTATTAGACCTGCTATACGAACATGTCGATAAAAGAGAGAAAAGCGAACCGAACACATGTTAAACAAACATGTGTTAAGGAGGTTTATACAAAAATTAATAAAAAAAAAGGTAGTTACTTAAACTAATAAGTTAAGTATTATTAGACCTGCTATACGAACATGTCGAGTAGTAATATATCATTTAACGGGTACGGCATTAATTTTACATACTTCATAATTTTCTTTAGCGCGACGGTATGTGTAGTCTTTGCAATTTGTTATATTTTTTTTCTATTCAAAACAAACCATTTATTTCATACGCATTTATAATGCGACTTAGCGGCTATGCCGTACTTACAACGCGTTTAATTCCTCCATAGTCGACAGGCCTGATGACAAATGAAGACGCTGTTTTGGAACTTCAAAATAGTTAGAAAAATATATACGTACTGCAAATGCTACATATACATACCATACCATATCAAATTTAGGAAATTATAAGATAACTTATATAAAAGTATATATATACACGATAATGTAAATCAATTTTAAATCCAGTATAACGCAGTAGTTTTAGTTGGGCGTTTGTACTCCGCTTGGCGGTATACGTTTGCATAGAACGCGGTATTTAAACGCGTGGTTGCTGCGCATGTAGAAAGTCCGGGGGTTGTACATATATATATACATATATATGTGTAGTAGAGTATATCCTGGAGAGTGCTGCCTCTGTCGGCCACGTGTATGCAACACAATATACGGCACGATCGAGGTAATTTTAATCCACGAGCAACAGGAAATGAATACTAGAAGCTGAGCCTTGCCACCCACGCAGCATGATCAGCTTTTGCTTATCGATGTTTAATGACATCGCATATGCATATTTTATGTTTGTTTACATAAAAATAATTATGCAAAATAACTTGCTGCTGCAATCTACACCACTACAACACAGTATTAATCCTAGTCTCTACGACGTAGATAAAAACTGAAAAGGGTGATAATAGTCATTACCAAATATCTTTTGCATGGTATGTTCCTAGCTCTTTTCCATTAAGGTCTTCTAACACGTAAAGGAAATTGCCTATTTTCTTTTTCACTCGAGCTAGTGTTCCTACTGGGGCTAATTTTGCATTAATATTTTCTTCTTTGCTACTTAACACAAAATTTCGTTTTACTACTTCTTGGCCCACTTCAAAAGAACGAGGTCTTGAACGAAAATTTTTACGATAAGCTTTGTTCATATACGATTGTATATCTGAATGAATCTTACTAAACTCATCAGCTCTATCCAACATAATGCTGCCTTCGCCGAGTAATTTTAAATTCTTTAACAATTGGTAATCTTTGCCGTGTGTAACCATGTGCTGTCCGAAATCAACAAAATACGGAGATGTTCCTATTCATTGGTGCAAGTGGTTTCTTAAAGAACAATTAATACTGCTAATATACAGATCCCATTCTCTCTGATCTTTACGCACATATGTTCTTAGAGCTGGATTAATAGATCGGTTAACACGTTCGGCTGCATTGGCTTGCGGTGAATACACAGCGGTAAACAAATGTTTTATGCCATATTTAGAAATAAAGTTAGAAAATTCATGGCTTTTAACAATCTCCGGAATACCAATGCAATCGAATATTTCTTCTTTAAGATAAGTTATAATCAGTTTAGAATTAAACTTTTTAACTGGCTTTAAGAATGTAAATTTCGAGAAATGGTCAAGTGAATATAGCAACATTTCCTCTCCTAGAGCGTGGAAATGGTCCAATAAAATCGACGTAAAGTCTTTGAAATGGTCTTTCAGTATGTACTTGAACTTACTTGGTTTAAGTGCATCTGCAGGGAATTTGGATGTTTTACACATTCCACATTTTCCAATATACAAACGCACGTCGTTAATCATACGTGGCCAATAAAATCTACGACGAATTCGGGTTAAGCACTTGGCTATGCCACAATGAGAAGCCGTAGGAGGACTATGTGCTGCTTGTATTACGCTCGACAGGAACATATATTTTCCAACATTCATCATCAATTTCTGCAATGCCTGTACCAAAATGATCACGATGATAAATATATTTATCAACAACTCGAAAATCAGGCAATTTCGATTTTATAAATTGCTCTTTTAATTCACAATACTCTGTTGATTCAAATGAATCCGAATCTAGATCGATTTCAGGCAAAGTTTGAATATCAATTTCCGCTACTATATCTTCATCTTCAAAAGATCTCGAAAGGGTGTCTGGTACAACGTTATCACTACCTTTTCGATGCTCAATGCTAAAATTGAAACCTTGTAGCCTGATTGACCTTGCTAGTCTACCATTTAGATCGGTTTGATTCATCAACCAGCGCAAGCTCGCATGGTCGGTTACTACTTTAAAAGTATGTCCTTCAATATACATACGGAATCTTTTGATAGCTAATACTACCGCAAGACATTCCAGTTCAGTTACTGAGTAGTTACGCTGGGCTTTATTTAACTTTTTGGACATATATGCGATTGGCCGTTCGACTCCGGTTTCATCACATTGTGCTAATACTGCTCCTACACCATAAATAGATGCATCGCATTGTACAACAAACGGTTTCTCATAGTTTGGATGAATAAGTAACGGTGCAGATGTCAACAGTGTTTTCAATTTCTCAAAAGCCAATTGCGCGTCATTATTCCATTGAAAGGTTTTACCACGCAACAATTCAGCTGGAGATAAAGGATAATACCTTTGCTTAATAGGTTTAGCGTCACCTGTGTCAATAGTGTGTTTAACTAGAGTTGTCTTTCCTAATCCATCTCTTTCCGACGAAGGGAACAATCCAATGACACATTGTAAACGAATCCTTTCTGCAGGACTAATCTCAAAACTATTCGACTCTTGCTCATTCCATTGAATTTCATTTAACGTAATAGGAACAATAGATAGTCCGAAGTAATCCCAGAAATCCATTCCACAAATGATATTTTGTTTGATTGCCGGAACAATAACGAATTCAAAATTTTTCTTAACTGAATTATATTCTATTAAGGTATTAAGAGGCCTACTACTCGTTGTTTCTGGCCATCTGCTGTGGTAACATTTCCTTTTAACTTTTTAACTCTATGGTCAGATAAGTTTAGTTGTTCGGCCAATTGACCTCCAATAACACTTTTATTAGCACCACCATCTAGTAAATCTAAATATTTTTTGCCAAATATTTCTATTGTTGTATGAGGACGATTATAGTTTCCTTTACGTATAATAGCGGAAATAATATAGTTCTTTAATGAGCGTTTGCTTTTCCAAAATTCACTTATCCTAACTGAAGATCGACTTTTAACTAACGAGAGGGATTGCGATTTGAATATTTCCTCTCTACGCTGGTTATATTCTTTTAATCGAATGTGATAGGGTTTAAAAACTTTGGTAGATCAGGTAAAATAGTTGTTTCGTCAGGTAATAAGTCATAGCTGGTATTTTTTGAATCCGAGGCTTCTACCGGACATTCGCTATTTAAGCTTTGCGAACATCCTGCTTGATGTTTTCCGTTTTTGGATTACATTTAAGACAGGATGGTTTATATGTGTCCAAACGACCACATCCATAACAAAAGATGCGTCGAACTTTCAGACAATCTTGATATCGGTGTCCTAAGTCATCACAATTCCAACATTTAGTTCTATCATCATCTATATGATCTAAGAGCATTTATCTCGGTTGTACCTAACAACTCTGAAGGAAAAACTTCCGAAGGTTCTTCCTCAAGAATAACTTCATTTACGTTTCGTTTAAAACTAGCTTGACGATTAATAGACTTTGCAAGTACACTTGAGTAATATTGTTCATGTTTATGGCATTCGGTACGCAGTGTTGCGATATTCGGTGTGGAAATGTGCAGCAATTCGTGACTTAATTCAGGTTTAAGATTTCTCTTAATATTTGCAACTAGTTCACGATCTGTCATAGGCTCGCGCAACGCATCCGCAATGGACAAAATTGCATCTAGAAAATTATCAAAGCTCTCATTGGGTCTCTGCTTTCGCGATCTAATACAATCTTTTATATCTTCATCTGAGCGCTGATCTTTATACCTCTCACGCAAGCAATTGCACAAATGAAACCAATTGGCTTGATCAGTAGTTCTTTGAAAACGCCAGTAAAATTGCAAAGCAGGTCCATAAAACAATAAATTTGCAAATTGATACAACAAATTCCAATCTCCATTTAAACATTGTACTGTCAAACTCTTTACTCTATAAATAAAGTCTTCAACAGGAATCTCATTAGCAGATCCTGAGAATTTAACGTGCCAGTTTGATATCACACTTGAAATCTTATCTGGACGGTCAGTATGCCTATCTCCTGAAACAGCACGGAAACTTGAGTCACGCCTATTAGAACGCGCTGAAGTTCTTGAAAACTCATCTGGAATTTCGTACACAGCTGGTGGTTTGTTGCTAGAAAGATTCAAATTTCTTAACGATGAACTAATTTCATCAGCCACTGCCGAAACCATACTGAGACGAAAGGTATCTAATGAATTAGAAATCAATTGCTGAACACGTTCTTCAGAGAGAGTAGATTCAGACGAATTAACTTGTAAATCTCGAGTGTTTCTAGTATTTTGGTTTGAGTTTTGTCTTTGATTTTGATTTGACACATTATTGCGAGGGTTGGATCTAGTATTTGGCCTACCTCTAGGAATTGCTCCTGATGGTGGGTTGTTACCGCGTAAAGCTCTAGAATCCTGAACTGTTGGTCCCATGGCCTGACTTTCACTGATACCTATCTGCAATAGAGTACATGGCTGTCTACAAATTGGACAAGTTTCTTTAGTTCCTATCCATGCCACAATACAAGATCTATGGAATCTATGCTTACAGGGAGTTTCAGAAAGCTCAGCATCTATCAAAACGGTATCGTTGCAAATGGTACACAAAACTGGTTCATTTGACACACTCGCCAATAAATCTTCTTGACTTCGCTGAACTGCCATTTTAATATAAATTGCAATAATCGACACACACCAAATCAAAGTGCATTATAAAACTCGAATTTGAATACAAATTAAACTATTAAATCAAGTTATGAATAATAAAGTTAATGTTTGTTAAGTCTTATTTTTTTTTTTTCGAAATCTTATAAAATTTGAAATTTATACTAAATACAAGTAACGATAGAAAATTGCTAAATTAATTCAATAAAAATATTAACTTAGGCAAATAAAAGTAAAAGTAGTAGTCATACCAAAAGGTTGTCTTCGTATACCGTAAAAGATAACATCAAACGATGTGAGGGAACGAAGAAAAATACTGATATCAAACAATATGCAGTGGCAAAAAAGTAATAATAATATCAAACGATATGCAGTAGCGAGAAAAAAAAATTCATATCAAACGATATTCGGTAAAGGCAAAAAAACAAATAATATCAAACGATATTCGGTAACGATAAGAGATAATATCAAACGATATTCGGTAAAGAAAAAATAATAATAAATCTTTTATTTGGGACTTATCCTTCAGTAAACTCCTGGCATCAGAATGTTATAAGTACTCCATTGTGTTCAAAACGTTTCTTAAAAACTGACTCTAAAATAAGGTTTGAAGATTTTCATAAATGAAAGAGGGACATGCCAAAGTTATCCAGCATGAACAATCTCAATCCCATTTACGAAAAATAAGGGACCGATACAGAAGTAAGAATGTTATTACTTGGTAAAGAGCTAATATGAATTCAGAACTAAAAATTCCAAAGTAAATTGCATTCAAATTCAGTTAAAGGTTTTTTTTTTTTTTTTTTTTTTTTTTTGTGAATCCACTAATATTCATTAGTAAATACTTTACTATTCATTTGATCTGGTCTGGCTAAGCAATTCCAAGTTATCAAATATAGGAACTAAGCTGAAGCTTAATACAAAATTATTAAAGTGCTGATTATTTATGGGAAAGGAAATTTTGAAAGGTATTTGGGAAGCGCGGGGTAACTTGAAATTATGTGAGCACATTTTAATTATATAACAAAGTACATAACCACCACGTGCCTTCAGTAGTTCCAAGTCCCGTAAAGAAGAATGCTCTTCATTACCCTTTAATAAATGGATGCCAAGGTTATTTTACTTCAGGTGCCCAATGGGTTTTAATTAATATTCATATTTATATAATGCAAAAAAGAGAGAAAAGCGAACCCAACACATGTTAAACAAACATGTGTTAAGGAGATTTATACAAAAATTAATAAAAAAAAAGGTAGTTACTTAAACTAATAAGTTAAGTATTATTAGACATGTCGAGTAGTAATATATCATTTAACGGGTACGGCATTAATTTTACATACTTCATAATTTTCTTTAGCGCGACGGTATGTGTAGTCTTTGCAATTTGTTATATTTTTTTTTCTATTCAAAACAAACCATTTATTTCATACGCATTTATAATGCGACTTAGCGGCTATGCCGTACTTACAACGCGTTTAATTCCTCCATAGTCGACAGGCCTGCTGACAAATGAAGACGCTGTTTTGGAACTTCAAAATAGTTAGAAAAATATATACGTACTGCAAATGCTACATATACATACCATACCATATCAAATTTAGGAAATTATAAGATAACTTATATAAAAGTATATATATACACGATAAGGTAAACCAATTTTAAATCCGGTATAACGCAGAAGATTTAGTTGGGCGTTTGTACTCCGCTTGGCGGTATACGTTTTCATAGAACGCGGTATTTAAACGCGTGGTTGCTGCGCATGTAGAAAGTCCGGGGGTTGTACATATATATATACATATGTATGTGTAGTAGAGTATATCCTGTAGAGTGCTGCCCGTGTCGGCCACGTGTATGCAACACAATATACGGCACGATCGAGGTAATTTTAATCCACGAGCAACACGTCAATAAAATGCTGAAGTGCGTAAAACAGCACGGAAGATCTGAATACGTGCGAGAATTCGCCAAAGCTATAAACAGAAGTAGATTTTAGGGGAGGACTTTTCCTGTGATTGGTCACATACCTTTAATATAATAGCTTGACAATTGTTTTATTTTTGGGGTTAATTGAATTTCAATAAAATCACATTAAACAGAACAATTCACTTGTTAATACGTCTCGCCGGCTGTTCCAACGGCTCAATAAATTATGCAGACGCACTTGGCTTAACCGCGGAATATTACTAACTTTGGATGCTGGCGGATTTAATTTTATACACGTCTTGTTAGGTTGCTGGTTGAAAATAAAATGAAGGCTCCCGCCCGCAGGAAATTAATACTAGAGCCTTGCCACCCACGCAGCATGATCAGCTGTTTCTTATCGATGTTTAATGACATCGCATATGCATTGCCAGATCGGTAATTATCGGTGTTGCGAAATATTGCACAAATGGTCAGCTGATTTTGCCGATAGTTGCCAATTAGTTTTGTGTTTGCTGCTGCAATCTACACCACTACAATCTTTTGCTGTATTTGTCCGATTTTGTTCATTTTTACACACAGATGCATGTATCCACAACGCATCGCTCTGTCAAATTTCATGAAAATATTAAACGGTGTCCGGAGCAGAACTTAAACGCGTATTATTAATTGTAAATGCCATTACGGCTCATGTTTTGTTTTGCCTAAATTGTTCATATATTGTAACTACCATAATATCATAGTTCACAATAGCGCTAGAACATATGATATGTTAACAAGCTCTTTTTGCTATTGTAACGAAAGCTCTGCTGAGCTTTATGTTAGCGCAGCAGCCTAGCGCCTGCATATGTAATAACCTTTTATCACTTCTGTAACTACTACTAAGCGCATCGTGTGTTTTTCAATTATATATTCTAGCTTTATTTCGCGCAAAAGGTAGGCAATTCGTGTCTCTCCTCAAAACATTGGTGACCCCGACGTGATTCGTTTTTAAAATCGTAGTTACAGAATTAAATAATTCATATCGGTTGAGTTATTTTTAGCTGTTTTTGCACAATTCGGTGTGAAACACATACTCAAACATATTATCTACCGGGTACAAGCTTGCATATATACGTACATATGTGTAACAAATATTCGTGCGTGTGTTGCGTATATAAAACCAAATTCATTTGTTATAATTAAAATCAATGTTTGCGCGATCTTGCAGCATATAATAATAATTATTCAACAAATTATTCTTTTCGCCAACATACACACACAAACATACGATCGTAACTGTACATTCTATGTGAAGCAACACTACGTGAACATACGACAAATTTTCGTGTCTGCTTTGCTTCGTAACGGCATATACTTTTTCGTCTTTGCCTATTCTCAAAAGTACAGTGTCCTCTCGCTGTAACGTACTTTGCGATTGCTCGTGTTTGAACATAGTGTAAAAAATGGCCAGCGACAGAAGTGACATTAATGCAACAATACCAAGTGAAGTTGCCTTTTATAAGGCAAAGCTTGAATCTATAACGTGTCAAACCAACGCATTACGTTCTTCTCTAACGCCCGAAGTGTTAAACAATTTTGATAAATCAGATTTGGCAGCGCGCATGGAGTTCGTTGACGAGTTAAATGCTGAATTTCTCACAGCGCTGGCTAGCCTGGAAAGGCTTGATTTGGCAGAGCTTGCTGGTGATGCGCGTCTTAACTTCGCAAATATTTATTTAAAAATTAAAGCTGATCTAAATCGTGAATTTGCCACGCATAACATTCAACATGCTAATTCTACAACAATTGTGCGCAACTTCGGCGAGGACACAACATACAACACATCAGTGTGTAAATCACGGCTGCCCAACCTTAAACTACCACAGTTTAATGGCGGATATGCGGAATGCCCTGATTTCTATGCCATGTTTACTTCAGTCGTCGATCAGGATCAAGAGCTAAGTAACATCGAAAAGTTTCAGCATCTACGTGCAAATCTTGGAGGTGCAATAAGTTCGCTCGAACTGTCCGATGCGAATTATCACACGGCTTTAGAATTACTTATTAATCGATTTGATAACAAGTTGCTCAATTTTCAGACACACGTAATAGCTATTTTTGAGCTTAGTGGTGCCCAGAAGGGAGTGTCAAGCAGCTTACGTTCTCTAAGTGACCAGATGAACTCGCATTTACAAGCCATTCGCACACTTGCTTCGTCTGCTGAGATTCTGGATGGCCTTTTGATATACATCGTTGTGGATGGCAAAACCCGAGAGAAATGGGAAGAGAATTTGCCATCGGATAAACTCTCGAATTGGGCTACAATGGCTTCATTTCTGGAAAAAAGATGTCGGACTTTGGAAAATATGGATAATGCTATGGTAACGCACACACCTAGCAAACAGGTGGGAAAAAGCCAACACAAATATAACCATAATTCACTTGTTTCCACATCTATCAATACAAATCATCCATTATGCATATTTTGCAGTAGTCAAGAACATTATTTGTCAGAATGTACTCGTTTTCTAAGCCTAAGTCCCAGATTACGTATAATCGAAGCCAAGAAAATGCATCTGTGCCTGAATTGCCTTCGCAAGGGCCATAGTTTGCAGCAATGCAAGTCAGGACACTGCAAACATTGCCACAAAAAGCATCATACATTATTACATTTTTCATCCAATGAAAATTCATCCGCATCATCTGTACCTTCACTGACATCACCATTGGCACGTACTGAATCGCAGTCATCATCATCTCTCGTATCATTTTCACAACCATCACACAAAACTCTAAAAAACTTGCCTCCTGATTACGTATTGCTAGCAACTGCAATCGTATTCGTAAAAAACCGTGTTGGTTCGCCGTGCGCTTCGTCGATTTAAAAGTTTGGAAACCAAGTTGGCAAAGAATCCAGCGACGAAAGCACAATACACCGAATTCATTCAGGAATATCTCAATTTAGGCCACATGTCGCTCACTTCGAATCAAACTAAATTCCATCAATTCTTTTTACCGCATCACTGTGTACATAAGCTCGACAGCAGTAGTACAAAACTCCGTGTCGTCTTTGATGGTTCAGCCAAAACAACAAGTGGATATTCGCTTAACGACTTACTGTTGGCAGGTCCAACTATACAGCCTAAAATATTTAACACACTTCTTCGTTTTCGATTCTTTAAGGTTGCTCTTTATCTGCAATACAACCCTACTGATAAAATTCAAATATATAACCTGGAGACGGTAACTTATGGGACAAAACCTGCTGCTTTCCTTGCAATCAGAGCGATGTATCAACTGTCGTTTCACGAGGAAAAGGCCTTTCCCATTGGAGCAAAAATCGTACGCAGAGACTTTTACGTAGACGATCTCATGTCTGGCGGTGAAACAGTTGAAGAAGTCAAGGAGATTCTACACCAGGTCAAAGGATTGCTTCAAAAAGGACACTTACCCATACGCAAGTGGTGCTCAAACAAACAGGCGAACCTGATTGCGATCGTGAAAAGTTAATGAAGTTTCATGATGGAACTGACATTGCCAAGGCTCTGGGATTGGTTTGGAACCCAAGCTCAGACAACTTATTGTTTAACTTTTCTCAAATTATGCCTGAGGGTCCAGTGACCAAACACAGTGTGCTATCGACAATAGCAAGATTTTACGACCCCCAGGGTTTAATATCTCCAATCATTACTAAATTCAAAACCTTCTTCCAGGCATTATGGAAAGAAAACCTGGGCTGGGATGCAAGTTTACCGCAACCTCTGGAGTTGGCCTGGCGTGACCTGACATCCCTACTATCGAACTTCATTTACGTTTCGTTTAAAACTAGCTTGACGATTAATAGACTTTGCAAGTACACTTGAGTAATATTGTTCATGTTTATGGCATTCGGTACGCAGTGTTGCGATATTCGGTGTGGAAATGTGCAGCAATTCGTGACTTAATTCAGGTTTAAGATTTCTCTTAATATTTGCAACTAGTTCACGATCTGTCATAGGCTCGCGCAACGCATCCGCAATGGACAAAATTGCATCTAGAAAATTATCAAAGCTCTCATTGGGTCTCTGCTTTCGCGATCTAATACAATCTTTTATATCTTCATCTGAGCGCTGATCTTTATACCTCTCACGCAAGCAATTGCACAAATGAAACCAATTGGCTTGATCAGTAGTTCTTTGAAAACGCCAGTAAAATTGCAAAGCAGGTCCATAAAACAATAAATTTGCAAATTGATACAACAAATTCCAATCTCCATTTAAACATTGTACTGTCAAACTCTTTACTCTATAAATAAAGTCTTCAACAGGAATCTCATTAGCAGATCCTGAGAATTTAACGTGCCAGTTTGATATCACACTTGAAATCTTATCTGGACGGTCAGTATGCCTATCTCCTGAAACAGCACGGAAACTTGAGTCACGCCTATTAGAACGCGCTGAAGTTCTTGAAAACTCATCTGGAATTTCGTGTACAGCTGGTGGTTGGTTGCTAGAAAGATTCAAATTTCTTAACGATGAACTAATTTTATCAGTCACTGCCGAAACCATACTGAGACGAAAGGTTTCTAATGAATTAGAAATCAATTGCTGAACACGTTCTTCAGAGAGAGTAGATTCAGACGAATTAACTTGTAAATCTCGAGTGTTTCTAGTATTTTGGTTTGAGTTTTGTTTTTGATTTTGATTTGACACATTATTGCGAGGGTTGGATCTAGTATTTGGCCTACCTCTAGGAATTGCTCCTGATGGTGGGTTGTTACCGCGTAAAGCTCTAGAATCCTGAACTGTTGGTCCCATGGCCTGACTTTCACTGATACCTATCTGCAATAGAGTACATGGCTGTCTACAAATTGGACAAGTTTCTTTAGTTCCTATCCATGCCACAATACAAGATCTATGGAATCTGTGCTTACAGGGAGTTTCAGAAAGCTCAGCATCTATCAAAACGGTATCGTTGCAAATGGTACACAAAACTGGTTCATTTGACACACTCGCCAATAAATCTTCTTGACTTCGCTGAACTGCCATTTTAATATAAATTGCAATAATCGATACACACCAAATCAAAGTGCATTATAAAACTCGAATTTGAATACAAATTAAACTATTAAATCAAGTTATGAATAATAAAGTTAATGTTTGTTAAGTCTTATTTTTTTTTTTTCGAAATCTTATAAAATTTGAAATTTATACTAAATACAAGTAACGATAGAAAATTGCTAAATTAATTCAATAAAAATATTAACTTAGGCAAATAAAAGTAAAAGTAGTAGTCATACCAAAAGGTTGTCTTCGTATACCGTAAAAGATAACATCAAACGATGTGAGGGAACGAAGAAAAATACTGATATCAAACAATATGCAGTGGCAAAAAAGTAATAATAATATCAAACGATATGCAGTAGCGAGAAAAAAAAATTCATATCAAACGATATTCGGTAAAGGCAAAAAAACAAATAATATCAAACGATATTCGGTAACGATAAGAGATAATATCAAACGATATTCGGTAAAGAAAAAATAATAATAAATCTTTTATTTGGGACTTATCCTTCAGTAAACTCCTGGCATCAGAATGTTATAAGGACTCCATTGTGTTCAAAACGTTTCTTAAAAACTGACTCTAAAATAAGGTTTAAAGATTTTCATAAATGAAAGATTGACATGCCAAAGTTATCCAGCATGAACAATCTCAATCCCATTTACGAAAAATAAGGGACCGATACAGAAGTAAGAATGTTATTACTTGGTAAAGAACTAATATGAATTCAGAACTAAAAATTCGAAAGTAAATTGCATTCAAATTCAGGTAAAGGTTTTTTTTTTTTTTTTTTTTTTTTTGTGAATCCACTTATAATCATTAGTAAATATTTTACTATTCATTTGATCTGGTCTGGCTCCGCAATTCCAAGTTATCAAATAATAGGAACTAAGCTGAAGCTTAATACAAAATTATTAAAGTGCTGATTATTTATGGAAAAGGAAATTTTGAAAGGTATTTGGGAAGCGCGGGGTAACTTGAAATTATTTGAGCACATTTTAATTATATAACAAAGTACATAACCACCACGTGCCTTCAGTAATTCCAAGTCACGGACAATAAACTCTCGATTTTGACCGATTCTGTATTGCCTAGCCCTATGTTGGCTGTATTTAATAAATGTAACGTAGTACATTCCATAGTAATCAATTGGATCTCGGCAATCTTCAAGGGTGTTTTCATGATTTTGACCGCAACGGGTTTCTGTTTCTTTGCCTCAAGACGCTTAGTCCGTCATGGTGGCGCCCTACGTTGGGCGCCAATTAATTATTGTAACGATTCATGTTGTTGTTTTGCAGCTGTCCGGTAGCCTACTCTGCCTACGGGGTCGACTTAGCTCAGGGAACGTGGGGGGGTTCTTTCGCTACCTAGATGCTACCCTGTTACATAACTAAAAATTAGTAGACAGAGTTAGTGAATAGGATTCGAAGAAGAAGGAAATCAGACTTTAAATGTATTGGACGCGACTTGTAACACAATAGAGTATGTGAGTCGTGGTGTATGGACTCAGTCTTTTACCCACCCAACCTGTAAAGAAAAATGCTCTTCATAACCCTTTAATAAATGGATGCCAAGGTTATTTTACTTCAGGTGCCCAATGGGTTTTAATTAATATTCATATTTATATAATGCAAAAAAGAGAGAAAAGCGAACCGAACACATGTTAAACAAACATGTGTTAAGGAGATTTATACAAAAATTAATAAAAAAAAAGGTAGTTACTTAAACTAATAAGTTAAGTATTATTAGACATGTCGAGTAGTAATATATCATTTAACGGGTACGGCATTAATTTTACATACTTCATAATTTTCTTTAACGCGACGGTATATGTACTCTTCGCAATTTGTTATATTTTTTCTGTTCAAAACAAACCATATATTTCATACGCATTTATAATGCGACTTAGCGGCTATGCCGTACTTACAACGCGTTTAATTCCTCCATAGTCGACAGGCCTGATGACAAATGAAGACGCTGTTTTGGAACTTCAAAATAGTTAGAAAAATATATACGTACTGCAAATGCTACATTTACATACCATACCATATAAAATTTAGGAAATTATAAGATAACTTATATAAAAGTATATATATACACGATAAGGTAAATCAATTTTAAATCCGGTATAACGCAGAAGTTTTAGTTGGGCCTTTGTACTCCGCTTGGCGGTATACGTTTTCATAGAACGCGGTATTTAAACGCCTGGTTGCTGCGCATGTAGAAAGTCCGGGGGTTGTACATATATATATACATATATATGTGCAGTAGAGTATATCCTGGAGAGTGCTGCCCGTGTCGGCCACGTGTATGCAAAACAATATACGGCACGATCGAGGTAATTTTAATCCACGAACAACACGTCAATAAAATGCTGAAGTGCGTAAAACAGCACGGAAGATCTGAATACGTGCGAGAATGCGCCAAAGCTATAAACAGAAGTAGATTTTAGGGGATGACTTTTCCTGTGATTGGTCACATACCTTTATTATAATAGCTGGACAATTGTTTTATTTTTGGGGTTAATTGAATTTCAATAAAATCACATTAAACAGAACAATTCACTTGTTAATACGTCTCGCCGGCTGTTCCAACGGCTCAATAAATTATGCAGACGCACTAGGCTTAACCGCGGAATATTACTAACTTTGGATGCTGGCGGATTTAATTTTATGTACGTCTTGTTAGGTTGCTGGTTGAAAATAAAATGAAGGCTCCCGCCCGCAGGAAATTAATACTAGAAGCTGAGCCTTGCCACCCACGCAGCATGATCAGCTTTTGCTTATCGATGTTTAATGACATCGCATATGCATTGCCAGATCGGTAATTATCGGTGTTGCGAAATATTGCACAAATGGTCAGCTGATTTTGCCGATAGTTGCCAATTAGTTTTGTGTTTGTTTACATAAAAATAATTATGCAAAATAACTTGCTGCTGCAATCTACACCACTACAATCTTTTGCTGTATTTGTCCGATTTTGTTCATTTTTACACACAGATGCATGTATCCACAACGCATCGCTCTGTTAAATTTCATGAAAATATTAAACGGTAATTGTAAATGCCATTACGGCTCATGTTTTGTTTTGCCTAAATTGTTCATATATTGTAACTACCATAATATCATAGTTCACAATAGCGCTAGAACATATGATATGTTAACAAGCTCTTTTTGCTATTGTAAGGAAAGCTCTGCTGAGCTTTATGTTAACGCAGCAGCCTAGCGCCTGCATATGTAATAACCTTTTATCACTTCTGTAACTACGATCGCCGTGGAATAAACGTATTAAGCAAAAGCGCATCGTGTGTTTTTCAATTATATATTCTAGCTTTATTTCGCGCAAAAGGTGGGCAATTCGTGTCTCTCCTCAAAACATTGGTGACCCCGACGTGATTCGTTTTTAAAATCGTAGTTACAGAATTAAATAATTCATATCGGTTGAGTTATTTTTAGCTGTTTTTGCACAATTCGGTGTGAAACACATACTCATACATATTCGCTACCGGGTACAAGCTTGCATATATACGTACATATGTGTAACAAATATTCGTGCGTGTGTTGCGTATATAAAACCAAATTCATTTGTTATAATTAAAATCAATGTTTGCGCGATCTTGCAGCATATAATAATAATTATTCAACAAATTATTCTTTTCGCCAACATACACACACAAACATACGATCGTAAGTGTACATTCTATGTGAAGCAACACTACGTGAACATACGACAAATTTTCGTGTCTGCTTTGCTTCGTAACGGCATATACTTTTTCGTCTTTGCCTATTCTCAAAAGTACAGTGTCCTCTCGCTGTAACGTACTTTGCGATTGCTCGTGTTTGAACATAGTGTAAAAAATGGCCAGCGACAGAAGTGACATTAATGCAACAATACCAAGTGACAGCGCTGGCTAGCCTGGAAAGGCTTGATTTGGCAGAGCTTGCTGGTGATGCGCGTCTTAACTTCGCAAATATTTATTTAAAAATTAAAGCTGATCTAAATCGTGAATTGGCCACGCATAACATTCAACATGCTAATTCTACAACAATTGTGCGCAACTTCGGCGAGGACACAACATACAACACATCAGTGTGTAAATCACGGCTGCCCAACCTTAAACTACCACAGTTTAATGGCGGATATGCGGAATGCCCTGATTTCTATGCCATGTTTACTTCAGTCGTCGATCAGGATCAAGAGCTAAGTAACATCGAAAAGTTTCAGCATCTACGTGCAAATCTTGGAGGTGCAATAAGTTCGCTCGAACTGTCCGATGCGAATTATCACACGGCTTTAGAATTACTTATTAATCGATTTGATAACAAGTTGCTCAATTTTCAGACACACGTAATAGCTATTTTTGAGCTTAGTGGTGCCCAGAAGGGAGTGTCAAGCAGCTTACGTTCTCTAAGTGACCAGATGAACTCGCATTTACAAGCCATTCGCACACTTGCTTCGTCTGCTGAGATTCTGGATGGCCTTTTGATATACATCGTTGTGGATGGCAAAACCCGAGAGAAATGGGAAGAGAATTTGCCATCGGATAAACTCTCGAATTGGGCTACAATGGCTTCATTTCTGGAAAAAAGATGTCGGACTTTGGAAAATATGGATAATGCTATGGTAACGCACACACCTAGCAAACAGGTGGGAAAAAGCCAACACAAATATAACCATAATTCACTTGTTTCCACATCTATCAATACAAATCATCCATTATGCATATTTTGCAGTAGTCAAGAACATTGTTTGTCAGAATGTACTCGTTTTCTAAGCCTAAGTCCCAGATTACGTATAATCGAAGCCAAGAAAATGCATCTGTGCCTGAATTGCCTTCGCAAGGGCCATAGTTTGCAGCAATGCAAGTCAGGACACTGCAAACATTGCCACAAAAAGCATCATACATTATTACATTTTTCATCCAATGAAAATTCATCCGCATCATCTGTACCTTCACTGACATCACCATTGGCACATACTGAATCGCAGTCATCATCATCTCTCGTATCATTTTCACAACCATCACACAAAACTCTAAAAAACTTGCCTCCTGATTACGTATTGCTAGCAACTGCAATCGTATTCGTAAAAAACCGTGTTGGTTCGCCGTGCGCTTCGTCGATTTAAAAGTTTGGAAACCAAGTTGGCAAAGAATCCAGCGACGAAAGCACAATACACCGAATTCATTCAGGAATATCTCAATTTAGGCCACATGTCGCTCACTTCGAATCAAACTAAATTCCATCAATTCTTTTTACCGCATCACTGTGTACATAAGCTCGACAGCAGTAGTACAAAACTCCGTGTCGTCTTTGATGGTTCAGCCAAAACAACAAGTGGATATTCGCTTAACGACTTACTGTTGGCAGGTCCAACTATACAGCCTAAAATATTTAACAAACTTCTTCGTTTTCGATTCTTTAAGGTTGCTCTTTGCGGGGACATAGCAAAAATGTATCGCTGTGTGCGCATGTCTCACCCAGACGCCTATCTGCAATACAACCCTACTGATAAAATTCAAATATATAACCTGGAGACGGTAACTTATGGGACAAAACCTGCTGCTTTCCTTGCAATCAGAGCGATGTATCAACTGTCGTTTCACGAGGAAAAGGCCTTTCCCATTGGAGCAAAAATCGTACGCAGAGACTTTTACGTAGACGATCTCATGTCTGGCGGTGAAACAGTTGAAGAAGTCAAGGAGATTCTACACCAGGTCAAAGCATTGCTTCAAAAAGGACACTTACCCATACGCAAGTGGTGCTCAAACAAACAGGCGAACCTGATTGCGATCGAGAAAAGTTAATGAAGTTTCATGATGGAACTGACATTGCCAAGGCTCTGGGATTGGTTTGGAACCCAAGCTCAGACAACTTATTGTTTAACTTTTCTCAAATTATGATGGTTGAAAACTTTAAATTTCCACGTTTTGCTATGCTGCCGCAAGGGTCTTTGCAAATACACGCCCATATGGAGCATGCATATACATTAGATCGGAAACAAATGGATCTGTATCATCGCAACTGCTCTGCTCTAAATCGAAGGTAGCACCTTTAAAAACAATAACTGTTCCAAAGCTGGAACTATCAGCAGCGCTCTTGTTGGCAGAACTTGTCGCCAGCGTATCACAGAGTATATCATTTCCCTGTGAATTCCACTGCTGGTCGGACTCAACTATCGTTTTAGCATGGATTCGTGAAATACCATCAAACTTTAACATTTTTGTAGCCAACAGAGTCACACAAATTCAAGATATGACAAAAGGAATGACATGGCATCATGTCCCAACTCACGCAAATCCGGCGGATATACTGTCTCGAGGCTGCACTTCTAGAGAACTGTTGGATCTTCGTTTATGGATCAACGGCCCAGAATTCCTGCTTCTAAAGTCTACGGAGTGGCCATCTATCGCGCTGCAGTCTACAGACCTACCGGAGCGTCGTCGCACAACTCTCTGTTATCAGCGCAGCAAGATGTATCTTTTAAGTACCAAAATTCTTTTAACAAGCTTCAATGTGTATTTGCATACGTATACAGATTTTCTCGTCTACGTTTCAAGAATCATCCGCATGAGAAAGGAGAACTGTCTGTCGATGAAATATGGAATGGCACATGTCTGCTCTTGAGGAATATCCAGCAGTTTTCTTTTGCCGAGGAACTTCGTGCGCTAAGGAAAAATCTACCAGTTTCATCCAAGAGCAAAATCTACTTTCTTAATCCCGAAATTGGCACTGATGATTTGCTTCGAGTTGGTGGCAGGCTTCAGTACTCACATTTGGACTACAATGCAATGCATCCCATATTGCTTCCGAAAAACCATCCAGTGACAATGGCTTTGATTGCGTACTGCCACCAAAAATATTTACATGCTGGCCCTCAAAGTCTGCTCGCATCGATACGTCAGAGGTATTGGCCAATCGGTGGCCTAAAACTGGTGTCGAGCGTCGTAAATAAATGCGTCAGATGTTTTCGGATGAAACCTATTACTTTTGAGCATAAAAGATTGCCTGCAGACCGCGTACAACCAAATCACGCGTTTCATACTACTGGAATTGATTTCTGTGGCCCATTCTACTATAAAGCTGAGTCTAGGAATAAACCACCTCACAAATGCTACATTTCAGTCTTTATCTGCTTTTCAACAAAGGCAATACATTTAGAAGTCGTACAAGACTTGTCAACAGCAGCATTCATCGCGGCTCTACGTCGTTTTATAAGTATTAGAGGGAGTCCACGAACCATTTGGACAGACAACGCTACTAACTTTGTTGGTGTTAAGAATGAACTTGAAGAATTGAAGCAGTTATTTCTTAGCCAACCTCACATATCTTCTGTGTCATCAGCTTGCTCGTCCAACGGTATTGACTGGAAATTTATTCCGCCACGATCACCACATTTCGGTGATTTATGGGAAGCTGCGGTCAAATCTGCTAAGTTCCACTTTTATCGTGTCGTCGGCCTATCCATTCTAACTCTTGATGAACTTCAATCACTTGTTTATGAAATTTCAGCCATGCTTAATTCACGTCGACTTTCATCAATTACAGAGAATCCATCTGATATTGATGTGCTCACTCCTGCTCACTTTTTAAAAGGTTCAAGCTTCACCAAGTTTCCGGAACCAGACGTAACTCACCTCAGCACCAATCGTCTCAGTCGTTGGCAACGAGAGACGCAGATACAGCAAGCTTTCTGGAAGAAATGGACCACTGATTACTTGTCTCAGCTTCAAGAACGAGGCAAGTGGCGAGCTGGAAGACCAAACCTACAAACAGGGAGTTTCGTGCTTCTGAAGGATGACAACTTGCCATGTCTAAAATGTTGTTGCGCCTGCATATGTAATAACCTTTTATCAATTCTGTAACTACGATCGCCGTGGAATAAACGTATTAGAGCATGAGCGCATGGAGTGTTTTTTACTTATATATATTTACTTTATTTCGCGCAAAAGGTGGGCAATTTCTGTCTCTCCTCAAAACAAACGGTGTGGCTAAAAACCGCGAAACTCTACTGCGAGGGAACGGTACGCCTCCTTTTGTCCGTTAAATACATTGCACAACTCTAGTATACCCTTTGTACTTATAGGTACAGGGTATAAAAAATAGTTATACTATTTTTGCATGCCGCGTTGAAAAAAACATTTTTGAAATTTAGCAAAGAACTTATTGTTTTAAATTTACAAGGAACATTCATATAAATATTGGTACTTTAATGCATATAAATAATAACTAGCAGTTATTAATAACAACGCACTGAACAAAAGGCTGTTTTGTTTCGGCCAAATGACTTGTAATTTTGTACGCACAATGCAAAACAGTACAGCAGAATGGGAGGCGATAGCTAAATACTCTTCTTCGTATTTTCCGTATTTATGCATGCATTTGTTATTGTAAGAGCAAACGCGATTGCAAAGTGTCATAGCAGCCACATAGTAAGAAAGGGTATAAATGCTCAGAAACTAAAAATTTTCAAATTTGGCTGTGGCTGAATTTGTGAACATTGCCGACAGCCAACAACGAAGTTTAGAGCCGAGTTCAATTGCAAGAACACGAGAGTTATTTTTAGATTTTCCTTTTTAATTCTGCCCGCCCGTACCATAGTATGCGCGTTACACTTCTTTGAATTTAGAATTTTAGATTGTCTTTATGCTGCCCGCATTGGCTAAGAAGCGCTGAACTGAATCAAAACATCACAAAAATGAAAATGTCATTGTAGACAGTCCTGTCACAGTCGACGAAATTCGAGACGTTATTAAGTCGCTTAAAAACAATAAATCGCCGGGGATTGATAAAACCTAAACCTGCATAAAAATGCATTACATTTTTTATAGGTTTTATTCAACTGCATGAAACTGTGGTACTTTCCATTAGAATGGAAAATAGCCAAAATCATTCCGATTGCAAAGCCTGGAAACCCACCTGACTGTCCTACAAGTTATCGGCCAATTAGCCTACTTTGTGGCTTTTCAAAAATTTTTGAACGCCTCATTAAAACCAGATTTATTCATCATCTGGAAAAAAAACAACATCTTACCTAAAGTTCAATTCGTTTTAGACCTTCCCTGAGCTGTATCCACCCTCTTGATATAGTTGCAAATTTTGTTAAAGAAAATTTGGCTCAGAAGAGATCTATCGGCATGATAACACTTGATGTCGAAGCTGCGTTTAACACTGTTTGGCATAATGGCCTAATATACGAACTAGTCCAATGTAAAACTCCTCTCTACCTAACTAAACACATCTTAAGATGTCTCTCGGACAGATTCTTTTACGTTTCTCTGAATGGATTCGAGTCCAACAAAAAATTCATTTCGGCTGGTGTTCCGCAAGGTTCTGTACTTGGTCCCATTTTGTATAATAGTTAAACTTATGACATTCCCAGTTTTGTATGTTGCCAAACATTAATGTTTGCGGACGATACTGCCTTATACTGCTCTAGTGAAGCTTATAGTGTAGTTTATTCTGAACTTCAATCTGCTCTAAGTTCCTTATCCGAATATTTTTATAGGTGGAAAATAAAGCTTAATGCTGCAAAAACTAAAGCCATTTATTTTACTAAAAAGCGAAAGCACTGCTTTCTTCCAATCACAGAACTTAAATTAAATACATTGAATATAAAATGGGATAATTGCATTCGCTATTTGGGAGTTTACTTCGATAAAAAGCTTCTTTTCTCGGATCACAAAAAAAAAAAACTATATGTATACTTTACCCTTTTATAAATCGCAAATCTAAACTTTCGTTACACAATAAACTAATAATATATAAATCTATATTTTTACCTATAATGTTATATGAATCTGAGATATGGGGCACCAGTGCGCGAACTCACTTACAAAAAATTCAAACTTCCCAGAATAAAATATTAAAAATGATTCTTAATAGACCATTCTTTTATGCGACAAAACGACTGCATCAGGAATCTAATATTAAAAAGATTGATGAACTTATTTCTCCGCTATCAACAATTTTGCTAATAAAAAATCACATATCGCACAAGTTTCGTGCTGACGGGCACTAGCTTCAGTTAATCTGCTTAATATATAAATCTTTTAACTTTTTTTCTTTTTCCCCCATCATAATTAACGTTTTTTTTTTATTGCCATTGTTTTCCTTATCATTTAATTTTCGAGCCAAACTCCTTTATATAATACAAATTATTGGCAGTAAAATCTACCATTTTTCAAGCACAATGACTATTCAAAGTTAAAATGTGGAAATCTTTTTTGGTGTTTTTTACAAAATCTGCTACTACCGTAAAATGGGTGGCACTTTCGCAAGAATATCCAAAAACTCTGTTGAAGTATATGAAATTGTCTACAAAATGAGTCGTCAATTACTTTCCTAGCATTAATAGTTTTCCAGATATTGAACAAGTAAGCCGCTTGCAAACGCCACTTTTGTTCTACGCCGCCTACTTGCGTGGCAAAGCAAATAGCCGTCGGCAAAATATCCTTTCCTTTGCTTTGTCAAAATTGAATTTGCCGTCCCAAAAATCTAAACTAAAACAAGTATACGAAGTGACTACACTTTTATTTATGGAAACAAACTATTTTCTATGAAAAATGCAAATAAAAAATTTAGTTTGTATTTTTTTAATACTTTTAACACCATCTAAACATAAATTAATGTTATAAATAACTTGGCATTAAGGAAACAATTTAGTTACAGCAATGCACATATGTATAATTTTTTGTCATTTTTTTTTGTTGTTAAAAAATGTGTATGTTTTATTAAACAATAATATTAAATTTGTGTACTACTACCTAAAAATGACAGCTTAAACAAATTATAAGTTATATAAAAAACAAAGATAATTAATGACTAAAAAGAAACATTAATATATACATAACAAAACTAAACATTACAATATTCTTTAATTACTAAAGATTAAATATTAAATATTCTTGTAAAGCTGTACTGATCACTCCACGAGTTTCTTCAGAGGTAAGATTGAGTGGCTTAAATCTGTCTTCCAGATTGTCTGCAAAAACGTCAGCTTGGCGCTGGCTTGAAAGGCACCAACCTCCTGCTGGATCTCGAATTGGGCTTTTCGGAATTACCTGCCTTTTGTATTTGTTTGTGAGCTTCCACAGAGAGTAATTCGTAGATTCATCAGGACTTACGTTGGCAAGAATTTCGTCTATTCCAGCTTGCCTATGTTTATTGAGTACCTTGTGCAGACGGTTGGCCAATCTTTTATGCATCGTATGCAGTCTTACATCCCCTGTTCTGGCGTATTCTCTTCTGACCCTCCTTTTGAGGCAAAGAAGAGCAGCAGCAGTTGTAGGTAACTGGACTGGGCGTTGTTCGTTGGGCGTTCGCAGATTTTTGGGGGCAGCACACATAGCTGCTTGTAATATATTTTGCATGAAAACTGAAACCGCATCGTCGACGTCTTCAGAAGAATTTAGCTCAATGTTGATGTTAATGTTTCTGTCTAACTCGGCTTTAAAAGCTTCAACAGAAGAGCCTGGAGCGAGCAAGCGTTTCCTTTGAGGCTTGAACATAGGTGAGCGATGAAGTGTCGCCACAATAGGGAGGTGATCCGAGGAGAGATCATACAATATGTCAATAAAGAGTCTTCTACAATCTATACCATTGACAATAAAGAAATCCAGTGCAGAGGGTGTATGCCGAGTATTGTATGAATAGAATGTAGGCCTTCCAGTTGCCATAATCTGGTATGTACTGATGGTAACGGCTTCTTGCAATCGTTTGCCACGAGAACATGATCTTGTGTTGCCCCACCATTGGTGCTTTGCATTAAAATCACCTCCTGCGATGAATCTGTTTCCCATGTTTAAAAGTAGCCGATCAAAGTCATCTTTTGTCCATGGCTCTTTGGGGGGAAGGTACATAGAAGCTATTTTAACTTGACCACTAGATGTCGCCACAGTCACAGCAGCAGCTTGAATGTGCATTAGCTGCATGGGTTCGTTCGGCGTATGAATAATGTTCGACTTAATAAGAATTCCAGCACCACCTTTTGAGGTATTGCTGGGGTGATTAGCAAAATGTAAATCAAAACCAGGAATATAAATCTTCTGTCTAGGCCTTATATGAGTTTCGGTTACTAGCATAATGTCTATATTGTTGGAGAAGAGTTGTTGTTAAGAAGAGTCTAAGCTCATCACTGCTTTTGACTAGACCACGTGCGTTCCACAATCCGATTTTTAGGCCCGAATTATTCATTTTGGAATTAACCTTTGAACCAGCTCCCGAAAAGCTTTATTTGCACCCATCGTTTCTTGGATGAGTCGAAACATTTGATCCATCCTAAAATTAATATCTCGTACGGCTTTTTCAAGCTGATTAAACCTCTGGGCAAATTCCTGATTTTCTGCAGGCTTATTCAAGGGGGTGTAAATTGGTTTTGAAGATAATGGAGTAGAATTAAGTTTGGCCATATCCGCGTAAGAAAAGCCATTTTTAACAACCGCCTCTGAAATAAACTGTGGCCGGGAATTTTCTCGATTTGTATTTTTGTTGTTATTCGAGAGACCGTCTTTTGGAAGCCTAGGTGCCGGTATGAGCTTTTTAATCAAATTAATTCTTACTTTACATCCACTATAGCTGGAGATATAGTCATCACCGCAGTTTGCACATACGCTGCGCTCGCTCATACGAAGCTGACATAGCATGGATTTAGTGTCGTGGTCGCCTGAACACTTTCCACATACTGGCATTTTAAGGCAGTAGTTTTTGGTGTGCCCATAATCTTGGCACCTAAAACACTGCACCAAATCTTTTTTTCGGTTCGCCTTTTCAACAGTAACCCTGTGTCTACCGATGTGGGTTAATTTCAGCGATTCTTTAATATTTGGAGTACGTTTAAGGTTGACGTAAAACATGTTTTGCCTCGTTTTGGCATTGTTTACTTGTTCACCATCTTCCTCGTTAATTGAAATATTACGCCAATCTCTCTTTCGCGGGCAGTAAATATTCAACACTTCGAAACCTCTTTCTGAAAAGCTGCGTTCAATTAGCTCTTTCGGTACATTAGGATGTATATCTTTTAAAATTATTTTAAAGGGTTTGCTTTCCCTCAGCTGGTGAGACCAAAACTCACAATTTCGCTCAGAAAGGAGTTTTGTCACAGCCCTAAACGCTTCAGCATTGCTCGCGTAAATACGGGTAACTCCAAATTTCGAGGTACGAATGTCGCATTCTTTATCTCGAGTGACTGCATTAAGCGCTTCTTCCAGTTGATCCAAATTATCGATACGAGGCACGTAGATTGCCGGAGGCTTAGGGCAAGCTGCCTTTTCGGGTTGCATGGCATTGGGATGAGGAACCTCTGAAGTGTCAATGGAATCTTCATATTCGCCCATCTCCATAACCGCTTCAGTTTCCTCAGCTAATGCTGCAAAACGATTATTCTGAAGTGTCGCTGCAGCATTGCTGACATTAGGGCGCCTATGATTAATATTTACTGTTGTCGGCTTAGCTTTAGCTATAGTTTTTGTCGCCTTCACTTCCCTTTTCTGCTTTCTGCGAACAGAAACCAGAGGCAATTGGAAGGAGCACGAGTCCTTTACTGAAGCCTCATTAATAGGCTTGACCTTTGATACAGAGGCTGCAAACGAGCATATACTAGCCGTTGTTGCGCTTGAAGTTGTGTAAGTTAAAAAAGAACTTACAGTAGACGACGTGCAAGTTGTCGTCGTAGTTGTCGCCTGTGCACTGACTGAAGACAGCTGAAAATCCCTTAAGAGTTGAGTACGAAGTTCCGAAGAACATTGACCAGCTATCAGTTTCATCTTCTCTAAGTCAGCCAGCTTTTTACTCTTCTGGGAATAGGGCAATGGATCCAAATCCATTTTTGAGCAATCAGCAAATCAAATTGAATGATACAAAGATAAGAACACGAGATTCTCTTTCCCCTCGTTGCGACTGCGCGCAGTCCGAGGGGTATAGTCTTGCCCTATAGTGAGAGCACGCAATAACCGTTTAGTTCGATTTTGACAGTGTGTACTAGTGATGAGCAATATTTACGTACCTGTGATTTGTCACAAGTATTTTAATGTAACGAGTCGTATCAGTGACAAGTATTTTGTCACGGCGACAAAATACTTGTCACTGATACGAGAGTATTTTGTCATTGCGCGAGTATTTTGTCACAGTCACAACCCACGGTGACAAAATACTCGTGGGTATATGAACTGATACAAAATACGCGCCAAGTATTTTCATACCAAGTTGACAAAATACTCTTGGATATATAAGTTCGTATGAACCGCGACAAAATATTCGTAAGTACAAGATCCTATGAACTGTTCCAAAATACGCGCCAAGTATTTCCGTACCAATAGTAACAAATTATTGCAATAGTAAATACTGCAGGTAAATACTTAGCGCGTATTTTGCATTTTGTATATTATTTTATGAACGGTTATAAAATAGGTGCCTTTAAAATTTTTGTGAGTAAATAATAGTAATAAAAAAATACTAATAATAAATAAATAATAACATGGATGGAAAGAAACGTGAAATTTGGAAATTATTGAGTGTTTTAGATGATAATTTTGCCTTGCAAATATTGCAAGATGCAATTGGTACTGAAATACTTGGCGCGTATTTTGTAACAGTTAATAGGATCTTCAATAATCAATTTATCAAAGTATATTCAGAGGACGCATCCAACGTGTGAATTACCCAAAGCTGTAAGATATTAATTTTTTATAAACTATAAATTTTATAATTTTTTTGTTTTTAAAAGCATAATAAAAATCCACGATATTCTTTCCTAAAAATTTTATTATGTACTCGGTGTCACTGTCACGACCTTTTGTCACTGATATTTTTTTGTCACAGTCACAGTTGTCGCTGTGACTGAAAATTCACAGTATCGCTCATCACTAGTGTGTACAAACACGAAAAGAGAGGACACACATGCACAATGTGTACACACACGGTATTTATGTACACACGCGGACAGTGTGTACACACAACACTAGGTGAAAATAAAAAGTGCCAGCGGAGTCTTAATAAATTTGCACTGTCACTGCACAACTTTTGCAAGTTTTGTTTTTTGTGTTTTAATTGTTAAAACATATTGACCCACATAAATATTGGTGTTCGGGGATGAAATAGATTATGCCACTAATGTGACCTTGTCCATAAATTAAGATTTTTGTAAAATTTAACTTTTCACAACCGAAGAAAAATTTCTCATGTCCACACACGTGTTAGCGCTGCCAACTCCCAACGATATCTGAATTTTTTGTCATGGGTAGTTATTAAGATAAAAAATTAATTCAAAATATGCTGATTTAATTAAAAATTATAAAGTAAATAATTTAAGGCTCCTTTTTATTTATTTTGCAGTCAGGGTCAAGGCGATACATTCTAGACTTATATAAAATTCTTACAATAACCTAGGTCACCGCATAAACATCAACACAAAAGCAACGAGAACCAATACTTTATATCGCTTTGCGTTGGCCTAGCCCAAGTCAATGCATCAAGATCAACGCATAACACAGACCGACTGCCATTGCTGTTGCTTAATGTTGTTACGTGGTGTTTATTTTGTGTTTGATTTTGCTTTTACCCCAACCGAGCCCATCTCGACGCATAATCTTTCAACAGTAAATAAAGCTCGGAGCGAATTGTTCCCTCTGTCTATTTTAGTACTCTCTGCTAACATAATCATCCGATTTAAGAGCGGTCGTTGACCCCCAAAGAGCGCACTGACTAACTTCGCGAGCTTTAACTGTACATTAAGCTCGCTTAAAGCTTAATTTGTATGCGTATTTCAAATATTTAAATTGCAACGACTTTTGGAACATAACATGCTAATATTTTATTAGAACTAATATCGGCTTATTTAATGGCCACTACAACAGACGGACATGGGTATATCGACTTCTCTAGTCACCCTGATCATACTTTAGGTAACTTTGGGGGGTCTCCGATGTCTACTTCTGTATGTTACATACATTTTCGGCTTGCACAAACTTAATATAGCCTTTGTACCATACGGCACAGCGTATAAAAACTATTTCTATTAATTTTAAATTTGGTTTTTATTAACTAAGTAAGCGTGTGCAAATAAAAACAGACTATTAACACCAGACAAAAATATATATTTTAATAAAATGAATCATAATGGTGAAAAGAAATTTAATTTTAGGAGTGGGGTACCATTGCGGACGAACTCCAATTACTACGTTTATTGCATTAACTTTTCCGACCAAAGGCTCAAGGGCTTACGTAACGAGTACATCAAACGTGTTAAAAATGGCTGTCGACATGGTCTATTTGTAATTGATTTAGATAATGAAGTAGAGTCTTCTATTGAATACAACCGAATTAATAGCCGAATGTCAAGACCAAAAAAACCAGTAGTTTTTGGTGTGCCCATAATCTTGGCACCTAAAACACTGCACCAAATCTTTTTTTCGGTTCGCCTTTTCAACAGTAACCCTGTGTCTACCGATGTGGGTTAATTTCAGCGATTCTTTAATATTTGGAGTACGTTTAAGGTTGACGTAAAACATGTTTTGCCTCGTTTTGGCATTGTTTACTTGTTCACCATCTTCCTCGTTAATTGAAATATTACGCCAATCTCTCTTTCGCGGGCAGTAAATATTCAACACTTCGAAACCTCTTTCTGAAAAGCTGCGTTCAATTAGCTCTTTCGGTACATTAGGATGTATATCTGTTAAAATTATTTTAAAGGGTTTGCTTTCCCTCAGCTGGTGAGACCAAAACTCACAATTTCGCTCAGAAAGGAGTTTTGTCACAGCCCTAAACGCTTCAGCATTGCTCGCGTAAATACGGGTAACTCCAAATTTCGAGGTACGAATGTCGCATTCTTTATCTCGAGTGACTGCATTAAGCGCTTCTTCCAGTTGATCCAAATTATCGATACGAGGCACGTAGATTGCCGGAGGCTTAGGGCAAGCTGCCTTTTCGGGTTGCATGGCATTGGGATGAGGAACCTCTGAAGTGTCAATGGAATCTTCATATTCGCCCATCTCCATAACCGCTTCAGTTTCCTCAGCTAATGCTGCAAAACGATTATTCTGAAGTGTCGCTGCAGCATTGCTGACATTAGGGCGCCTATGATTAATATTTACTGTTGTCGGCTTAGCTTTAGCTATAGTTTTTGTCGCCTTCACTTCCCTTTTCTGCTTTCTGCGAACAGAAACCAGAGGCAATTGGAAGGAGCACGAGTCCTTTACTGAAGCCTCATTAATAGGCTTGACCTTTGATACAGAGGCTGCAAACGAGCATATACTAGCCGTTGTTGCGCTTGAAGTTGTGTAAGTTAAAAAAGAACTTACAGTAGACGACGTGCAAGTTGTCGTCGTAGTTGTCGCCTGTGCACTGACTGAAGACAGCTGAAAATCCCTTAAGAGTTGAGTACGAAGTTCCGAAGAACATTGACCAGCTATCAGTTTCATCTTCTCTAAGTCAGCCAGCTTTTTACTCTTCTGGGAATAGGGCAATGGATCCAAATCCATTTTTGAGCAATCAGCAAATCAAATTGAATGATACAAAGATAAGAACACGAGATTCTCTTTCCCCTCGTTGCGACTGCGCGCAGTCCGAGGGGTATAGTCTTGCCCTATAGTGAGAGCACGCAATAACCGTTTAGTTCGATTTTGACAGTGTGTACTAGTGATGAGCAATATTTACGTACCTGTGATTTGTCACAAGTATTTTAATGTAACGAGTCGTATCAGTGACAAGTATTTTGTCACGGCGACAAAATACTTGTCACGGCGACAAAATACTTGTCACTGATACGAGAGTATTTTGTCATTGCGCGAGTATTTTGTCACAGTCACAACCCACGGTGACAAAATACTCGTGGGTATATGAACTGATACAAAATACGCGCCAAGTATTTTCATACCAAGTTGACAAAATACTCTTGGATATATAAGTTCGTATGAACCGCGACAAAATATTCGTAAGTACAAGATCCTATGAACTGTTCCAAAATACGCGCCAAGTATTTCCGTACCAATAGTAACAAATTATTGCAATAGTAAATACTGCAGGTAAATACTTAGCGCGTATTTTGCATTTTGTATATTATTTTATGAACGGTTATAAAATAGGTGCCTTTAAAATTTTTGTGAGTAAATAATAGTAATAAAAAAATACTAATAATAAATAAATAATAACATGGATGGAAAGAAACGTGAAATTTGGAAATTATTGAGTGTTTTAGATGATAATTTTGCCTTGCAAATATTGCAAGATGCAATTGGTACTGAAATACTTGGCGCGTATTTTGTAACAGTTAATAGGATCTTCAATAATCAATTTATCAAAGTATATTCAGAGGACGCATCCAACGTGTGAATTACCCAAAGCTGTAAGATATTAATTTTTTATAAACTATAAATTTTATAATTTTTTTGTTTTTAAAAGCATAATAAAAATCCACGATATTCTTTCCTAAAAATTTTATTATGTACTCGGTGTCACTGTCACGACCTTTTGTCACTGATATTTTTTTGTCACAGTCACAGTTGTCGCTGTGACTGAAAATTCACAGTATCGCTCATCACTAGCGTGTACAAACACGAAAAGAGAGGACACACATGCACAATGTGTACACACACGGTATTTATGTACACACGCGGACAGTGTGTACACACAACACTAGGTGAAAATAAAAAGTGCCAGCGGAGTCTTAATAAATTTGCACTGTCACTGCACAACTTTTGCAAGTTTTGTTTTTTGTG
Source organism: Chymomyza fuscimana (assembly GCA_949987675.1). NCBI lineage: Eukaryota > Metazoa > Arthropoda > Insecta > Diptera > Drosophilidae > Chymomyza > Chymomyza fuscimana. The sequence continues at coordinate 5,451,216 of OX465091.1, forward strand.
TTTTAATTGTTAAAACTTATTGACCCACATAAATATTGGTGTTCGGGGATGAAATAGATTATGCCACTAATGTGGACTTGTCCATAAATTAAGATTTTTGTAAAATTTAACTTTTCACAACCGAAGAAAAATTTCTCATGTCCACACACGTGTTAGCGCTGCCAACTCCCAACGATATCTGAATTTTTTGTCATGGGTAGTTATTAAGATAAAAAATTAATTCAAAATATGCTGATTTAATTAAAAATTATAAAGTAAATAATTTAAGGCTCCTTTTTATTTATTTTGCAGTCAGGGTCAAGGCGATACATTCTAGACTTATATAAAATTCTTACAATAACCTAGGTCACCGCATAAACATCAACACAAAAGCAACGAGAACCAATACTTTATATCGCTTTGCGTTGGCCTAGCCCAAGTCAATGCATCAAGATCAACGCATAACACAGACCGACTGCCATTGCTGTTGCTTAATGTTGTTACGTGGTGTTTATTTTGTGTTTGATTTTGCTTTTACCCCAACCGAGCCCATCTCGACGCATAATCTTTCAACAGTAAATAAAGCTCGGAGCGAATTGTTCCCTCTGTCTATTTTAGTACTCTCTGCTAACATAATCATCCGATTTAAGAGCGGTCGTTGACCCCCAAAGAGCGCACTAACTAACTTCGCGAGCTTTAACTGTACATTAAGCTCGCTTAAAGCTTAATTTGTATGCGTATTTCAAATATTTAAATTGCAACGACTTTTGGAACATAACATGCTAATATTTTATTAGAACTAATATCGGCTTATTTAATGGCCACTACAACAGACGGACATGGGTATATCGACTTCTCTAGTCACCCTGATCATACTTTAGGTAACTTTGGGGGGTCTCCGATGTCTACTTCTGTATGTTACATACATTTTCGGCTTGCACAAACTTAATATAGCCTTTGTACCATACGGCACAGCGTATAAAAACTATTTCTATTAATTTTAAATTTGGTTTTTATTAACTAAGTAAGCGTGTGCAAATAAAAACAGACTATTAACACCAGACAAAAATATATATTTTAATAAAATGAATCATAATGGTGAAAAGAAATTTAATTTTAGGAGTGGGGTACCATTGCGGACGAACTCCAATTACTACGTTTATTGCATTAACTTTTCCGACCAAAGGCTCAAGGGCTTACGTAACGAGTACATCAAACGTGTTAAAAATGGCTGTCGACATGGTCTATTTGTAATTGATTTAGATAATGAAGTAGAGTCTTCTATTGAATACAACCGAATTAATAGCCGAATGTCAAGACCAAAAAAACCAGGTGAGTGGCAAATGTAGTCAACAAAATTTTTCCCTTATATCAAAATGTTAACAGAGATGCTTCCTACCGACCCCATGGCACTGACACTATTACGAATTGAAGAATGTCTTGCAGAATTTGATAGATCAATGGAAAGCATGAAGGCAGCAATGAATTTTGATATGTATGAATACTGGAGAACCAACGTGTACCTTGAACATAAGGATCTCAAAACTGAGGAAATAAAGAACAGGAAAAAAATGTATGAAAAAAAAACTGGGAGAGGCATTAATAAGACAAATGGACTTTCATATACAGTAACAGACAACTTAAAGATGACAGAAGTTACATGCTTGGGAACGTTTATCAAGGACCATAACATATTAACAAAGATAAGGCAACTGCATAACAGTTTGGTAAGTGCGGTATATTAGGTACGGAGAGCTGACATCAATATCAACATAAATTTTTTTAGTATATCAAGGACATTCCGCTGAACACAAAAATTCTTATAATTATAGTTCTAAATAAAAGCAATGAGTTTTACATGGAACTGCTTCTGTAAGTACAAAATAATTTTTTTAATGTGTAACTGATTAGTAGTAACATTAGTTACGCTATTTAAATTAAGACGAACTTAAAAGTCGTATAGGCTACGCTGTTCCAACTGTCTCCTTAGATGTAATCCACATGCATTGTCAAACTGCACTCTCGAAATCGCTCGAAGTAAACGACTCTGGTCACCTTATTGTCCCTTGAGGATAATCTTTAGCTTAAACACAACCAAAACCCAAAAAATAGATGGCGTACTTTAAAGTCATTCCCGGATGAAATATCCTATACCATAACTTTGCATTCAAATGCAATATATTCCTTAAGTACTCCTAAAAACTTTTAATGTTTTGAAAACCCTAAGTAACTTCCGAATTTCAAAATTGGTTTCGATGGTTATATACAATCACAACACAACATATTTTGTACAAAAGAAGGCGTACGTTCGGCGCGGACTACTTTGGGATACCCTGTACCACCACATTGAATATACATATTTATGTGGGATGTGGGCGGAAAGGGAAATGAGGCCACCGGGGTTGCACAGAGAGTGAGAGCGAGGCATGGAGAGCGAGGCATAGAGAGCGAGGCATAGAAAGCGAGTAGAATAAGAACAAAGTAGAATAAGAACAATGTAGGTAAGCATCGCTGACGCGCACGAAGCGAGAGTCAGTCGATCGCAGAGAGCAGCACAATGAAGTCGTGTTTGATGTAAAGTGCAAATGAAGAACGCACTAAATGATTTGATTTAAATATATGTTTTGATTTAATTTAATAATTACGCTTCACTTATAATTACCCGATAAATAAATATTAATTGTGATTGAAACCCACAAATTGGGGGCTCGACCGGGAAGTGTGCTGAAATTTTTTTTTAACTTCAAACAAATAAGTTTATGTACTCGCTAAAGTACGCAATTTCGGATCAGTGAGTTGGTGTTAATTTGAAGAAACATTGAAGTGTGTGCAAAAAATTGCAAGTGTGTTTTAATTTTTATTGTTTTTTTTTTTTTTTTTTTGTTAAAAAATGTGTATATTTTATTAAACAATTTAAACAATAATATAAAATTTGTGTACTACTACCTAAAAATGACAGCTTAAACAAATTATAAGTTATATAAAAAAACAAAGATAACACTAGTCGACGATGAAAAATCTCCAGAGATGAGACTTATATTTTATGTTAGGGTAATGTTTCAGCGTTAAAAAACCGTTTTTTTTTTTAACCTCCCATAGCTTGTTTTTTTTTTATGGCTATTTTAATGAAAAATGCCATTTTTCAAAATACGGTTGCACATATGAGGTCATAAAAACTGTACTAATTCGAATTTTTTCATTATTATTTTTTTTTCCAAAAGAAAAGAGTACTACCTTTCCAAAATGACCCAAATCATAAAAATTGGAAACCTTAAGAAAAAACTACAGCCGAAAGAGTGTGCACCAAACCCCAAAAAACACAACATTTTGGTGACTTTTTTTGCAAATATCGCTATTTCTTTCAGAAAAACTCCTTGACACTTAAAAAGTTAGCTATTTAACGTTACTGGTCATGATATGTAGATGCGATTTCTATATAATTTTGTCTTTTTATGTCAAAAAATGACTAACTTATTGCATTTTTAGTAAAAATGAAAAAAATGTCCTTTTTTCGAAGTAATTTTTTTTTGTCACTTTTAACTGCAATAAACCTTTGAAAAGTGATTCACTCTTCTATATTTGAATTTTGTTTTACAAAGTAGGATTCAGTACCTTTCAAATAAGCCCTTTTTCGACAAATTCAAACTGCCCATTGAACGGCAGTTGCTGAATATATCACTATAAGTATACGAAAAATCATGATTTCACCAAAAAAATATGACTAAAAACTAAAAATGCATATTCGTTTTCATTCTTTTGAGTTTTTATCAGCTAATGCCATCTATTGACAAACAGCAAGAAGTTAGTTGCGCACCTAATATATTTACCTATATATATATATGTATATACAATTGATGGCGAGGAATTTTAAACATGCCCATATATGGTCAACATAAATAGGCTTTATTGCTATCTCGCTATATGGACAAGGAGTAAAATTACTTTTACAGGAGTCACGGTGACATCAGTTCGAAATAGAAGCAACTAGTATTTAGCAGAATGTTTTTCTAAACATGGTGAAATATGTTATTGCAATGACACTAAGAAACTGTTCGCTAATATGAAACAACCATTTGATGAATCGAAATGGAGATTATTTATCGACGGCTCTAAAACGAGTATAAAAGCAGTGCTTTTAAGCAACGGAAATGAAAAACCATCCATTCCAGTTGCTTTTGTAACACAAAAGAAAGAAGAATTTGAAACGATAAAAGCTATACTGAAATTAATAGAATACAACAAGTTCAAATTCAAAATTATTGCGGACTTTAATGTTATTGCAATCCTAATGGGATTGCAGAGCGGTTACACAAAATACAACTGTTTTCTTTGTTTATACAACAGTAGAGCATATAAAGATCAAAAAATATCTATGGCCTGAAAGGATAAAATACACTCCTGGTATATATAACGTTGTATCCGAACCACTCGTCGCAAAAGAAAACATTATTATACCTCCACTGCACATCGAATTGGGTCTAATGAAAAATTTTGTTAAGGCAATTGGGAAAAATGGAAATGATTTGGCAATCGCTTACCTAGAAAACGAGTTCCCTAAATTAAGCAAGCTAAAAGTCAAGGAAGGAATATTTGTATTTCGCAAAACAATGAAAAGCAACGAATTTAGAAAAACTTTGGCACCTGATCAAATGCAAGCGTGGAACTCTTTTGAGAAAGTGGTAGAAAAATTTCTTGGGAATCAAAAAAGCCCAAATGCTAAATTTATTGTTGATGAAATGCTTCATTGGTACGAAAAAATTGGCTCAACATTAGTAAGTCTGAAAATGCATTTTTCGAAATTGCATTTTCAACATTTTCCAGAAAATTTGGGTGCAATGAGCGACCAACACGGTGAAAGATTTCATCAGGACATTAAAAATATGGAAGATCGATTCAGTGGTCGTTTCACGGAAAAAATGTTGGGTGAATATTGCTGGTTTTTGATTCGAGAATCAGATAAAAAACTCAAAAGAATGAAAACGAATATGCATTTTTAGTTAATTTTTTTATTTTTTGAGTTTTTTAATTTTTTTTAAGATTGTTGTTGATAAACTTGTTACCGTTATATGCAATAAAAAATTATACTGTAAATCCCCAATTAATGTTTTATTAAAGCACCATTATAAACAAAAAATGTCATATTTTTTTGGTGAAATCATGATTTTTCGTATACTTATAGTGATATATTCAGCAACTGGCGTTCAATGGGCAGTTTGAATTTGTCGAAAAAGGGCTTATTAGAAAGGTACTGAATCCTACTTTGTAAAAAAAAATTCAAATATAGAAGAGTGAATCACTTTTCAAAGGTTTAATGCAGTTAAAAGTGACAACAAAAAATTACTTCGAAAAAAGGACATTTTTTTCATTTTTACTAAAAATGCAATAAGTTAGTCATTTTTTGACATAAAAAGACGAAATTATATAGAAATCGTATCTACATATCATGACCAATAATATTAAATAGCTAACTTTTTAAGTGTCAAGGAGTTTTTCTGAAAGAAATAGCGATATTTGCAAAAAAAGTCACCAAAATGTTGTGTTTTTTGGGGTTTTGTGCACACTCTTTCGGCTGTAGTTTTTTCTTAAGGTTTCCAATTTTTATGATTTGGGTCATTTTGGAAAGGTAGTACTCTCTTCTTTTGAAAAAAAAAATAATAATGAAAAAATTCGAATTAGTACAGTTTTTATGACCTCATATGTGCAACCGTATTTTGAAAAATGGCATTTTTCATTAAAATAGCCATAAAAAAAAAACAAGCTATGGGAGGTTAAAAAAAAAAACGGTTTTTTAACGCTGAAACATTACCCTAACATAAAATATAAGTCTCATCTCTGGAGAAAAAAAAGTGTTAAATTTGTCGACTAGTGTAATTAATGACTAAAAAGAAACATTAATATATATACAACAAAACTTAACATTACAATATTCTTTAATTACTAAAGATTAAACATTATTATTATTGAAGGTTTTATATAAATTTACTAAAGGATTCTCCTTGGGAGATCCTGTGGGTGGCACCGTTTTAATCTTCTCAATCGTGCTCTGGAAGACGGTCTTTCTGAATTTAGCAGTCGTGCTAGCAAATTTGTATGAGATCCAAGACGCTCTAAATACTTTTTGGCCTGCAATTGGATAACATCTCCTATTTTAGGCACCCTCAAATCTTTTTCTATATCCCTAGTACGCATATACCAGGGAGCGCCGCACAAATTTCTTAATATTTTGCTCTGTCTGATTTTATTTAAGTTCGATTTCGCTGCAATTCCGTAAATTTGAATCGCGTACTTCCATATTGGGCTTAAAATAGATTTGTAGATCGAAACTTTATTAAATAAGGAAAGCTTATTTCTGGGAGCCAGCAACCATGACATTTTCCTCGCTTTAGATTGCACAGTTTTTTGCACCATTGTAATGTGCCTCGAGAAGGTTAGCCTCCTGTCCAGAATAACGCCAAGATATTTGTGCGCCGTTTCATGACGCAATGCAGAGCCGAGCATTGATATACGAGACGAATTTCGCCTGTTCGTAAAGGTGACATTGGCGCACTTGCTGGTGTTGATGCCGATATTCCACATTAGCGCCCACTTCTCGAAGCTGTCTACATATTCTTGCAGGGCTTCTGTGGCCACATCAAGACAGGAGCATCTGGTCAGCACAGCTGTATCGTCAGCATAGGTTGCAATGAGGACATCGCTCTCCTCTACGGCAGATACCGACTCTGATGTTGGCATATCGGCAGTGTAAATTAAATAAAGTGTGGGACCAAGTACACTACCTTGCGGGACACCAGCACAAATGCTTCTGTTGACTGATTTTGCGCCGTCAACTGCTACACAAAAAGTCCTATTACTTAGAAAGCTACTTGTTATTTGAAAAAGTTGTGGAGTAAGTAAACGCTTCAATTTATACAAAAGGCCACAATGCCACACTCGATCGAAAGCTTGCTGTATATCCATAAACACTGCGACAGCGTACTCTTTGTGCTCCATGGCCTCCAAGGCGAAGTTAACAACTCGATGAAGTTGTTCTGGCGTGCCGTGACTTTTTCGAAAACCGAACTGCCATTTAGGTATAGCTTCAGTCACGCTCGTCAACTGTAGAATTCTGTCAAGAATGACCCTCTCCAACATTTTTCCTAATGATGGTAGCAGACTAATTGGACGATATGCATCCACATTTGTGGGCTGCTTTTCCGGTTTCGGGATCATGGTGATCAAAGCAGTTTTCCAAGCACGTGGAAAGTATCCCAGTCTTAGAGCAGTGTTAAAAAGTAGGACTATGAATAACAGCGCCTTGGTAGGAAGTAGCTTTAGAGTTCGATTATCTAGAAGGTCCCCTCCCGGTGTTTTTTTGGGTTTTAGTTTCCTGACTTGTAGCACCACTTCTTGTAATGTGACTGGACTAGACGTCAGAGACATTTGGAAAGGTTCTTGTAAAGCTGTACTGATCACTCCACGAGTTTCTTCAGAGGTAAGATTGAGTGGCTTAAATCTGTCTTCCAGATTGTCTGCAAAAACGTCAGCTTGGCGCTGGCTTGAAAGGCACCAACCTCCTGCTGGATCTCGAATTGGGCTTTTCGGAATTACCTGCCTTTTGTATTTGTTTGTGAGCTTCCACAGAGAGTAATTCGTAGATTCATCAGGACTTACGTTGGCAAGAATTTCGTCTATTCCAGCTTGCCTATGTTTATTGAGTACCTTGTGCAGACGGTTGGCCAATCTTTTATGCATCGTATGCAGTCTTACATCCCCTGTTCTGGCGTATTCTCTTCTGACCCTCCTTTTGAGGCAAAGAAGAGCAGCAGCAGTTGTAGGTAACTGGACTGGGCGTTGTTCGTTGGGCGTTCGCAGATTTTTGGGGGCAGCACACATAGCTGCTTGTAATATATTTTGCATGAAAACTGAAACCGCATCGTCGAAATAATTCCCCGCCCATGCCAAATCATAAATATGTAAATCGCTCTGCGTAGCGATAATAAGAGTAATTATTGTAAAGAGTTAATTGTTTATCATTTCACACTCAATTATGTTTATCTCATTTGTCGCTTTGTCTGCAAGCTAAGCGCAACCGCTATCGGCTCTTGCTTTGTTCTAAGCTAAGATCAGTTCTCACTGTATGCCCGGTGCACTAAGTTCGAGTCATCTCACTCACGCCCAGCGCGTATCAATCGGCCTTACGAACGCTTAAGCCGCCGAAATATCTTTAGCTAATAAACATTGTTATAAATTAAAACGCATCGCTTAATTTTTTACGGCCAACGAAAAAGCTCGTTGGTTCAACAGTAATCATAATGATTAGTAAGTTGTCTCAAGCCAATCCAGTACAGCAAATTCTAAATAACACACCACCTAGAAGCACCAAGTTCGCTCCATTTAGAGTTTTGACTGGCCTAAATATGAGAACAAACAGCAGTGACTTGAAGGAATTTTTGGAAGAAATGGATATCGGTAGTTTGGATAACGACAGAGAGGTAATAAGAAAAAACGCACAGGAAAACATTAAGAAGATTCAACAGGAAAACAGGAAAAATTTTAACAATTACAGGAAGATAGATGAAGTTTATAAAGTGTGGGATATGGTAGCGATTAAGAGAACTCAATGTGGTACCGCAATGAAGTTAAAGCCAAAGTTTTTTGGACCCTACAAAGTTACAAAACAGTCAAACATGGCAGATATATTTTCATAAACAAACGAAACACAACGAATTTTGTGCAAAAAACATTTTTTTGACAGATCTGCCCTATGGGAGCTATATGATGTAATAAATTTGGTACAGTGTTTGGTAACTATAATAAACTTCCGAGTGCCAAATTCGGTTACGATAACTTCATAAACACACGAATTATCCATCTAAAACTTTTGGTTTTTTTCGAGGTCCTCTGAAACACCCCTATGGGAGCTATATAATGTAGCCCAGATAACAAGAAAATAAAATAAACTTGTCTCCCCTGACATAATAGCGCATCTAATCTGAAAATTTGGTTTCTCTAGCTGTTACCATCTCTGAGATCTAGGCGTTCATACATAGACGGACAGACGCACATGGGTATATCAACTTCACTAGTCACTCTGATCATACTCTAGGTAACTTCCACAAACTTAATTTACCCTTTGTACCATACGGTACAGGGTATAATTAGGGTCATTACGAAAATATAGTAAATTGCACCCCACGCTTTTTATACCCTGTACCTATAGGTACAAAGGGTATACTAGATTTGTGCAATATATGTAAAGGACAGAAGGAGGCGTGGCAGACTCCAAGTCCTTTATACTAAAATGCTTATCATAACCTTGGGTAGCGATTGAGCCATGTCCATCCGTCCGTATGAACGCCTAGATCGATCTCGTGGTCTATAAAAGCTAGAGACACGAAACTTTAACAGATAATGCGCATATTTCCTGAGATTGTAATTATACCCTGTACCGTATGGTACAAAGGCTATATTAAGTTTGTGCAAGCCGAAAATGTATGTAACATACAGAAGTAGACATCGGAGACCCCCCAAAGTTACCTAAAGTATGATCAGGGTGACTAGAGAAGTCGATATACCCATGTCCGTCTGTTGTAGTGGCCATTAAATAAGCCGATATTAGTTCTAATAAAATATTAGCATGTTATGTTCCAAAAGTCGTTGCAATTTAAATATTTGAAATACGCATACAAATTAAGCTTTAAGCGAGCTTAATGTACAGTTAAAGCTCGCGAAGTTAGTTAGTGCGCTCTTTGGGGGTCAACGACCGCTCTTAAATCGGATGATTATGTTAGCAGAGAGTACTAAAATAGACAGAGGGAACAATTCGCTCCGAGCTTTATTTACTGTTGAAAGATTATGCGTCGAGATGGGCTCGGTTGGGGTAAAAGCAAAATCAAACACAAAATAAACACCACGTAACAACATTAAGCAACAGCAATGGCAGTCGGTCTGTGTTATGCGTTGATCTTGATGCATTGACTTGGGCTAGGCCAACGCAAAGCGATATAAAGTATTGGTTCTCGTTGCTTTTGTGTTGATGTTTATGCGGTGACCTAGGTTATTGTAAGAATTTTATATAAGTCTAGAATGTATCGCCTTGACCCTGACTGCAAAATAAATAAAAAGGAGCCTTAAATTATTTACTTTATAATTTTTAATTAAATCAGCATATTTTGAATTAATTTTTTATCTTAATAACTACCCATGACAAAAAATTCAGATATCGTTGGGAGTTGGCAGCGCTAACACGTGTGTGGACATGAGAAATTTTTCTTCGGTTGTGAAAAGTTAAATTTTACAAAAATCTTAATTTATGGACAAGTCCACATTAGTGGCATAATCTATTTCATTCCCGAAGACCAATATTTATGTGGGTCAATAAGTTTTAACAATTAAAACACAAAGTTGCTGTGTTGTGTTGCATAAAAAGAAAAGAAAAAAAAAAAAAAAAACGGCACCGGCTAATTTCACAACAGTCAGCGATCTCACCAGACGCCACGGAAAATTTACTAGACGAGACGCGAGTTCACCACGAAGAGGGGGATCGACTCAGTGAGGTTCCCTAAAAAGGAGAGGCCGACAAACAAAAAACGAAGTGTAACAATCGAGTAAGCAGAATACAGGCGTTTTTAGATGTGTGCGCGTGTACAAAAACGTTAGCGAGGGAGACTGTAAACGTTAGCTTGGCAGTCAGCGGCGCAGCAGCAAGGCGTAGAGGCCAGCTGAAGCGCACGTAAAGTGTTGACGGCGAGGGAGACTGCGATCGTTAGCTTTGCAGTCAGCGGCGCAGCAGCAAGGCATAGAGGCCAGCTAATGAACGCGTAAATTGTGACGGCGAGGGAGACTGCGAACGTTAGCTTTGCAGTCAGCGGCGCAGTAGCAAGGCAGTGAAGCCAGCTTAGGCGCGATCATAGTGACAGCAGCGAGGGAGACTGCAAACATTAGCTTTGCAGTCAGCGGCGCAGCAGCAAGGAAAAAATTTTGCGGTGCTGCGAAACGATTTAACAACTTAAAGAGGCTGCGTCCTCACTTACTAACATTACTTAAAGATGGCGTACTTTAAAGTCGGGCGCGGACGACTTTGGGATACCCTGTACCACTGCTTGCAATCAAATCCGGTAAATTGCTTAAGAACACCAAAAGACATTTGATTGCCAAATTAGATTATGATACCTTCATAAACAACCAAAAACAGACGAACTTTTAATCAAAAACTTTTTTCGACCGATCGGCCCTATGGGAGCTATATGATATAGTCAACCGATTTTGATAAAATTTGGTACAGTGTTGAAGATCTCTAAAAAACTTCTGAATGCCAAATTTGGTTACAATATCTTCACAAACAAACGAAACACAACCAATTTTGTAAAAAAAGCGTTTTTTTCGACCGATCGATCCTATGGGAGCTATATAATATAGTCAACCGATTTTGATCAAATTTGGTACAGTGCTTGGGAACTCTAAAAAACTTCTTAATGCCAAATTTGGTTACAATATCTTCACAAACAAACGAAACACAACGAATTTTGTGCAAAAAACAAATTTTAGACCGATCGATCCTATGGGACCTATATGATATAGTCAACCGATTTTCTCTCTGTTAAGCGTTCATCAAAATGAGGGCAGAAGAAATTTTAGTTTAAAAGTGCAGGATCTCAAACAAAAGTTGAATGAATTAGGTCTAAACACAAGTGGGAGAAAGAGTGTCCTACAAGATAGACTTTTGGATCATTTTGAAATATCAGAGTCAGAGGTCGAGGAAAAGGAGATAATTGAGGTAGTTCAAAGAGAAAAAGCGCAAACCGTGAGCGGTGCGAATAGCGATAGCGAAATTTTTGAGGATGCCCATGTTCGACTTAGCTCACATTTCACGCTGCGTAATGTGCAGGACAGCATTTCATATTTTTCGGGTTCGAACCAAGTTTACGTTAATCAATGGTTGACGCAATTCGAGGATACTGCTATCACTGTTGGGTGGGATGATTTACAAAAATATATTTACGCCAAACAACTTTTGAGTGGAGCCGCTAAGCTTTACGTTAGAGGTTTGTCAGGTGTGCGTGGTTGGACTGACTTAGAAAAGAAGCTAAGGGAAGAGTTTGGGAAAAAATTGTGTTCAGCTGAGGTTCATAAACTCTTGGCTCAAAGACAGAAATTAGCGAAAGAATCCTTTATGGAATATCTGTATACCTTGATTGAGATAGGAAAACCAATTAATATAGACGAAGAAAGCTTGGTTTCATACTTTGTGGACGGAATTCCAGACAGTAAGATCAATAAATCTTGTCTGTACCGTGCGAAGACAATAAAAAGCCTTAAAGACGAGATCGAGGTATTCGAAAAAATTAGAGACAAGCGTAGAGAAATTTGTTCAAGAGATCCAAAACTAGCAGATGGTCCAAAGAAGGGGCAAAATCCCGTTGAGAAAAAGGAAAAGTATTCGGCTAGTATAAAGTGTTACAGATGTGGCAAGGAGGGGCATATCGCCAAGACATGTAGTGGTGATATAAAATGTTATAATTGCCAAAAGACGGTTCACATCGCCAGGGATTGCCCGCAAACAAAGTCAGAACCCAAGCTAGAGAAAGTAAATGTACTGGGATTAGGGGGAAATGATGATATAGTAACAGATAAATATTTTGAAGCGAAAGGTGTTGTATTCAAGGCAATGATGGACTCAGGGAGCGATGTTTGCATAATGAGGGAAGATATGATTGAGTTTAAAAAAGTTCAATTAATTAGGGAGATAAAAAACTTAGTGGGATTTGGAAATGGCTCAGTTGCGACATTCGCATATTTCGATACCGAAATAGTGGCGGACGGTTTGTGTTTTGGGGTTAGATTTAACGTTGTCAGAAGGAAAGACTCGGAACATTTGGCACTTATAGGCAAAGACGTACTTAGAAATGTAAATATTCTGTTGACCCAAGAAGGACCCATATTTCAACCAAAGCAGAATAAGTTGTCAGAAACATTTAGAGTAATGTGTACCCACGCAGTAGTGGAAGAATTTTCAGTTACTGATAAACTAGAGTTGAAACATCTCAATGAACCACAGAAACAAAAAATAATATCATTGGTTGAGGGTTATAAGCCAAAAAAGACCATTAAGTCGCCGGTAGAGATGAAGATCATACTTAATGATGATACGCCTGTTTTTCAACATCCTCGCAGGACATCGTACGCCAACAAGTGTATAATAGATAAGCAGGTAGCAGAATGGTTAAAGGAAGGGTTTGTTGTTCCGAGTTCGCCCGAGTATGCATCTCCAGCGGTGTTGGTGCCAAAAAAAGATGGGTCGCAAAGATTTTGTTGTGACTATCGAAGACTCAATTTGAAGATAAAGAGAGACAACTTTCCGATGAATCTGATAGATGAGGTGTTGGAGCGTTTGCAGGGCTTTACGTTATTTACAACTCTTGATTTGATGAATGCTTTCTTTTATGTCCCCATAGAAGAGAATTCTAGAAAATATACTGTATTCGTTACTCATAGTGGGCAATATGAGTTTACACACGTACCCTTCGGTATCTCAAACGCCCCAGAGGCGAAAAAGATTGTGGTTTATATGGACGATATAGTGATTCCAGTTCGTAACGAGGCAGAAGGATTGCTTGCTTTCAATGAGTTTCTTGAGGTGGCATCTAGAGCGGGACTGCGAATAAAGTGGGAAAAGGCACAGATACTTCAAAGACGCATTACATTTTTGGGCTATGTTATTGAGAATGGGACCATAGCACCAACGTATGAAAAGATAAGCGCAGTAAAAAATTTTCCCGAAGAAGTGCATACTGATGCAAGCAAGCACGGTTTAGGAGGTGTTTTATTGCAAAAGGATTCTGAAAGTCAACTATTTCATCCGGTAGAATTTATGAGCAAGAAAACAACACCTTGTGAAGAAAATTATAGCCCATACGAGCTCGAGGTTCTAGCAATTGTTCAGGCAGTTAAGAAATGGCGAGTCTTTCTGTTAGGCATTCACTTTAAGGTAGTAACCGATTGTCAGGCATTCATAAGTACTATGTCGAAGGATGAAGTGGTTCCAAAAGTGGCAAGATGGATAATGATTTTAAGAGAGTTTAATTTTGAACAGGAACATAGATGCATTGAGTCGGTGTCATGTTTCATAATCAAAGACGAGACAAAATTTAAGTTAAAGGAGGCACAAGATAATGACAGATGGATTAAAGCAGTCAAAACCATCATAAAAGATGGCGTACGTTAAAGTCGGGCGCGGACGACTTTGGGATACCCTGTGCCACCACATTGCAATCAAGTCCGATATATTGCTTACAAACTCCAAAAGATATTTCTTTGCCAAATAAACGAAACACAACGAATTTTGTTCAAAATACGTTTTTTTGACCGATTGGTCCTATGGGAGCTATATGATATAGTCAACCGATTTTGATAAAATTTGGTACAGTGTTGAAGATCTCTAAAAAACTTCCAAATGCCAAATTTGGTTACAATATCTTTACAAACAGACGAAACGCGATGAATTTTGTACTAAAAACGTTTTTTTGACCGATTGGTCCTATGGGAGCTATATGATACAGTCAACCGATTTTGATCAAATTTGGCACACTGCTTGGGTACTCTAAAAACTTCTGAATGCCAAATTTGGTTACAATATCTTCACAAACAAACGAAACACAATGCATTTTGTACAAAAAACGTTTTTTTTGACCGATTGATCCTATGGGAGCTATATGATATAGTCAACTGAATTTGATCAAGTTTGGTACAGTGCTTGGGTACTCTAAAAAACTTCTGAATGCCAAATTTGGTTACTATATCTTCATAAACAAACGAAACCACAAATTTTTGTACAAAAAGCGTTTTTTTGACCGATTGGCCCTATGGGAGCTATATGATATAATCAAGCGATTTTGATAAAATTTGGTACAGTGTTGAACATCTCTAAAAAACTTCTGAATGCCAAATTTGGTTACAATATCTTCACAAACAAACGAAACACAACAAATTAAGTACAAAAAGCGTTTTTTTGACCGATTAGTCCTATGGGAGCTATATATATTGTCAATCGATTTTGATCAAATTTGGTACAGTGTTGAAGATCTCTAAAAAACATTTGAATGTCAAATTTGGTTAAAATATCTTCACAAATAACGAAACACAACAAATTTTGTACAAAAATTTGGTTACGATATCTTCATAAACAACCGAATTATCCATCTAAAACTTTTTGTTTTTTTCGAGGTTCACCCTGATCATACTTTAAGTAACTTTGGGGGATCTCCGACGTCTCCTACTGTATGTTACATACATTTTCGGCTTGCACAAACTTAATACACCCTTTGTACCATACGGTACAGGGTATAAAAACAGAGACACGTACGAAGATAATTTTGTAAGGAGTGACATTTTGTACAATCCATGCAAGACGAAATAATAACGCTTGCACATCGTGAGGGACATTTGGGCATCGCCAAGACGAGAGACATTGTAGAGAGATCATATTTTATACCGAACTCAGGGCCAAGAGTAGAGAGAATTGTTCGTTCGTGTGTGGAATGTTTAATCGTAGAGGCCAAACATGGAAAAAGGAAGGCTTATTAACACCAATTGATAAAGCCCAGGAACCTTTGGGAACATACCATATCATCCGTTAACAGACACAAAGAAGAAATATAATCACATTCTAGCAAAGTTTGTGTGGCTGTATCCTACTAAGTCAACAGGATCGGAAGAAGTAGTCGATAGATTAAAGAAGCAAGCTTCAATTTTCGGAAACCCCAGGCGCATAATAACAGATAGGGGTACAGCCTTTACATCAAACGTGTTCAAGGAATATTGCATATTCGAAAATATTCAACTTCTCCATATAACAACAGGAATGCCAAGAGCGAATGGCCAGGTCGAACGAATTCACAAAATAGTAATTGTTCGGCTATGCGCCAAACCCAAGCAGCAGAAATAATTCCCCGCCCATGCCAAATCGTATGTAAATCGCTCTGCGTAGCGATAATAAGAGTAATTATTGTAAAGAGTTAATTGTTTATCATTTCACACTCAATTATGTTTATCTCATTTGTCGCTTTGTCGCTTGCCATCTGCAAGCTAAGCGCAACCGCTATCGGCTCTTGCTTTGTTCTAAGCTAAGATCAGTTCTCACTGTATGCCCGGTGCACTAAGTTCGAGTCAGCTCACTCACGCCCAGCGCTTATCAATCGGCCTTACGAACGCTTAAGCCGCCGAAATATCTTTAGCTAATAAACATTGTTATAAATTAAAACGCATCGCTTAATTTTTTACGGCCAACGAAAAAGCTCGTAGGTTCAACATTTGGTGTCCCCGACGTGATGAATTTGACGAGCTTATAGCTACATTAGAAACGCGCATTCGAGCTCATATTCATCGGCATTGCAATCAACCAGCCAGTTCTACAATGCATCATGACTCAACAATAGATCATCCAACTGTAATAATGGCCAGCAGACCACGTTTGCCGGTGCTTAAGTTACCAACGTTTACTGGCGGCTACACAGAATATGCAGATTTTATATCGATGTTCTCAACTATAATCGACAAGGATCCGGATTTGACAAGTATCGAGAAACTCCAGCATCTACGTTCGTGCTTACAAGGCCAAGCCTTGGATGCAATTCGAGCGCTGGAGATTTCTACTGAAAATTATGAAATTGCTCTAGATATGCTTAATAAAAGATTTAACAACAAGCGACTTGTTTTTCAGGCACATATCAGCGATATCCTTGGGCTCAAGAGAGTGGATGCTTCATCGGCAATGAAACTTCGAGAATTCTCGGATAAACTAAATGCGCACATGCGCGCGCTTCAGACAATGGGCACATTGGAGCAGATTGCTGGATGCATGATTGTATACATGCTTCTACAAAAATTGGACAGCAATACACAAGCGAAATGGGAGGAACAGACTTCAAGTGACAAAATTCCAACGTCTGGGCAATTTTTAACATTTTTGAAGACTCGTTGTCTAAGGCTGGAAAACATGGAGCATGCTACGGCCACATACGCGCCTAGCAACAAGGTGGGAAAAATCAGCAAAAATATACATTTAAATAGTTCGTTTGTTGCCACTAAATCTTCTGTCTCTAGTTGTCTTTTTTGTGAGAATTCTGAGCATGTTATATACAGCTGCAGCCGCTTTAAAAACTTAACGCCTATGCTTCGGCTTAAAGAAGCCAAAAAACTGTAGCTGTGCCTCAACTGCCTTAGAAAAGGCCATCAAGCTACCAAGTGCAATTCAGGCTCATGCCGTACTTGTGGAGCCAAGCACCACTCATTGTTGCACATCCACCAGTCCCATTCGCTGCCTCATCAAAACACACAACACTCATCGCCATCCATGCCGCTGCCTATCGCACCATCATCATCCACATCAAGCTCTCTTGTGGCCCGGGACCATCGCAGTGATGTAGTGCTTCTAGCTACTGCAGTTACTTTGGTAAAGGATCGAGCTGGATCATTTGTGCCATGCCGAGCGCTCTTGGACTCAGGATCTCAAGTGCATTTAATTACTTCTCGCTTAGCACATCAATTGCAATTAAAGAAAACCAAGACTTCTGATTCTGTAACAGGTCTTGGTAACACAAACTTCGCACCGAATGGTTTTACTGTCTGCCTTAATGTAAAGTCCAAGCATTCTGAGTATGATGCAAATATAACAGCATTGGTTGCTCCTAACATCACAGACCGCCAGCCCTGTTTTGAATTAGAAACCACGCATTGGGAAATACCCTCAAATATTCGTCTTGCAGACCCAGCGTTTTTCAAGCCTCAGTGCATCGACCTGCTTATAGGTGCGAGTCTATTTTATGACCTTTTATGCGTTGGCCAAATCAAGTTGGCAGAAGGACTACCATTGCTGCAAAAAACACGATTTGGATGGATAGTGTCTGGAGGAGGAAAAAAGTCACAAAAAACGTCTTTGGTTGCAGCGCATGTTTCGGCTGAAATTGAGCAGAATACGCAAAATCAAATCGAAGACTTATTGAAGCGCTTCTGGGAAATTGAAAGCTGCACACAAATCCCAGTCAAGGCTACAAAGGAGGAAATCGACTGCGAAAAACCCTATTCAGCTAACCTTTCACGCTTGCCATCTGGTCAATTCTCGGTTAGATTACCTGTCAAGGGGAATTTGGATCTCTTGGGCGATTCTTATACTTAAGCATACCGTCGTTTTCTTAATTTGGAACGTAAACTTGAACGTCGTCCACAGCTAAAAACTCAATACTCAGCCTTCATCAAAGAATACCTCGACTTAAATCATATGTCTTTGGTAGGCCCTGAGTCACTGAGTCTTTGTCGCTATTTTCTACCACATCATTGTGTTCTGAAGGAAGATAGCACAACCACAAAACTCTGCAGCTACATCTACTGGATACTCTTTGAATGAGGTTCTAATTGCAGGACCTACAATTCAGTCTAAACTGCTTTACACGTTGCTTCGGTTCCGTACCTTTGCCGTTGCACTGACTGGTGACATCTGTAAAATGTACCGATGCGTACGAGTTACAGAGCCTGATAACTACCTTCAGTGCATACTCTGGAGGGATTCGCCACAGGACGAAATACAAGTCTAAAAGCTGAATACGGTTACATACGGAACGAAGCCAGCATCATTCTTATCTATTCGCTCAATGCAACAATTGGAGATGAGAAAGCATCATTTCCTAGAGGCTCACAGGTGCTACTTCGCGACTTCTATGTTGATGATTTAATGACTGGAAGCAGCACAGTGGAGGAAGTGCTCGAAATCTTAAAACAAACATCAGATCTGTTGGCTGAGGGGCAATTTCAAATCAGGAAATGGTGCTCCAACGTCTCATCTGTTCTGGATAAAATCCCTGATAACGATAAGGAAACGCTTCTAAGGTTCCACGATGGCACTGATTTCACAAGGCGCTTGGGCTTATTTGGAACCCTGCCTCAGACGAGTTTCTATTTTCATTTCAACCCACAGAGCTATCATTAAAGCCCTCTAAGCGAACTGTGCCGTCATTGATTGGTCCTGTTATTACCAAGGCAAAAATTTTCCTACAACAATTGTGGAAAGAAAATCTCGATTGGGACAAAAGCTTGCCTTCACATCTTTTTTCAGCGTGGCGAAACTTTTGCGATAATTTGTCTAACTCTCAGCGTTTCAAGTTTAATCGTTTAGCTCAAATTCCAGATTCTGAAGTGAAAGTTCATGGATCTTGCGACGCTAGCATAGAGGCGTATGGAGCATGCGTCTTTATAGTTTCAAGAAAGGAGGGCCATGCATGCTCACAGCTTCTGTGCTCAAAGTCGCGTGTGGCACCCGTGAAACCGCAGAGAGTTCCTAAATTGGAGTTATGTGGAGCTGCCTTGCTCTCTCAACTTATACACGAAATAGCCCAATTACAAATATTTTCTGGACAAGTCTACTGCTGGTCAGATTCCTCAACGGTCTTATCTTGGATTCGCAGTGAACCAGCCAGATTTAACGTTTTCGTTTCACACCGAGTATCTAACATTCAGGAGCTGACAGTCAACATGGAATGGCGCTATGTTCCAACAGCATCAAACCCTGCAGATATTCTGTCCAGAGGTGCATTGCCAGATGAACTAGCGCATTCACACTTATGGTCTCATGGGCCATCGTTTCTATGCGACAGCAAAGATGTATGGCCAAAGGCATGCCTGCCAGAAAAGATATTACCAGAGCTTCGTAAACGAGTGCTTATTGCAGTTTGTCCATTCGTCGATGTCTCTACTAGCTACAAATTTGCAAATTCATTCGCCAAATTACAGCGTGTTTTTGGATACGCATTCAAATTCATTCAACGCATCAAATCCCCTGGATTAATCGTGGCTGACATCCTTGGAGGCACACGAATACTACTGCGTTCAATACAAAGGACTTATTGAGTGACTACAAGATCCTTTTAAGACGAAAGGAAGTACCATCTTCAAGCTCGTTGGCCTCGCTTGCTCCATTTATAGACGAATTCGGAATTCTACGCGTTGGCGGAAGGCTCCAGAATTCATTCCTGGATTACAACGCCCGTCATCCAATCATCTTGCCAAAACGTCATCCAATAACTGCTGCTCTTATTATGGATTTTCATGAGCGCAACCTACATGCTGGTCCTCAAGCATTGCTCGCACTAATTCGTCATAAATATTGGCCGATTGGAGGTCGCAAAACAGTGACGAGTGTTATAAACCGATGCATAAGATGCTTCCGAGCAAGACCACGTCTTCTTGAGCATATTATGGCTGACCTGCCAAAGGAACGCATAAATACGACAACACAAACCTTCATGATCACTGGCGTAGATTACTGTGGGCCATTCCTACGCAAGAGCGAAATCAGGACTAGGCCACCCATTAAATGCTACATATGCGTGTTCATTTGTTTTGCTACAAAGGCAGTCCATTTGGAGTTGGTGCAGGATTTGTCTACGGCTTCCTTTCTCAGCGCACTTAAACGTTTCATATGCTCGAGGCCGGCCTAAGGAGATTTGGTCAGATAACGCCACCAATTTTGTAGGAGCAAAAAACGAATTAGCAGAGTTAAAGCAGCTTTTCATGAATAGCAAGCATCAGAAGGCTGTGTTGGAGTTTTGCGTCGCTGATCAAATCGATTGGCGTTTTATTCCTCCTCGCTCGCCGCAGTTTGGTGGCCTATGGGAGGCAGCAGTTAAAACTGCAAAATATCATTTCTACCGCTCCACTGCCAACGTCGTCCTAACTCTTGATGAATTGCGCACTCTTGTTTGTCATATTACTGCAATCATAAACTCACGCCCGTTATTTCCCATTACAGAGCATCCAGATGATCTTGATGTCCTTACACCTGCTCATTTCTTAGGTACTGCCGCTCTATCATCGGTTGCCGAACCAGATGTCAGCCATCTAAACTTCAATCGCCTCGACCGATGGCAACGAGTCAGTTACATACAACAGACCTTTTGGGCTCGCTGGCGAGAGGAGTATTTAACGTTTCTGCAACAGAGGACGAAATGGCGATCTTCCAAACCTGGCATCAGCGTCGGCGACATAGTTCTTGTAAAAGACGAGAACCTGCCGCCACTTAAGTGGCCACTCGCCAGAGTACAGGACCTTATTGTCGGAGGAGATGGCATCGCCAGAGTGGCTGCACTAAAAACAGCTACCGGCATCACTACAAGGGCTATAGCTAAGCTGTGTCTACTGCCTAAAAAGGATGTTGGAAGCCAGTAACTCCCAACGGGGGGAGTATGTTTGGTATGCGCCAAACCCAAGCAGCAGAAATAATTCCCCGCCCATGCCAAATCATAAATATGTAAATCGCTCTGCGTAGCGATAATAAGAGTAATTATTGTAAAGAGTTAATTGTTTATCATTTCACACTCAATTATGTTTATCTCATTTGTCGCTTTGTCTGCAAGCTAAGCGCAACCGCTATCGGCTCTTGCTTTGTTCTAAGCTAAGATCAGTTCTCACTGTATGCCCGGTGCACTAAGTTCGAGTCAGCTCACTCACGCCCAGCGCGTATCAATCGGCCTTACGAACGCTTAAGCCGCCGAAATATCTTTAGCTAATAAACATTGTTATAAATTAAAACGCATCGCTTAATTTTTTACGGCCAACGAAAAAGCTCGTTGGTTCAACAGTAATCATAATGATTAGTAAGTTGTCTCAAGCCAATCCAGTACAGCAAATTCTAAATAACACACCACCTAGAAGCACCAAGTTCGCTCCATTTAGAGTTTTGACTGGCCTAAATATGAGAACAAACAGCAGTGACTTGAAGGAATTTTTGGAAGAAATGGATATCGGTAGTTTGGATAACGACAGAGAGGTAATAAGAAAAAACGCACAGGAAAACATTAAGAAGGTTCAACAGGAAAACAGGAAAAATGAGAGTGAGTGAGTTCATTCGGGGACGTTGCAGGATGGCCGAATGTGGGATGTGGGTGCAAAGGGAAATGAGGCCACCGGGGTTGCACAGAAAGTGAGAGCGAGGCATGGAGAGCGAGGCATAGAGAGCGAGTAGAATAAGAACAAAGTAGAATAAGAACAATGTAGGTAAGCATCGCTGACGCGCGGGAACGAGAGTCAGTCGATCGCAGAGAGCAGCACAATGAAGTCGTGTTTGATGTAAAGTGCAAATGAAGAACGCACTAAATGATTTGATTTAAATATATGTTTTGATTTTATTTAATAATTACGCTACACTTATAATTACCCGATAAATAAATATTAATTGAGATTCAAACCCACATTTATTTGTCAAATTTGGTTACGATATTTTCATAAACAAACGAAACACAACGAATTTTGTGCAAAAAACATTTTTTTGACAGATCTGCCCTATGGGAGCTATATGATGTAATAAATTTAATACAGTGTTTGGGAACTATAATAAACTTCCGAGTGCCAAATTCGGTTACGATAACTTCATAAACAAACGAATTATCCATCTAAAACTTTTGGTTCTTTTCGAGGTCCTCTGAAATAGGGGAGCTATATAATGTAACCCAGATAACAAGAAAATAAAATAAACTTGTCTCCCCTGACATAATAGCGCATCTAATCTGAAAATTTGGTTTCTCTAGCTGTTACCATCTCTGAGATCTAGGCGTTCATACATAGACGGACAGACGCACATGGGTATATCAACTTCACTAGTCACTCTGATCATACTCTAGGTAACTTCCACAAACTTAATTTACCCTTTGTACCATACGGTACAGGGTATAATTAGGGTCATTACGAAAATATAGTAAATTGCACCCCACGCTTTTTATACCCTGTACCTATAGGTACAAAGGGTATACTAGATTTGTGCAATATATGTAAAGGACAGAAGGAGGCGTGGCAGACCCCAAGTCCTTTATACCAAAATGCTTATCATAACCTTGGGTAGCGATTGAGCCATGTCCATCCGTCCGTATGAACGCCTAGATCGATCTCGTGGTCTATTAAAGCTAGAGACACGAAACTTTAACAGATAATGCGCATATTTCCTGAGATTGTAATTATACCCTGTACCGTATGGTGCAAAGGGTATATTGTGTTTGTGCAAGCCGAAAATGTATGTAACGTACAGAAGGAGAAGTCGGAGACCCCCCAAAGTTACCTAAAGTATGATCAGGGTGACTAGAGAAGTCGATATACCCATGTCCGTCTGTCCGTCTGTCCGTATGAACGCCTAGATCTCAGAGATGGTAAGAGCTAGAGCAACCAAACTTTCAGATAAGATCCCTTATTAATCCATAGGAGACAAGTTTATTTTATTTTTTGATATCGGGACTACATTATATAGCTCCCATAGGGGTGTTTCAGAGGACCTTGAAAAAAAGCAAAAGTTTTAGATGGATAATTCGTTTGTTTATGAAGATATCGTAACCAAATTTAGCACACAATAGTTTTTTAGAGTTCCCAGGCACTGTACCAAATTTTATCAAAATCGGTTGACTATATCATATAGCTCCCATAGGACCAATCGGTCAAAAAATCGTGTTTTGTACAAAATTCGTTGTGAATCGTTTGTTTGTGAAGATATTGTAACCAAATTTGGCATTCAGAAGTTTTTTAGAGTTCCCAAGCACTGTACCAAATTTGATTAAAATCGGTTGACTATATCATATAGCTCCCATAGGGCCAATCGGTGAAAAAAACGTTTTTTGCACAAAATTCGTTGTGTTTTGTTTGTTTGTGAAGATATTGTAACCAAATTTGGCATTCAGAAATTTTTTAGAGATCTTCAAAACTGTACCAAATTTTATCAAAATTGGTTGACTATATCATATTGCTCCCATAGGGCCAATCGGTCAAAAAAACATATTTTGAACAAAATTCGTTGAGTTTCGTTTATTTGGCAAAGAAATATCTTTTGAAGTTTGTAAGCAATATATCGGACTTGATTGCAATTTGGTGGTACAGGGTATCCCAAAGTCGTTCGCGCCCGACTTTAACGTACGCCATCTTTTTTTTTTTAATCACGACAATATCTTCCCCCGTTTCCCCGCAGTAGAGTTTTGCGGTTTTTAGCCACACCGATTAATATTTCCATCTGAAATTTAACAAAGCGATGCATCTGTGTATAAAAAATGAACAAAATCGGACAAATACAGCAAAAGTTATAGTCAAAAATGTGCAAATTTCACCACACTGCCTTTAAACTGCGTCAATATTTGAATCTTCGTAATTATGGTTACAAGTGACCTAGAATCATGTGGCTCTAATGAACAAATTCACATCCAAATTTTATCGATGCGGTCCCCCCACCCCCCGCAATCGATTTACCGTTTTTTCTCCCACACCCTTTAACATACAAACTTAAAGCTTACCCATATACTTTAAATAACTTCTTTGACGTAACATTCGAGATTCATCAAAATCGGTAAAAATTTACGGAACTTATAGGTATAAATATCGAATTTCACCAAAAAAAAATAAATTTCAATTGGAAAGTTCTTAGAAGGAAAAATTTGTTCGAGACAAAAGATACAGGGTATTTAACTGTCGGGCACCACCTATATGCACTGCGACCAGCTTGGTCTATTGTGCACCGCTTTTCCTTTAGACATTTAGTATGTCGAGGAAGCGAACCAGCTTTTTCGGAGGGAGCATTTGAGGGTCTTCATCTTCTAGTAGGTAGGCACATAAAATGTTGTGTCTCCTGTAGCCTTGTGCCTCAGAGTTTGTGATCAGGTGTTCCATAGACTCTTCCTCATTACAGCAGAATCTGCATGTAATCGTATCGGATATATCTATTCTGTGTAGGTGTTTTTTGCAGGCGAAGTGGCCTGTAAGTGCTCCCGAGAGTTTTTAGACTTTTCCAGTTTAGAGTGAGATTGCTGTTTGCTCTTTTGTTTTACTCTGATATTTTTGGTGGAGTCCATTCTTTGGTCTCTTGTTTTAAGTTATATTTGTTAAAGCCAAAGAAGGAAGTTGGGCCCATGAATTGCTTTTCCGCCCCCTTTTTAGCGTAACGGTTCGCCTTTTCATTTCTTTAGTGTCCTTCATGTCCGGGCACCCAAATTAAAGAGACTTGGTTGTGGGTGGCCAGTTGATTGAGTGCGTTATTGCACTCTATTAGGACTTTTGAAGTGAAGGTGTAGCTTTTTAGTGCTTGGAGGACTGATTGACTGTCTGAGAGTATTTTGATCTTAACTCTCTTGAGTCCTCTTTTTTATAGTGTTTTCACTGTTTCCATTATAGCGTATAGCTCCGCATGGGAAATTGTAGTGTCGGTACCTAGAGTAATTGATTTGTGTCCACTATTCCTGCTCCTACACCGTGAAGCGTTTTGGATCCGTCTGTGTAGCTTTTTGCGAGTCGTCATGTAACCACACTGGGTTAGCATTCCATTCCTCTCTAGATGGGAACATGCCTTTTTATCTCTTGGTGAATTTGAGTACTAGATCTGTGTGGTCGTTTGCCTGGGTCATATATGTAGCATTTCTGACTAGTGATGAGCGATACTGTGAACTTTCAGTCACAGCGACAACTGTGACTGTGACAAAAAAATATCAGTGACAAAAGGTCGTGACAGTGACACCGAGTACATAATAAAATTTTTAGGAAAGAATATCGTGGATTTTTATTATGCTTTTAAAACAAAAAAATTATAAAATTTATAGTTTATAAAAAATGAATATCTTACAGCTTTGGGTAATTCACACGTTGGATGCGTCCTCTGAATATACTTTGATAAATTGATTATTGAAGATCCTATTAACTGTTACAAAATACGCGCCAAGTATTTCAGTACCAATTGCATCTTGCAATATTTGCAAGGCAAAATTATCATCTAAAACACTCAATAATTTCCAAATTTCACGTTTCTTTCTATCCATGTTATTATTTATTTATTATTAGTATTTTTTTATTACTATTATTTACTCACAAAAATTTTAAAGGCACTTGTCTCTCCAACTACTAGACACTTACTTTGCATGTGACCCTTCTTCATATTGCAACAAATACTTCAAAACTATTGTATTCATTAATACTAGCCACCTATTTTGTAACCGTTCATAAAATAATATACAAAATGCAAAATACGCGCTAAGTATTTACCTGCAGTATTTACTATTGCAATAATTTGTTACTATTGGTACGGAAATACTTGGCGCGTATTTTGGAACAGTTCATAGGATCTTGTACTTACGAATATTTTGTCGCGGTTCATACGAACTTATACATCCACGAGTATTTTGTCAACTTGGTATGAAAATACTTGGCGCGTATTTTGTATCAGTTCATATACCCACGAGTATTTTGTCACCGTGGGTTGTGACTGTGACAAAATACTCGCGCAATGACAAAATACTCTCGTATCAGTGACAAGTATTTTGTCGCCGTGACAAGTATTTTGTCGCCGTGACAAAATACTTGTCACTGATACGACTCGTTACATTTTGTCGCCGTGACAAAATACTTGTCACTGATACGACTCGTTACATTAAAATACTTGTGACAAATCACAGGTACGTAAATATTGCTCATCACTATTTCTGACCCTGTTAAGGATTTGTAGATGACCAGTAAGGTTTCCTGGTTTGAATTTTCTTTCAAGTGGATTAAGAGTGCTTGCATTGCAGCTTCTTCCTGTATTGCTAGGTGTAGGTAGGCATGCTAGCCTCTGTAATTTGCTCAGTTTTAGTATAGCTTGGTTTGCTTGGTTTTTCCCACCATACCAATGCCCCATATAGTATGATGGGTCTAACCATTTGGGTGTAGATCCAGAAGGTCATTTTGGGACTCTGACCCCAGGATTTACCCAGAAGTTGTTTAGTTGTCCAGAGGTTTTCTTGGCCTTTGTTATTACAGAATCTTGGTGTGCGCCCCAGGTGAGTTTTTTATCCAGCGTGATTCCTAGATATTTTACCTCTTCCTTTTAGGGGTACCTCTGTCAAATTTATTGTTAGGAAAGGGATATGAAACGCCCTTTTTCGGTTTTTGTAAGATTGATTGACAATCCCTCTTTCGTACACCACTCCCATATTGTGTCTAAGGCATCTTGCATTAAGTCCCTAATGGTCCTTTCATGGTTGCCTGTGAGTGGAGAGTGCCAGTTATATTGCTTTAAAGTTAGCGTTATCGAAAGCCCCCTCAATGTCCATAAATGCACAAAGGGCGACTTCCTTTAGGCTTGGCGCCTTATCTATAACTTGAACCATTGTGTGAAGTACTGTGATTGTTGATTTGCTTTTTTGATAGGCAAATTGCAACTTGTTTAGCGGAGTATTATAGATATAACCTCTTCTCTTACGTGGCACTCTAGAATCATTTCCATGGTTTTTAGCATAAATTTATTCATAAAAATAAAAAAAATGATAAATTCTTAACTTCATTTGCTTCTATATTTCTCAGAAGTCTTTTGTAAGTAAATAATCATCTTTTCAGCGGTTTTAAACTCTAAGAATCATTTATAATTATGTTAATATTTTTCTAATTTTCATATAGGGGGGTGTTTTAACTTTTACATAATTTAATTATTTTAATGTGTAAATTTATAGTTGGTGGTAGTGTATGTATTTGTGATTGTGTTTCGTGCTCTTTTTAGGTTTTTATGTTTTTGGGTGGTAAAACTTATATAAGGATTTAGGTTATTACATTTTTTTGTTTTGCTCTCTTTTTTCTGTTTGGTGTATCATTTGTTTAACGGTGCTGAATGCGTCATTTATAAGATTGTGTAGGTTAGGTTTAATTTAAATATTTGTAGTGTATTTTCAATGTTGTTTGTATACAGTTTGTGTTTATGTTAAATGTTATGTATAAAACGTTCTTTGTATAACTTTGTTAATGTTACTTGTTATATGTATAAATACGCGTATAGTCGTTTGTGTAAACGCGGCAACTTGATCGTGGATTAATAGCAGTAGGTCTTGGCAGTAAGCGATGTTAGCGGAGAGTAATTAAAGTACAAGTAAATTATCATAAAGCGCCTGCATAGGCCTAGCATAACATAACATGAGCGGGCGTGAGAGAATTAACATTAGTACAAAGAGTTTAACATATTTAGTAGAATTAACATGGTATAATGTAGTGAGCAGTAACGGCTCATGAAATGACCAAACATCGGCCGCGTTGAATGGCCGCAGGGCTTTGACCATATTTGACCATATCCCTTCCTCCAGAGTGTTCGGCAGGCAATGGTATGTTCTACCTCTCAGATGGATCCGATGATGCGTGAAGTTGACATCTAGTAGGGAAGTGGCATTGCGGCGGCTGACTTGGCATATATATCTATATAAGTAAAGAATTGACTTATTATTCATGTTATTTGAAGTTTCTTAAATGGACAGCCTTAGGCGAGCAGAAAGCTGCTGCGAGCACGTTGAAGGACTGTGATTGTGGGAGCAGTCGAGGTTTATGCCGCAGGTAGTGGAAAAATTGTAATACAAGGGTATTACACTCTCGACAGGTATGCGATTTATGCAAAGGGTTTGAATTGGTTTGCATTTGGATCTTAGTCGCAAATGAGCCTCGTTGCGATGCAACGGTTTGGAAGTCAAATGAACTTGTTTTCATATCGGCCGCGTTAAGGGATGTGGCTGACTTCCGACTCTCCAATGACAACTCATATTTTGTTTGTCTTAAGTCTGTTGCAGGTGATCTGGAGCTTAAAGGGAATTCGTATACTTTGAGGTCGACAGATGTGTTTTGCTGTGTTTTATGTACAGTGACTTGTGGGCATCTGAATTGTCCCGATGTAAGTCTACTATAAGTCCTTGAGGACTTCTCGAAAATTATCTTTTGTGGAGGTATAGCAAGAGGGCAGGACTCTCGTATTATGCTCAAAAGGGAGCATGATTGTGTCGGTGGGGATGGTGTTGTTGGGTATTTCCCAGATACAACCCAGCCGAACACAGTGTTTTGCAGAATGGGTGCCTCTCTGCCTTGCTTAATTTGGCCATTTTGCAATAGCTCGAAAAAGGCACCTGCGCCAAGCAGTAAGTCGACTTGTTGTGGGTCGTAAAACAACGGATCTGCTAGGACGATATTACCAGGAAAGTTCCGTGCGTTGGTAGGAAGTTCTTTCTCTGGGTGATTTGAGGATATCTTGTCGGCTATGCCTGACACAGCTATATTTCTGCATTGCCTTTTCAATTCCAGACTCTTGGCTAGCTCTTCAGTGATGAAATTAGTCTGAGAACCGGAATCTAACAGCACTCGTGCTGGCTTTTGCTGGTTTGTTAGCCCGAAAACATTAACTACAGCAGTTGGAAGCAAGAATTGCTCGGTCTCAGAAGCCAAGGTATGACAGACAGAAGACACAGTGTTTATATTCTGTGGTGCTTCTGATGGTTGTACCAACGTCGAAGTGTTCAAAGGAGTTGTGAGTGTATCGGGTACGTGTTGGTGCAGCATCGTGTAGTGAGGTTTCGAACAAACTCTACACAGTGACGATTTGCAGGCAGACACGGTATAACCCTTTTGTAAACAGTTTACGTACAATGGGAAACCCTTTACGAATTCAAAGCGATTGCCAACAGATGTGGCCGAAAATGAAGGGCATGCACGGATATAATTTCATTTAATTTTATTTTATTTTATACATTAGTTTATTTATATAATTTATAGAGATTAGCTTAAAGAAAAGCTTTACAACTAAGGTGTGAAAAATTGTGTTGTGTAAATTTGTGTTTATGTAAAATTGAATTTTGAAGGAAAAATTTGAATAAAAACCTTAAAAATAAAAAAAATAAAAAAAAAATAAAAAAGAGATTAAGAAACTAAAAACTAAAACTAGTTATGAACCTAAGATGGTGAGATGTCCATATTTTTTATATCGAATTTGGTCTTAGCCTGACTGATTTTTTCATTAATCATGCATATATCTGCTTTTTCGTGGAGACAAGAAGTGGAAAAATAAAATGGTAAATCAAATATCATTTTGAGCAATTTATTTTGTGCTCTTTGTAACTTCAGCCGATGGCACGCAGCACAATCACCCCAAACCTCCGAACCATACAATATACATGGGATAAATATTGTTTTAAATATTATTAATTTGTTTTTTATAGACAATTTTGATTTTCTGTTTATAAAAGTATATAATATTCTTATACTTTTAGCGACTTTATCTATTGTCCTGCTAATATGCAAATTAAATAGCATTTTGCTGTCAAAATTATTACCAAGATATTTAATGTTAGTCTCCCATTGAACGGCTTCATTGTTTACCTGAATATTACTATTTGGAAAATGGCAAGGTTTTCGCTTACGGGTGAAATAAATTGCGCTTATTTTATTTATGTTTAATTTGATTTTCCACTTGTGAAAATATCTAACAAGGCAGTGCATAGCTTCAGTTAGGTATCTTTCTATAATATTGTAGTGATTACTGGAGCAGTATAAAGCTGTGTCGTCGGCAAAGATTAGTGTTTTACATTGTTGTAAAGTATGGGTCCTAAAACTGAACGCTGTGGGACGCCTGCGGTTATTAGTTTTTTATTTGACTTGACACCATTCATATCTACCCAAAAATATCTTTCCGACAAGAAGCTGTTTATAGTACGCAAAAGATACGAGGGCGTGCCTATATTTTGTAGCTTATTCCAAAGAATATAGAACTACATAGAATGCGCATCTCATACAAAAAAATTTTACTATGTGGGGTACTGATATTAGTACCCCACAGAAACTATTGCTTGAATTTTTACATTTGCTTGAAAATGACACTTTACAACTGTAACACGCGCAGTGGCAATGGCCTAATGGAATGCGTGTTCGACTCATAGTCTAATGTGTCGGGGTTCGATTCTCAGAGGATGTTAGATTCAACTATTTTTTTTTTTTATTAATTTTCCATAATTTCTGTTATTTTTCTATTAAATATATTTTTTTTTATTGTCATAAGAAAATTTATGTTTAATTTTCGTATTTTGCTATCCTCGCAGGTACAGTACGCGTTCTAAGCATTTCATTTCATGGTAAAATACGCACTTTTGTAAGGTATAATAAGGAGGTAGCGGCAAGACGAAATGAGTGTGTATTTTTTGCCGACAACTGTTTTTCCAATGACAGTATACATACTAAGGTGTGTATGCAAAATTTTAGAGCTCTATGGTGCGGGCGGGCAGAGAACAAACGTCTGTCAGCAATGTGCATATTTTCAGCCTCAGCCAAATTTGTAAATTTTTAGTTTTTGAGCCTTCATACCCTTTCGAAGCATTTGACTGGTATGACACTTCATAACCACGTTTGTCTTCACACTTACAAATTCATGTAAAAAAGGAGAAAAATGCGAAAAAGGGTATTTTGCTATCGATTCTCATACTGTTGAACACAAACTGCATTCTCATTCCAGTGCGCAAAATTTTTAGAGCTCTTGTTTACCGTCTGGCAGAGGAAACGCGAAAATCTAAAAATAGCACAGGCATTTCACGAGCGCTGGCAATTGATCTCGGCTCTGAACTTCGTTTTTGGCTGTCGGCAATGTTCATATTTTCAGCGCCAGCCAAAATTGTAAATTTTTAGTTTCTGAGCATCCATGCCCTTTCGGAGAATATGCCTGCTATGACACTTCCTAACCTCGTTTGGCTTCACACTAACAAATGCATGTAAAAACGAAAAAATTTCGAAAAAGGGTATTTTGCTATCGACTTTCAATTTGTTGAATGGATTTGCGACATGCACACACAAACATTGATTCAGTCATTCATATGTGTGTTTATGTGTGCATATTTTTTTCAGTCAATGATAGAGAGATAGGTACATACATATGTAGATTCGCATGTAGTCAAAATTCGTTTACTTTTTGGGAATTCCCCCACCATAAATTACAATTTCGTCAGCTTTCTTTTTTTATTATGTTTATACCTGTACAAATATAGGAAAAACCGACCAAAAAAAAAGAAAAAAAAAAACATAAAATTTAAAACAGGTACCTACATATAAAAGTTCAAGTGCAGGTAATAAAATTTTTAAATATCTTTGGTTTTGATTGGTTAAGTCAATTAGAATTATGGGAAAAAGAGAATAATGCAAGAACTAAAATGTGTCCAAAATTAACAAAACAGCATATATTCCCAAACTCATTTGAGAAAATGCGTGTCAAATTTGCAACTCAGATTTTTAGTAAAACAGTTCAGGCTGCCATTAAAACAATTTGCGACACAGTTGGGTTCAAAAATAATTCGAAAGAAATCGCCCTATCAACTGCTGAATTTATACTTAAAATAGATCAAATTTTTGATTGCATGAGCAGTGGAGCCCAGCATTCTGTAAATTTCTATCGATCTGCTTTGCAACTTAATAATCAATCCTACAAGTGTATTTCTGAATTTATACAGTATATAGAAAAAGTTAAATTTGTAAACAGCAAAAACCAAAATCACGTTTTTTTTTTGGATGGCATAAAATTAACTCTTGTATCGGTGTTTATGCTCGCTAATGAAGTCCTTTTAAATAATTGTAATAAATTCTTCCTCTTGACAAAGCGGTTCAACCAAGATAAATTGGAAAATACTTTTGCCGTTATAAGACAGAAAGGCGGTAATAGCACGAATCCTTCCGTAGCTGAGCTTAACAACTCTCTTGCAAGAATAATGACTTTGAAAATGGTTCATGCAAGTTGCAATAGTAATTGTGAAGTTACAGAAGATTCATCAGTGCTAATGAATGCGCTATTTTTGCAAGATGAGCCAAATAGTATTTCAAGTGAAGAGGCGACTAAGATTGATTCCCAATCTTTCGATTTTAGTATAGTTGAAAATACTGACTATTTTTTAGAGGATGAATTTAATAATTCGAAAAATATTAACTTGGAATTAGTTTCAATTAGGTATTTCGTGGGGTATGTTGCTTTTAAAATAATACCGAAACTAAACTGCGAAAAATGCGAAAGGGAACTAAGGAAACAGGATGAAGTAATTACAGCCCCAAGTGAAATATTTATGTTCCATAAAAATTATTGCTCTAAATCTGACTTCGGAAGTCTTTTTCCACCTTCCGATTGTTTAATGGAAGCTTGCAAAAAACACATTATTATTTTTCACAGTTGCTTTAAGACAGAACCAGAGAAGTTACAAATTAATCAACATATCATTCGTCTTTGCCACACTGCAACACCCGAATGGTTCTTTGGCGACTGCAGGGATCACAAAAATAAAATATTAGAATTTTTAATTTTGGTTTTATTGCGGAAGCACTGTAAATGGGCGGTAGAAAAAGGCAGCACCAGCCAACGTAAAATAAAAATTATTTCTACGTAATTAAACACAAACCATAATAAAGACTATAAAACCAAAAATTTAAAACGCAAAACCAAATTTGCCAAATTTGGTTACAATATCTTCACAAACAAACGAAACACAACGAATTTTGTACAAAAAACAAATTTTCGACCGATCGATCCTATGGGACCTATATGATATAGTCAACCGATTTTGATCAAATTTGGTACAGTGCTGGGGGTTTCTAAAAACTTCCGATTGCCAAATTTGGTTATGATATCTTCATAAGCAAACGAATTATCCATCTAAAACTTTTGCTTTTTTTTTGAAGTCCTCTGAAACACCCCTATGGGAGCTATATAATGTAGTCCCGATATCAAAAAAATAAAATAAACTTGTCTCCTATGGATTAATAAGGGATCTTATCTGAAAGTTTGGTTGTTCCAGCTCTTACCATCTCTGAGATCTAGGCGTTCATACGGACAGACGGACAGAGTTCCCACTATACCAAATTTGATCAAAATCGGTTGACTATATCATATAGCTCCCATAGGACCAATCGGTCAAAAAATCGTGTTTTGTACAAAATTCGTTGTGTTTCGTTTATTTGTAAAGATATTGTAACCAAATTTGGCATTCAGAAGTTTTTTTGAGATGTTCAACACTGTACCAAATTTGATCAAAATCGGTTGACTATATTATATAGCTCCCATAGGGCCAATCGGTCAAAAAATTGCTTTTTGTACAAAATTTGTTGTGTTTCGTTTGTTTGTGAAGATATTGTAACCAAATTTGGCATTCAGAAGTTTTTTAGAGATCTTCAACACTGTACCAAATTTTATCAAAATCGGTTGACTATATCATATAGCTCCCATAGGGCCGATCGGTCAAAAAAACGTTTTTTGCACAAAATTCGTTTTGTTTCGTTTGTTTGTAAAGATATTGTAACCAAATTTGGCATTCAGAAGTTTTTTAGAGATCTTCAACACTGTACCTAATTTTATCAAAATCGGTTTACTATATCATATAGCTCCCATAGGGCCGATCGGTCGAAAAAGAGTTTTTGATTAAAAATTCGTCTGTTTTTGGTTGTTTATGAAGGTATCATAATCTAATTTGGCAATCAAATGTCTTTTGGTGTTCGTAAGCAATTTACCGGATTTGATTGCAAGCAGTGGTACAGGGTATCCCAAAGTCGTCCGCGCCCGACTTTAACGTACGCCATCTTTTTTTCTAAGCCAGAGACTACAGCCTTAAAAGGTTTTGTTTTCTTCGTCTCATAGGAGAAAAACTCGAAATTTTGCTTAGCTAGCTCAAAGCAAACCGAGTTATAAAGCGAAAAAGTGTTCACAAAGACTTTGATTCCAATAGAAATGGCTTGAACGGAGTAATCAGCTACTTGAAGAGTTTTAAACAAGTCGTGGACAGCTTTCGAAGTTTTTTTGAGCACAGTAATTGGTGGTATTTTTTCTTTTACTGCTGCTCGTCGTCGCTGTCAGCGTCATCATCATCAATTGTTTGGAGGGGGCGAAAATAGTTTTTGAATTGATCAGTATCAGAATTCTTGGTTGACGCACTCTTACTTATGCGAGGCAATTTAATTTTGCCTGATGCGCTCGAAGCAGTAGACATATATTGGAATTTTTTTCAGTCTTCCTCTTCATGTATGCTATAATTTTTGATTGGTGAGACTACCAATGTATTGTAAGGAAGTTCTGGTGCTGGGGTATAACTCAGTCTGCCCCAGGGCCAACTTACAACTAATTTGTAAATTTGCTGAGACACTGGGCAGCGTAGGGGGCCTAGAAACTGTCCTCGCCGTACCTGCATACACGGGCGTGTCCCACTCTTGCCTACAGAGAGTCCGTCGCAAACTGTACCACTTGAGCGAGGCTCTTTAGGGCTGCGTTTGTGCACGAACGGAGAATGGTCGGAGGGGGCGTTGTGGTGGCGGGCGAGGCTCACGCGTACCTACAACAGGGCCAGCGCATGTATATAATACCAGAGAGGCGAGGCCCACTCGGTTGCTTATATGTGCGCGGCAGGAAAAAGGAGAATAGCGAAACACACTAATACCCTCACACACATCGCGACACTCTGTTGATATCGCGCGTCTTACGCTCGACTCTAAATATTTAATTAAATAAGAACACTTGCTGTTTCGGTCAACGTTATAATTCTTCACTCCTTTATTTCAGTTTTGTTCTCTTATTTTTATAGTTACTCCCAGCAACTGTATTTCCTAACCTCTGTTTCTATTTTTCTCACCATAACCTTTTTTCCTCACACTCACGTTGCTGTTCTTTATGTCTGTTTGCGTTATGCGTACGTTCGCTACCTCGTCCGAAAACCAACACCCCGTGTTCTATTTCTCTATCGCCCACGCCGGCTCATACCACAGCCCCGATGCTACGATCTTTTCCACTTATCGATGTTTAGTCCCTTTCTTATTTTACAACACTTAATCTAACTTATTACTAAGAAACCAAAATACCAATTCAAACTATCAACTCCAACTTAATACTAAGAAACTAAAAATCATTAATTCCAACTTAATACTACGAAACTAAAAATCATTAAATCCAATTTAATACTAGGAAATTAACAAATTCAAATTTATGCACGGGGGCTGTGCAGTATTTCGGACCTAATTGTGACGGGGCTAAACAGCTTCGCCCCCCACGGTATTGTCGCGGCCTCTATCCGGCCGGGCTCGTGAAAGGCGTACCTGGATGGCCTGGACGGTCTCGATAAAATACCCTCGGGTGTGCGGACCGTCCATCCCACCGGCATCCCGTCGGGTCTGGCGTCGGCGTATGCTGTAGTCACCGGTGCCGTCGCGCGTATGCCGCACCTGGCCAAATCTGATTCAAGGCGTGCTGACCAGCGTTCGATGAACGCATGGGTCTGAGCGATGCCATGGCACTCTCCCCCATTATCGACCGGTGGAACGATCCCCTGCCGCCCGCTGCCGGATTGTTGGCCATCCGAAACGTCGGGCAGGATCACCGAGCCAATTCATGTGGGCGTCGACTCGCTCGCCGGCGGCTCGTCATCGGTCACCTCGGACATGACCACCGTCTCGTGCCTCGCGGGTGGGGGCATAATCGGTGATAACGGGGGTGGGGTAATTGGCTCCTCCACATAAGGCCTCTCGCCCCACACGCCAGGTGCCTCGACGACTACGACCTCGGTATACACTCGCATCATGTATACATATCCGTCTATGGTGTCGTGGTGCTGTTCATGCGTCACCGTCCTATGGTGGCGTCGTGGCGGCGGAGCGTCATGATCCACCTCGTCGCTGCTTAGGCTCCCATGGTCTGATTCGAAGTCGAAGGGGCTGTCCTCGGTGTTACCACTTTCGTAATCCTCCAGCTGCGGACTAGCCACGTGCTCCGACCCGTCATTCTCGTATAGTGGCGTGGAGCCGCCACTCAAACTCATCCCCCCAGGCATGCGACTTTCCACACTCTCGGGGTTAGAGTATTGGGAGACTTCTTCTTCAGCCTCAACGGAGGGCTCACCCTCGACTTGGGGCTGTCTTCCCTCGCCCGATGTGTCTGAGTCACTAATCGTGATGATGTCTTCGTCCATCTATAATGGTATAATAGCTTAAAGATTACTTCATAAATAGTACTCCTGCCTAATACAGTTGCGGGGTTCCCCTTAAATCTATGTTTTACAATGCCTTTTCTTAAAACTAACAAAATTTACTAATTTGCTGGTCATCGGAGTGGAATGCTTTCAACTGTGAAATGTTGGCCACTCTGCGCTTCCTTTCGGCCTCTGTAATCGCACGATGTTAGGGGATACGAACTTTACCACTCGATACGGCCCATCGTATTTCGGGGCCAGCTTTGCTGCGAAACCGTCTGCTGTTTGTGACGGTTGTGTTGGCGCAAAAGCGCCATGGAACCTAACGTCGCACAGTGGCACGGAAGCCGAAAAGCGTTCCAAAAATTATATTTTTTAAACCAATTGAGATATTTTTTTGAAATAAATTGTAGTTGAAAGAAAAATCTTTAGGCTTTAAAATAAGTATCCAAAAATCGTGATACGACATCTGAGATCTGCGCAATATGTTGTGAAAGTTGGATTTTGTTGCATGTGCAACATTTCCCATTGAATAATACGTACATATTTTTTTCATATTTTCTAAACCAATTGAGATATTTTAATGAATTAATTAATTGTATTTGAAAGAAAAATGTTCAGGCTTTAAAATAAGTGCTTACATGGTTATACGACATCTGAGAGCTGCGCAATATGTTGTGGAAGTTTGATTTTGTTGCCTGCGCATTTGCCATTGAAAAATATGTACATATTTTTTTCTTTTATAACAAAACTTTGATGATATATTTTTTTTTGTTCATAATTTTATATTTCAGTCAATAAATTTAATGTAACAATGCCATTTTATTACAGTATATTATATAATTTGTCTTATCAGTAGTTTTTTTGTAAAATAATCATCCACATTTACTTTTGAAGAACATTTCTTTTGAATAGCTACTTGTTAATTCTGTATTAGATGTCATTTATAGGATGGAACTAGTGGATCTGAAGAGGCTGCCAACATATGTATTAAAAAGATCCTCGTTTTCCCTTTATCGTGATATTTTACATGTATTCATAGCTCTGAATTTTTTATAATCCTTGTTTCTCGATTCCTAGGCTTCTTCTGAAAACTCCCCAAAGGTTGCATACCTACTATATAACCGTATGATTACAGATAAACTACCTGAACATACCAAAAAAAATTTGAATTTGCTTTAATAATTTGTCTTACTTTTTCCAAATGTCACAGGCAAGCTTTATTTTGTTGTCAAGCAAAAATATAAGCAAACAACTCTTAATTTAGTAAATGCATCTGCTTTTTTTTTTTTTTTTTAATTGTATTTATTTACAATCTATCCTTTAGACAATAAGTAAATGTTTTGGAAATTATAAATTAACAGGAGAAATAGTTAAACTCCAATGAGTAATAACTATTGCTTTTTTAAGTGCTGTAAGCTTAATTTGAATATGGCATGTCTAAGACATGATTCCGTTTTAATCTTCGTATTCTATCGCTATCATCCAAGAGGCCTATTGCCAAAACATTCGAATGATTATGTAGCCTTTCCACGTAACTAGTGCTTAGTCTTCGTATTTCGTCCTTAACGTATGGAATATCTAGGTCTTTATGAATTTGCTCATTGGATACAAACCATGGGGCGTCAACAATAAGTCTTAAAGTCTTGGACTGATACCGTTGAATGATTTCAATGTTTGAGTGACTTGCTGTGCCCCATAATTGGATACCATAAGTCCATATAGGCTTCAAGATGGCTTTGTAAAGACGGACTTTGTTCTCTGGACAAGTCATATTAGTCATTTAGCAGGCAAATCTTTCTCTTTTTGGCACTCTGCAGTTGGGTGGTCCATTGAACACTTAACGCACCGAAACATTTTAGTACAATACGTCTTGGTATGTCCAATCTGCTGGCATCGAAAGCATTGTACAATATCAGTCACTTTCCTAGGCGGCTCTACTTTTATAACTGCATTATTAAGGTATTTCAAATCATAAATTTTTCCATTGTTGTTGTTTGGTTCCAAATCAATAAAGAATAAATTCATTGGATGCTTCGTAACACGACTTTTAATGTTGCTTATATTTCTTACACAATGGCCTAGCTTTTCAATTTCATTCCTAATATCGTCGATGGGCGTAGAGAAATGTAGATTTTTCACTACAACTCTAAAAGACCGTTCTTGTTTTAACTGGTAAGTGTGAAACAATTCCTTGTCCTTCTTTAGTGTCGTTACAAGTTTTCTATATGAATCCACCGACTTAACCATAACGCGTATTTGACCGTCTCGTTGGGTTTTATAGTTAAAATCTTCTTTCGAAATTATTGTCATTATATACGTAAGCATACTCTTTATGTTGTTTACATTCGCCAGAATTATTGGCGGAGGTTTTGGAGTGGTATCGCGCTCAGTTGATTGTTGTTTATCTTTAGCATTTCCAGTTTCTTCTGTCTCCTTATTTTCAACAAGCAACTCGAGCTCAGCAAATCGGTTGGTGTTCGTAGATGTTTCAGATGTGGTATCAAGTATTGACTTACTCTTTTTTGCAAAAGTTGGCGAACTGCAGTATGTCCGCTTGTTTGTTTTTACTCTTGGAACTTTCTGCCAATCCATAGCTGCTTCAATACTGTCGCCGCTGCTCATGATGCTAGCGTAAGATCGAAAACACCAGATGCAGGGAAACTGATGACACAAATTGTGTTTATTATTTATATTTATATTTGTCAAAATATAGAATTTTTGGTTTTGTATATATAAGTCCAATGTATGCACACCACAATACCAATAAAATGACAAAATTTGTGCCAGCGGAGTCTCAACACACAAATTTGCACTTGCACTAAACAAATTTTAGTTTTTTATGTTTTTTAAATTGTTTTCACACTTATAAACACAAATGCGCGTTTATCAAAAGTTTTGCCACAGGAGTGGACTTGTCCATAAAAGAGTTTATTCTTATTTTCACTTTACACACAATTTTTTTTGACAGGACACGTGCTAGCACCGAAAAGATATGATGTCATTTTTTTTTCTTTTATGTTTAAATTTAATGTACCTTTTTATAGAAACTAAGAAAATAGGGATTGGTTGCGTAGTTTTTCCACAAAACAATCTTAAACACGAGCTTTTATTCCGAAAATTGCGGTTTTTTTTCAAAGTTGAAAATATACTCCACTTTGAGCGGCTGTAGCAACTAAACTATTCATCCGAATTGAATAAAATTTGTATTTTCTTGATCCCTGGGAAATTCTAATGCATGTATTACATTTAAAAAATGGTTTCATCGCAAAATCGATTTTTGCAACGCTTTGGCTGCTGCCGTGCCACTGTGCGTCGGCCGCCATTCTCTTCTGCGCATATTGTAGTATCGCCTCTGGTAGTTGGATGCCCGTTGTAAATTGTTGCGAACGATCTCGAATAACTCCCTGAGCCTCTGTGCCTTCGCGGTTGGTGCCTGCGGTAAACTGGACGACCCTGGCGTAACCTCTTCATAAAGTGCGGCCGGTAAACGTGGTTCTCGACCTTGCACCAAGTAGGCCGGAGAGAAACCTGTAGTGTCAGCTATACTTGAATTGACTGCCAACGAGATTTCTGGTAATAACTCGTCCCACGAGTTCTGCTAGCCGTCGATAAATTGCGCTATCATCGTCTTTACGGTGCGGTTGGTCCTCTCGGTTGGATTTTCCTGAGGGCAGTAGGGTGCCGTGTACTGTAATTCTATGCCCAAATCTTTTATAAACGTTTTGAAGGTTCGGCTGCTGAATTGCGCTCCATTATCGCAGACGAACTGTTTGGGCACTCCAAAGCGTGCCAATATGCGTTCCCTGAACGCTTTCTGCAAGGTTGCTGTCGTTGCCCTTCGCAGGGGCACTATTTCTACCCATTTTGTGAATATATCGTGGAACACCAGCAGCATTGTATTTCCCTGCTTGGACCGGGGCAGAGGTCCGACAAAATCAGCGCACAAAATCGCAAACGGCTCGCTGACCCGCCTTGTCAGCATCTTGCCGGCCAGCTTCGCCTGCTCGGACTTGTGTTTTTGGCAAACCTCGCAACACCTCACGTGGCGACTTGCGTCACGGAACATACCGGGCCAATAATAACGCTGTGTGAGTCGGGCAATCGTCTTCCGCACTCCTAGATGCCCAGCGGTAGGGGCGTCATGGCACTCCTGTAGTACTCGACCTCGTTGCGCAGTAGGAACGCACAATTTCCACGGGACGTGATCCTCGTCGTCAGCTCTATAACCCAAGTTTCGGTACAGTTGGCCATTTTCTAACGTGTAATCTGAGTATTTTTCCGGCTCCTCGGTCATCTTGGCGGTCATAGCGGCGATCCATTTACACCTGCTATCCTTCCCGGTA
Source organism: Chymomyza fuscimana (assembly GCA_949987675.1). Taxonomy (NCBI): domain Eukaryota; kingdom Metazoa; phylum Arthropoda; class Insecta; order Diptera; family Drosophilidae; genus Chymomyza; species Chymomyza fuscimana. The sequence goes on from OX465091.1 coordinate 5,492,266, forward strand.
ATTTGTTGCAATCTCTCGAGGGGCTGTCTGGAGAGTGCGTCGGCTACTACGTTTAACTTACCTCGACGGTACTGCACGTCGAACTGGAACTGTTGCAACTCTAGCGCCCAGCGCGCGACGCGTCCAGATGGGCTCTCAATAGAGTTCAACCATTTGAGGGCCAGATGATCGGTGATTACCTCGAACCTATACCTCTCCAAATAACATCGCATCTTCCTGATCGCCCACACGATGGCCAGGCATTCCTTTTCCGTCGCCGTGTAGTTTTCTTCAGCTTTCGTCAGTCGTCGGCTAGCATATGCGATGACCCTTTCTTTTCCGTCGCCCTCTTGTGTCAGTACGGCTCCCAGCCCGTAGTCGCAGGCGTCTGTCTGTAGCTTAAATTTGAGACTGAAGTCCGGGCAAGCAAGCACTGGGGCCGTGGTCAAGTCCTTTAGGTTGTCCAACGCCGCCTGCTGCTCCTCATCCCACGTCCATTTTTTCCCTTTCTTCAAAAGCGATGCCATTGGTTGTATCATCGAGGCGAAATTGGGTACGAAACGTCGATACCATGATGCCATGCCGATACATTGCCGCAGCTCTTTCAAATTGGTGGGCGCCTTCAAGTTCTGGATTGCCTCTATCTTTGCCGGATCAGTACGGATTCCTTCGCCTGTCACTACGTGACCAAGGTAGACTAATTGTCTCCGAAAGAACGAACATTTCTTCCGATTGATTTTCAAATTGGCCTTACGAAGCCGATGTAGTACTTCTCGCAGGTTCGCTACGTGTTGCTCCTCCGTTGCTCCCACGACGATTATGTCATCCAGATAGGCGAATGCGTTCGGCTCCATGTCGGGTCCGATCACAGAGTCTAAAGCTCTTTGAAAAGTGGCGCTAGCCGAATGTAATCCGAATGGCATCACTCGCCAGTGAAATAAGCCACGCCCGGGCACTGTAAAAGCGGTGTACTCTTTGCTGCCGGCGGCCATCGGGATTTGCCAATACCCATTCTTGAGATCCAATGTAGATATGTATCGAGCGTAGCGCAGTTGCTCGAGTATATGGTTGATCCTTGGAACTGGGTATGCATCAGGAACCGAATTCGCATTTAACACCCTGTAGGCAACGCACATCCGCTCGCTTTTGTTCTTTTTAGGTACCATTACGATCGAGGCGCTATGTGGACTGTGAGATGGCTCAATGGCGTTCGACTTCAGCAGTTCATCCACCTGCTCGTTAATGGCAGCCTGCTTTGCAGGGTTTTTGGGGTAGTACCTCTGCTTCACTGGTCTGTCATCCTTCAAAACGATTCTGTGTTCGGCTATGTTTGTTAAGCCTCGCATATTTTCAAACGGCGCCAACTCTTGTCGCAGAAATTCTTTTAGCTCCGGTTTTGGGTCGGTGGGCCATGGAGAATCCCCATCCTCATCCACCTCTCTCGCTGCCTGCTCTGTAACCATTGTACATTCTAGAATGGCGTCGGGGACATGGCCTCGCCTATTTCCCTCGCCGCCTCCAGACCAGTCGACGCGATCGCCTTGCGATTGCTGCCTTGGGCTTCGGATGCGGCCATAATCTTCGCACCTCTCGAACCCTTAGCCACCGTTGACTTAGATGATGAGGCCTCGCCTTCATCCTTCGTCGACGGCGTTACCTTTATACTACAATTCTCCGACTTCTGCGCTGTCTTGCGCTGGCTCCGGTCTCCCTTTGACGCGGTGCCTACGTTCTCCTGAACAGCCATGGCCGTGCCTCCTGTTGCTTTGACCTGGGTCTCAGACCTCAGGGCTGCTTTTCCGTCGTGCCGCTTAACCGCTCGGCATTTGGCTTCTCTGTCTCCATCCTGTTCCTCGTTTGCGCTGGCGGGCTTAGCGACTCACCCTGTGACGTCACGGGCCCTAACCTCAGCACCGTTGGTCGCAGTCGAGGGTCTTCATCTGGTAACGCAGCGGGCCTTAGCTTCAGCTCTGGTCCTGCGCACCGTATCCCAGTACCGACTGCACACAAAAAATCCATACCTAGGAGTAGGGGGTCTAACATTGCGGGCATGACGAGCATTGGCATGATGACTAGCGCATCTGCCAATCCAACTCTCAGCCTCAACACCTTGTTCACCTCCACTCTCGTTCCGTCTGCCAACCGAATACGTGTCTTTACTTTTAGCAATTCGCCTTCTCTCGCCAAGGCTTCGGCTGCCTCCTCACTCACGAAGCTTCGTGAGGCTCCAGAGTCGATCGTCGCGGTCTGCAAGTGCGAACCAATCTGCACTGTCGCGATGATGCGACCCTCATCCATCCTCAGTATATCATTTAATTCCGGGTTGCTGGTGTCTGCGCCGCTACCTGTCCCCGGGTTTGGTAGGGCGGCTGGCCGTTTCCCTGGGCTGCGCGCTGGCAACACTCCTGAGTACTGCGTCCTGGTCGTCCACATACCCGACAGAACACCACCAAGGCATTGGGGCATTCTCGGACCATGTGTCCGGGCTGCGCGCATCTGAAGCACGCGTCTCCACTGTCGTATGGTCGTCGGCTCGCCTGGCTGATCATCCTGTTCGTCGCCTCTACCTCGGGCGGCCTGGCGCGCGATGGTATCGGTGCGTTCTCGTATCCTAAACCTGCCACTTGTCGCGGGGTGCTTCTGAAGGGGTTGTGCGGATTGCCTACGGGCGTTACCATGCCCGTGAATATCGCCAGTGGTGTCATTGTTGGCTCCCGTGGGCGCCTACTGCTGCTTGCCCACAAGCGATGCTGCTCCCTGACCACCTCATACTCGCACGCCAGTTGGGTAAGTTGCGCAATGTCCACAAATTCATGGCGGCGAATATGCAGTCTGTAGTCTGGTGCGGCGTTTTCATAAATCTTATAAAGCCGCTGACTCTCCGTGTATCCAGCGCGGTGCATCATCGTTCCAATGGCAATAGAGTACGTCTTAAAACTCTCTCGATCTTGTTGATGGCGTGCTCGTATCTTGTCCTCCAAGCGCTCCAGGTAGTGCGGGGGTAGAAAAAACTCTAAAAATACACGCCGGAACTCAGCCCACGACGCGTCGCGTAGCTGGCTCATGCGGAACCATTGCGCCGCTTCGCCTGTAAATACCTCTACCATGGCTGCGGGTAGGTCGTTGATGTTGATACGGTACGCTGCTGCTTTATCCTCCAACTCTTCGATGAGGGCGAGCGCGTCTGTACGGCCGTCGAAGTGTACGCCCCATTTACGGACCTGGTCTGGTACGATTACGTTGTGTCTAGTTGCCGGCGGGGGCGGTAAGTCGCGCGCTGGGACTGACCAGTGAGCATCCGAGTCCAAGTCGGGTCGATATTCGCGATAAGGAAAGCTTTGTTGAATTGGTCGATCTGCAGGGTCTGCTGAGAGATGACTGGTACGATGAGTGGGTGTAATAAGGGGAATTGCCAACGACGATTGAGGCAACAGGATGCTGCTTACATGTTGGGGGGACGGTGGTGCGGGGCTCGCGCCTCTGCTTGGCGACACGCCTGTACGCCGTAGCGGACTTCGTGCTCCGCCAGCCTTGACCCAATCTCCGATGAGTGCTCGCCTTTTGAGACAAACGCTGCTAGCGCTCTTCTCAACTCTTCTACTTTGCCGTCGGTGGGCATGCCCAGCTCGGCGAGTATGTTGCTTTGCTCCTCTTTGCGACGATATGCAATCCAGCGTACGCCGACGCCTGGGTTTTTTATTTTTCCCGCCCATTTTGACTCACCCGTGTCCTCCGTTTTGCTTGAGGGTACCTGCGTGTTGCTCGTTAAACTTATCGTGGTGCCTTCCATTTTGGCCTCCATCATTTATCGTTGGCTTTTCTCGTTTGGTTGTATATAATTATTTCTTTAGTGTGATTAAGTTCCTTTTATTTTATTTAGTTAATTTAATTTTTTTAATTAAAATTTAGTTAATTCAATTTTTATTTAAATTTTAATTAATTTAATTTTTATTCACTATTGAGCTTTATTTAATTTGCGGGGCTTTTTTTTTCCTTTCCTTATTTTATTTCAATTCATTATGATCTTAAAATTTAATTTAGTTGAAATTCATTCGATTTTATTTTATTTTATTTCAATTTAATTGATTTAATTTTTATTTTTGCTTTAAACTATTTAATTTTGGATATATTCTAAAATTTTCTTATTTATTCTTTAGGTTCACTTAGTTGTTCTCTTAAAATTTTTGATTTATTTCTCTTTATTTAACTTTGACTGACTTCTTTTATTTTATTTTATTTTATTTTATTTTATTTTATTTTATTTTATTTTATTTTATTTTATTTTATTTTATTTTATTTTATTTTATTTTATTTTATTTTATTTTATTTTATTTTATTTTATTTTATTTTATTTTATTTTATTTTATTTTATTTTATTTTATTTTATTTTATTTTATTTTATTTTATTTTATTTTATTTTATTTTCCTTTTGTCCACTTTTATTTCAAATTGATCTTTATGTCATTTCAACCACTGTCACCTTCTATGCTCTCCTTTCGAAACCTTTATTCGATCTTCTTAAATTTTCTTTTCTTTTTACCGTTGTCACATTTTATCTTCTCCCACTCCTTTTGCTATTTTTATACCCTGTACCGTATGGTACAAAGGGTATATTGTGTTTGTGCAAGCCGAAAATGTATGTAACGTACAGAAGGAGGAGTCGGAGACCCCCCAAAGTTACCTAATGTATGATCAGAGTGACTAGAGAAGTCGATATACCCATGTCCGTCTGTCCGTCTGACCGTCTGTCCGTATGAACGCCTAGATCTCAGAGATGGTAAGAGCTAGAGCAACCAAACTTTCAGATAAGATCGCTTATTAATCCATAGGAGACAAGTTTATTTTATTTTTTTGATATCGGGACTACATTATATAGCTCCCATAGGGGTGTGCCAAATTTGGCAATCGGAAGTTTTTTAGAAACCCACAGCACTGTACCAAATTTTATCAAAATCGGTTGACTATATCATATAGGTCCCATAGTAGGATCGATCGGTCGAAAATTTGTTTTTTGTACAAAATTCGTTGTGTTTCGTTTGTTTGTGAAGATATTGTAACCAAATTTGGCATTAATAAGTTTTTTAGAGTTCCCAAGCACTGTACCAAATTTTATCAAAATCGGTTGACTATATCATATAGCTCCCATAGGACCAATCGGTCAAAAAATCGTGTTTTGTACAAAATTCGTTGGGTTTCGTTTATTTGTGAACATACCGTAACCACATTTGGCATTAAGAAGTTTTTTAGAGTTCCCAAGCACTATACCAAATTTGATCAAAATCGGTTGACTATATCATATAGCTCCCATAGGACCAATCGGTCAAAAAATCGTGTTTTGTACAAAATTCGTTGTGTTTCGTTTATTTGTGAACATGCCGTAACCACATTTGGCATTAAGAAGTTTTTTAGAGTTTCCAAGCACTATACCAAATTTGATCAAAATCGGTTGACTATATCATATAGCTCCCATAGGATCGATCGGTCGAAAATTTGTTTTTTGTACAAAATTCGTTGTGAATCGTTTGTTTGTGAAGATATTGTAACCAAATTTGGCATTAAGAAATTTTTTAGAGTTCCCAAGCACTGTACCAAATTTGATTAAAATCGGTTGACTATATCATATAGCTCCCATAGGGCCAATCGGTCAAAAAAACGTTTTTTGCACAAAATTCGTTGTGTTTTGTTTGCTGTGAAGATATTGTAACCAAATTTGGCATTCAGAAATTTTTTAGAGATCTTCAAAACTGTACTAAATTTTATCAAAATTGGTTGACTATATCATATAGCTCCCATAGGGCCAATCGGTCAAAAAAACATATTTTGAACAAAATTCGTTGTGTTTCGTTTATTTGGCAAAGAAATATCTTTTGGAGTTTGTAAGCAATATATCGGACTTGATTGCAATTTGGTGGTACAGGGTATCCCAAAGTCGTCCGCGACTTTCACGTACGCCATCTTTTTCTTTTGGTTATTCTAACCAAATCTGCTCTCCATCTTTTTTTTCTCCACTTTTATCTCAAATTTTTACTTAATTCTCTTTTTTTTTTTTTTTTAGTCCACTTTAATTTTATTTAGCTATGATAAATTTTTATTTCGTTTTATTTATAATAGTTTTATATTTTCAACTTCATTCGCTGGTATAATGGTATAATTTTATTTTATGCACTTTAATCTCACTTGGCTTTTGTTTCCGTTGCACTTTGTTACTTTTTAATTTTCTTTATCTTTCGATTTCCTTTTCGTTAACACGTGGCATTTGCCCACTGTCACCTTTTAGTTTTGTTTCGTGTAAACCGTCGCCGGCCCACTGTACTTTTATCTAGGGCCGTTACTCGCGATCCGTTAGGCGCAGCCCGTTATGTGCGCAAAGCAAAGGCACAACACCACGCCGTTGCGTATTTGCACACACACGCACATTCTCGAACTCGACTGTACTTTACATGCGGTTACCGCCGTTCTTAAACCGTTTTACTTTTTGTCTTTCCTGTTTTGTCTCTATGTTCGTTTATAGCCTAACTTTGTTGTAATTTTGCACGCGCCAAATCTGTCCCACGCTTGCCTACAGAGTCCGTCGCAAACTGAACCACTTGAGCGAGGCTCTTTAGGGCTGCGTTTGTGCGCGAACGGAGAATGGTCGGAGGGGGCGTTGTGGTGGCGGGCGAGGCTCACGCGTACCTACAACAGGGCCAGCGCATGTATATAATACCAGAGAGGCGAGGCCCACTCGGTTGCTTATATGTGCGCGGCAGGAAAAAGGAGAATAGCGAAACACACTACTACCCTCACACACATCGCGACACTCTGTTGATATCGCGCGTCTCACGCGCGACACTAAATATTTAATTAAATAAGAACACTTGCTGTTTCGGTCAACGTTTTAATTCTTCACTCCTTTATTTCAGTTTTATTCTCTTATTTTTATAGTTACTCCCAGCAACTGTATTTCCTAACCTCTGTTTCTATTTTTCTCACCATAACCTTTTTTCCTCACAATCACGTTGCTGTTCTTTATGTCTGTTTGCGTTATGCGTCCGATCGCTACCTCGTCCGAAAACCAACTCCCCGTGTTCTATTTCTCTATCGCCCACGCCGGCTATCGACGCTATCGACGATAGCCGGCTATCGGCAGCCTGGGTTGGAAGACGTGGCGATGCTACGATCTTTTCCACTTATCGATGTTTAGTCCCTTTCTTATTTTACAACACTTAATCGAACTTATTACTAAGAAACCAAAATACCAATTCAAACTATCAACTCCAACTTAATACTAAGAAACAAAAAATCATTAATTCCAACTTAATACTACGAAACTAAAATCATTAAATCCAATTTAATACTAGGAAATTAATAAATTCAAATTTATGCACGGGGCTGTGCAGTATTTCGGACCTAATTGTGACGGGGCTAAATAGCTTCGTCACAGTATACACACAAAAAAATAAACGCAGTGTACACACTGGGCAAATAAGAAGTTTATGCCAGCGGAGCCCTAAAACTGCACTGTCACTAATAAGAGTTTCGTTTTTGTTTTTTGTAAGTTTGCTTATTAGTTTTGAACGTAAATCGATGATACAAAAACAGCACGTATGCACAGTAATACTATGTATTTGCCACGTAGTGGACTTGTCCATTAAATTATTTTAATTGTAACTTTTTTTTTTTTTTGCACACGACAAATTGTATGACCGTACGTAGTGGCGCTGCCAACTTGTCTGACATAATATATATTGAAAATATATTAATATATATATATAATATATCGTGCCTTCACATTAATAATTCTTATATGATATGTATATTACATTATATGTGTTCGGTCAAATCCACATATTTACATGACACACCTCGCTTATACATAAAATAACACTCAATAGCACATTAAACATGTAACTGTAAATATCAGCGTTTAGCCATGTAACATACACTTAACATTTCTCTCACTCTCATTATATTTTGCACTCTATTAATCATAAGCTTACACTATGTACCCACCCTCACTTTAATAAATCACTTGCCAATTGTCATTTCAACCTTACGGTCGTATCGCTCTCTTTTGTTGTCTTGTGCACTTTGATCTTTTTCGCTTAAACGTTCTAAGTTTTTGCACGGCCCATCCGAGTTATTTGTCTCGGTCAAAAAAACGCTTTTGATCCTACATTTTGGCGCCCAACGTGGGGCAGGTGCATTAATTTCGGACTGTTAATTGACATTTAAAACATTTAAATAATAAAAAAGAAAAAAGTGCTACAAGACAACGTCGTCGAAATCGCGAGATCGTGAACATTGGTACCACTGTGTCGCGCAATTAGAGCTGACACATCGTTTTTTCGTCGCATAAATTTACAAGGGCTAATTGCAGCCCATTGAATTTACTGTATTTCTTGTATATAGGCATTGGAAGTCCGACATCTTTATCGCTGCAACTATAACACCTGGAAGGCGGTAAAATTATTGGAATATCTGTTATAATTGGCGCCAACAATACGCACATACATACACTTATTGCATATGCCTATTGCATTGTTGGTTTCGTCAATTCGTACAAACAGATTTGCTTGCTACTCTGCGCTGCGAAAGAACAGTTACATTTCACCGTTGCTGTTTACCACTGCAGTTCTGGTCGCTATCGTTTTGCTGCTATTCTTACTGCTCTCATCACAGCAGTTCTGGTCGCTATCGTTTGTTGCTGCTCTTCGTACTGCTCGCATCACAGCAGTTATTATCTCGCTATCGTTTGTATCTGCTCTTCTTACTGGTCGCATCACAGCAGTTATCTTCGCTATCGTTTGTTGCTGCTCTTCGTACTGCTCGCATCACAGCAGTTATCTTCGCTATCGTTTGTTGCTGCTCTTCGTACTGCTCGCATCACAGCAGTTGTCTTCGCTATCGTTTGTTGCTGCTCTTCGTACTGCTCGCATCACAGCAGTTATTATCTTCGCTATCGTTTGTTGCTGCTCTTCGTACTGCTCGCATAACAGCAGTTATCTTCGCTATCGTTTGTTGCTGCTCTTCGTACTGCTCGCATCACAGCAGTTATCTTCGCTATCGTTTGTTGCTGCTCTTCGTACTGCTCGCATCACAGCAGTTATTATCTTCGCTATCGTTTGTTGCTGCTCTACGTACTGCTCGCATCACAGCAGTTATCTTCGCTATCGTTTGTTGCTGCTCTTCGTACTGCTCGCATCACAGCAGTTCTGGTCGCTATCGTTTGTTGCTGCTCTTCGTACTGCTCGCATCACAGCAGTTATTATCTCGCTATCGTTTGTATCTGCTCTTCTTACTGGTCGCATCACAGCAGTTATCTTCGCTATCGTTTGTTGCTGCTCTTCGTACTGCTCGCATCACAGCAGTTATCTTCGCTATCGTTTGTTGCTGCTCTTCGTACTGCTCGCATCACAGCAGTTATCTTCGCTATCGTTTGTTGCTGCTCTTCGTACTGCTCGCATCACAGCAGTTATTATCTTCGCTATCGTTTGTTGCTGCTCTTCGTACTGCTCGCATCACAGCAGTTATCTTCGCTATCGTTTGTTGCTGCTCTTCGTACTGCTCGCATCACAGCAGTTCTCGTTGTTATCGTTTTGTTGCTGCTCTTATAACTGCTCTCATCGCTGCTGCGTCGCACAGTGGCACGGCAGCCGCAAAAGCGTTGCAAAAATCGATTTTGCGATGTAACCATTTTTTAAATGTAATACATGCATTAGAATTTCCCAGGGATCAAGAAAATAAAAATTTTAGTCAATTCGGATGAATAGTTTAGTTGCTACAGCCGCTCAAAGTGGAGTATATTTTCCACTTTGACAAAAATCGCAATTTTTTGAATAAAAATTCGTGTTTAAGATTGTTTTGTGGAAAAACTACGCAACCAATCCCTATTTTCTTAGTTTCTATAAAAAGGTACATGAAATTTAAACATATAAGAAAAAAAAAATGACTTCATTTCATTTCATTTTTCAATACTTCCGTTTAACTGAACCATTATATTTGGACCACTTTTTCAACTTTGGAACAAAATATTTTATATTCCATATTTTTTCATTTTTTCAATTTAACATAAATGGTTTTGTTATTAATTTATTTACTTGCTCTATAAAAATTGACTGCATAAATTTGCATATGTGGCTGTAAGGCCAGTAAAAGTCCAGAAACCCAACTCCAAAATATTCTGACGCAGGTATAAGAAGAAGAACACGCAGTAGATGCAGCCACTGAATTTAGAACTGATTGCTTATATTTTCACTTTATAATAAAATAAAGCCTACCTGTGACATAAAAAAAAAGGATTAATCATCCCAATTTTTTTTTTTTGTGTTTCCAGGTAGTTTGAAACATTTAAAGTAATTTAATTTGTACCTGTTACACGTTTTCTGGCTATAGGCTTAAAATTTGTATATATTGCCTGAATACTTCAGAAACATCATAGTTTTGTTTTGACTTTATAAGAACACACATTGCAGTGAAACGTATTTTTAAATATAATTCGCAAGCATTGATTTTATAAGTGTAACGATGTCTTTGGTAAACGTAAAATTATTTGAATTGTTCAGAAACTCCAAAAGCGCGAATGAATTCATTTCGGCCATCAGAAAATAACTTAATGTTGAGGAAGCAAATATGGAGAAGTTTGATACCTTAAAAGGCAAACTGAATCTAATTCACTCCCGAATAAAAAAAAAAGTGGCAAGACTCTTCCTTCCCCAAATATGGATATGGTAACACAAACGATGGAAACTCATCCCGAAAATTCTTTGCAGAAAACAAAGTTACATCAGAAATAACTGGAGTGGATGATGAAATTATCAAAAGATTGGGTGTTATTTTGAATATTTTGAACTGCAAGGAAAAAATTAACGGCAGCAAATTTGGTGAATATGCCACTAAGACTGCAGAGCTGTTAATGGAAAAATATCCAGGAAAAAAATTGACTCGCTTCACAAAATTTTGGCACATGGCCAAACTATAATTGAATATCATTGCCTACCCATTGGGGAGATGTCAGAAGAAGCCCAGGAATCGAGAAACAAGGATTATAAAAAATTCAGAGCTATGAATACATGTAAAATATCACGATCAAGGGAAAACGAGGATCTTTTTAATATGTTGGCAGCCTCTTCAGATCCACTAGTTGCATCCCTTAGACATGTGAAATCCAATACAGAATTAACAAGTACTAGTTATTCAAATGAAATGTTAAGTCTTCTAGATATTCCTTCAAATGTAAATGTGGATGATTATTTTACAAAAAACTACTGATAAGACAAATAATATAATATATTATAATAAAAAAGCATTGTTACATTAAATTTATTGACTGAAATATAAAATTATGAACAAAAATATATCATCAAAATTTCTTTATAAATGAAAAAACAACAAAATCCAACTTCCACAACATATTGCGCAGCTCTCAGATATCGTATCACCATACATGAGCACTTATTTTCAAGCCTGAACGTTTTTCTTTCAAATACAATCTAATTCATTAAAATATCTCAATTGGTTTAGAAAATATGGAAAAAATAATTACGAATTTTTCAATGGGAAATGTTGCACAGGCAACAAAATCCAACTTCCACAACATATTGCGCAGCTCTGAGATGTCATATCACAATGTAAGGGTACTTATTTTAAAGCTTATTTTTTCTTTCAACTACAATTTAATTCGTAAAAATATCTCAATTGGTTTAGAAAATATGATTTTTGCAACGTTTTTTTGGCTTCCGTGCCACTGTGCGTCGTCGCGTCGCTGCTCCTCAGCGTAACTGCTTCATCTCCTTTACTTATTTTCGCTTTTCGTTTCGGCAGTTTGGCTGTTGGATTTGTTTTGTTGTACATTATCGGCAAATTGGCAGTTCTATTTCATATTTGAGCGACAAACATACACACATACATATTTTGCATCACTTGACGTTTGTTTACATTTTGCAAGCGCAAAGATTAAATATAAAATTATTTCGGTTAATGTTGCAACAAACATAACGCTATATAAATCAAACGAACGCAAAGATCAAATATAAATTTATTTCGTTTAATATCGTTCAAACATAATTATGTCGCATCTGGAAAATGATAATCTCAAACGTGAAAATATTCAGCGCAGTATTACACGCATTAAAACAATTGTTTCAAATTCTATACATGATACCTCAACTATATCAAGATTGTCCAGTGCAGAACTAAACTGCCGTTTGGGCAATTTGGAAGAATATTTTAAACAAGCAGTCCAATCCGCGATAGAAAATAATGATCCAGATGATGACGGTCGTGCTGAATTGGAAGATAGTTAAATCAGTGCTAAATTGTGCATCAAGGAACAGCTGTCTGAGGAAATGCATAGTACATCAATCGAATCATCATTGCCTGTTCGTGTTGCGTCGTCACCAAGCCTGCCTAGACTATCGTTGCCATGTTTTAATGTAAATCGCGCAGATTACAAAAATTTTATAACGTCGTTCAACCAAATCATTGCTCGTGAGACCTCGCTATGCAACATAGAAAAGTTCAACCATTTGTTAAATTGTCTAAAGGGCCCTGCCTTAGATGCGGTGAGATCATTCCAAATAACAAATGAAAATTATCCTAAAGCTATAGCTCATCTAAATAAACGATATGGTAATCCCACACTAACTTTTCTAGATCAAATCGAAGCTATTTTTAATCTTCCGCCTGTCAATAAACCTGATGGTCATCAGTTGCGAAGTTTAGTGGACAAGGCCAAAGCAATATTTGGATCATTCTCGTCAATGGGCACAGGCTCAGATATATCACAGGCTATGTTAATCTACATCGTTATGGGAAAGTGCGATCAACAAACTAAAAACAAATGGAACGAAGCCATGGATTTACTTTCATTGCCCAAATGGGAACAATGCACCCAAGTACTGGAGCGTCATTGTCAATTTCTGGAATCCAGTGGCATCCCATCACAGAATCAATGGAAAAATCAGAAGCAGAGGCGTAGTGGCAAGCCTGGTCAAATTCATACATTTGCAATAACTAACTCATCATGTGCTCTCTGTTCTAGTTTTGCCCACAAGCTTGTTGAATGCTCTCGATTCATGGACATGAATGCTACACAAAGACTTGAAGTCGCCAAGAAGTCCAGCATTTGCATTAATTGTCTGCATTCGGGTCATCGTGTGGCACAATGCCCATCGAAATATCGTTGTCGCAGCTGCAAGCAACCGCATCATACACTACTGCATTTCGATCAGTCATCGCAACCGAGTACATTGTAATCAAATGTACTGGAAATGCCACCACCAAGTTCGCAACGTCCGTGTTGAAAACATTCGCACATCTTCTGGGATTTGCTGCCGCTCAATACAAAAAATAGCTATTCTTTCTGTCTCTTGAAAGAGGGTCTTTCAAGGTGGGCCGGGATGTTCGGTCAAATCCACATATTTACATGACACACCTCGCTTATACATAAAATAACACTCAATAGCACATTAAACATGTAACTGTAAATATCAGCGTTTAGCCATGTAACATACACTTAACATTTCTCTCACTCTCATTATATTTTGCACTCTATTAATCATAAGCTTACACTATGTACCCACCCTCACTTTAATAAATCACTTGCCAATTGTCATTTCAACCTTACGGTCGTATCGCTCTCTTTTGTTGTCTTGTGCACTTTGATCTTTTTCGCTTAAACGTTCTAAGTTTTTGCACGGCCCATCCGAGTTATTTGTCTCGGTCAAAAAAACGCTTTTGATCCTACAATATGTATATTTTTATATATTGCGTGACACCATCCTCCCATAAGGGTTTCGTGGCCAATAATCTGTACATGCATATGTACTGTAAGGAAGTTCTGGTGCTGGGGTATAACTCAGCCTTCACCAGGGCCGGTGGCGTAGGGGCCTAGAATTTGTCTTCGCCTTGCATACACACATACATACCACGATCGCTTCCCATACACCCTGAAAATGTAGTTTGTGTGTGTGTCGCGCTGCAGCACGTTTACCAACAGCGAGATCGTTGTGGACTACGTCGCTGAGCGAGGCTCTCGCGACCGTATCCATACACGAGGGGGTTGCGGGCGTATCCCACGCTTACCTACAGTAGGTCGGTCCGTCACAAACTGTACCACTTGAGCGAGGCTCTTAAGGGCTGCGTTTGTGCACGAACGGAGAATGGCAGGAGGGGCGTTGTGGTGGCGGGCGAGGCTCACGCGTACCTATAACGAGGCCAGCGCAGATGCATAGAATACCAGAGAGGCGAGGCCTACTCGGTTGCTTATATGTACGCTGGCAGGACAGAGAAAAAGAAGAATAGCGAGACACACTAATGCACACACACATAGCGACACTGTTGATATCACGCGTCTCACACGCGTCACTAAATATTTAGTTAAATAAGAACACTTGCTGTTTCGGTCAACGTTATAATTCTTCACTCCTTTATTTCACTTTTGTTCTCTTATTTTTATAGATTCTCCCAGCAACTGTATATCCTAACCTCTGTTTCTATTTTTCTCACCAAAACCTTTTTTTCCTCACACTCACGTTGCTGTTATGTCTGTCTTTTTGCGCTATGCGTCCGTTCGCTACCTCGTCCGAAAACCAACTCCTCGTGTTAACTTTTTCTATCACCCACGCCGGCTCATACCAAGGCCTGCCGATATCCGGCTATCGTTTTGCCGATAGTCGGCTATCGGCAGCCTGGGTTGGCAGTCCGACGTGGCGATGCGACGATCTTTCACTTATTGATGTTTAGTCCCTTTCTTATTTTTCAACACTTAATCTAACTTATTACTAAGAAACCAAAATACCAAATTCAAACCGTTAACTCCAACTTAATACTAAAAAACTAAAAATCATTAACTCCAATTCAACTTAATACTAATAAATTAAAAATCATCAAATAGTTATGTTTATTTGTGACGGGGCTAAATAGCTTCGTCACACCCCCCTTTTTCATCGATAGGGACGACACATACCGTGCCGTCGCGCCGATGGGTGACCCGGTGTTGTCGCCCTCCTACCCTTACGGTTGTGCGCTGGCGGCCTCTATTCGGTAGACGCGAGAGGCGTACCTGGATGGCCTGGGTGGTCGCCAGATGATCGGTGATTACCTCGAACCGATACCCCTCCAAATAACACCGCATCTTCCTGATCGCCCAAACGATAACCAGGTATTCCTTTTCCGTCGCCGTGTAGTTTTCCTCAGCTTTCGTCAGTCGTCGGCTAGCATATGCGATGACTCTTTCCTCTTCGTCGCCCTCTTGCGTCAGTACGGCTCCCAGCCCGTAGTCGCAGGCGTCTGTCTGTAGCTTAAATTTGAGACTGAAGTCCGGGCAAGCGAGCACTGGGGCCGTGTTCAAGCTCTCCTTTAGGTTGTCCAACGCCTCCTGCTGCTCCTCGCTCCACGTCCATTTTTTCCCTTTCTTCAAAAGCGAGGCCATTGGTTGTATCATCGAGGCGAAGTTGGGTACGAAACGTCGATACCATGATGCCATGCCGATACATTGCCGCAGCTCTTTCAAATTGGTGGGCGCCTTCAAGTTCTGGATTGCCTCTATCTTTGCCGGATCAGTACGGATTCCCTCGCCTGTCACTACGTGACCAAGGTAGACCAATTCTCTCCGAAAAAATGAGCATTTCTTCCGATTGATTTTTAAATCAATCTTTAGATGCACTAAACACCCAGAAGAAGGTGTGCATCTTCTGGGTACCCAGTCACCAGGGAATTGATGGAAATGAAACAGATGACAGGCTTGCAAAGGAAGGAGCCGATTCGAGTCAACCGTCACTTGAGGATCTAAAGATTCCTCAATCAACCACAGATCAGAAGAAGACGCTGCAGTTAGATCTGATAGAAGGTGGTACACCACAACGAACTGCAGGACGGCTCGCACAATGTGCAAGAGAACTAACAGCAAATTAGCCCAGTATACTCTGCAACTCCCAAGAAGAGACTGCAGGCTTATAGTGGGCATACTCACTGGTCATTGCCTAACAGCAAGCCACGCTAAGAAGCTAGGCATTACCAACAACGATGAATGCAGGATATGTAGGCAGACAGACGTCAAAGAGATTCTGGAGCACCTCATATGTAGCTGCCCTGCCCTCTGTACATCGAGACTCAAATATCTAGGAAAACCATGGCTTACTTCAATGGAAATTCAAATTTGGTTCAGTGTTGAACATCTCCAAAAAACTTCTGAATGCCAAATTTGGTTACAATATCTTTACAAATAAACGAAACACAACTAATTTTGTACAAAACACGATTTTTTGACCGATTGGTCCTATAGGAGCTATATGATATAGTCAACCGATTTTGATCAAATTTGCTTCAGTGCTTGGGAACTCTAAAAAACTTCTTAATGTCAAATTTGGTTACAATATTTTCACAAACAAACGAAACACAACGAATTTTGTGCAAAAAACGTTTTTTTGACCGATCTGCCCTATGGGAGCTATATGATATAGTCAACCGATTTTGCTAAAATTTGGTACAGTGATTGGGAACTCTAAAAAACTTTTGAGTACCAAATTTGGTTACGATATCTTCATAAATAAACGAATTATTTATCTTAAACTTTTGGGGTTTTTCGAGGTCCTCTGAAACACCCCTTCGGGAGCTATATAATATATCCCCGATATCCAAAATATAAAATAAACTTGCATCCCCTGACATAATAACGAATCTAATATGAACATTTGGTTGCTCTAGCTCTTACCATCTCTGAGATCTAGGCGTTCATACAGAAAGACAGATGGCCAGACGGGCAGACGGACATGGGTATATCGACTTCTCTACACACCCCGATCATACTTTGGGTAACTTTGGGGGGTCTCCGACGTCTCCTTCTGTATGTTACATACATTTTCGGCTTGCACAGGGTATATAAACCTTTGTACCATACGGTACAGGTTATAAAAACATTTTTTAAAGATGGCGTACGTTAAAGTCGGGCGCGGACGACTTTGGGATACCCTGTACCACTGATTGCAATAAAATCCGGTGAATTGCTTAACCCATTTTCGCTGCTTTCGCGAAAAAAAATTGTATGGTAATGAAATTAATATAGGGGCGTTACATTTGCCTTAGAATAGATATTTGGAAAATTTTATAATTTTCCGACAACCCGGAGTGCCGTGACGTCATGTTGCGTGTACGCAACGTTGGCGCATTGCTCGACAAATGGAATTGTCTTAGATGAATAATGCATAGTGAAAGACATGATTCATTTTTGATGATTTATTTAACAAAAAGTGATTAAAAACAAATGTTTACAAATAAAACAACAATAAATATAAGTAAATTCAGAGTTTCCCCTCATGATAATATTTGAAACACTTCAAGTGGAGGGCTTTGTTGCATTTTTTGCACTGGTAAATTGTTTGCGAGCTGCACTGCACACACCTCAATCGTCGCTTCTGTGGATTTTCGCAGATGAGGTGATCTCGGATATTGATCCGTGCAAGTTTTTTTGGTACCTCTGGTTCGTCGTCATTCGACTCCGGCTCCACATCTTCCGCGTCTGATGGCAGCTCTTCAACGAACGCCAGCAAAGCTCGCGTGACTTCTGATTTGAAGTCTAGTTGGCAAAGACATTTGGTTTTTTGCTGCTTGGAAATGAGGCAATGTAATTTCCAAGCATTTACTGAAGCAGTGTTGAGGCAGTTCGTAAAAAGTGGCCACCACCACTTCTTACCCCGAATGGAGATACGATACCCCCTACCCCTCCCATATGTTTATTATACTCGCATATTATTCGAGGTTGAGCAATCGTTATCACCTTTTTTTCTTTTCGAGAAAATCTGGATGCTTTTTGTGCTGGTGCAGCCGCGAGAAAGTTTGAAGCGACTGTCACTTCAGCATTGTCCTGCCAGCGTCAAACAGATATCGAATTTGTTTTTTCAAAGCACTCATCATAAGCATATTTTTTCAGATTCTTTCCTGTTGCCAGTTCACTGTCCGCTCCTCTCAGCCGGTTTGACCTTACAGTGCCGATTGCTCGAACCTGCCTTTCATTGAGTAGGCACAGTAAATAATACGATGTAAAAAAATTGTCGAAATAGAATGCATGTTGCTGTGGGTCTTCAATAGATTCGATCATAGAGACAAAGATGGCGTACGTTAAAGTCGGGCGCGGACGACTTTGGGATACCCTGTACCACTGGTTGCAATCAAATCCGGTAAATTGCTTAAGAACACCAAAAGACATTTGATTGCCAAATTAGATTATGATACCTTCATAAACAACCAAAAACAGACGAATTTTTAATCAAAAACTTTTTTTCGACCGATCGGCCCTATGGGAGCTATATGATAAAGTCAACCGATTTTGATAAAATTTGGTACAGTGTTGAAGATCTCTAAAAAACTTCTGAATGCCAAATTTGGTTACAATATCTTCACAAACAAACGAAACACAACCAATTTTGTACAAAAAGCGTTTTTTTCGACCGATCGATCCTATGGGAGCTATATGATATAGTCAACCGATTTTGATCAAATTTGGTACAGTGCTTGGGAACTCAAAAAAACTTCTCAATGCCAAATGTGGTTACGTTATGTTCACAAATAAACGAAACACAACGAATTTTGT
Organism: Chymomyza fuscimana; assembly: GCA_949987675.1. Lineage (NCBI taxonomy): Eukaryota > Metazoa > Arthropoda > Insecta > Diptera > Drosophilidae > Chymomyza > Chymomyza fuscimana. The sequence continues at coordinate 5,510,813 of OX465091.1, forward strand.
ACAAAACCCGATTTTTTGACCGATTGGTCCTATGGGAGCTATATGATATAGTCAACCGATTTTGATCAAATTTGGTATAGTGCTTGGGTACTCAAAAAAACTCCAGAATGCCAAATTTGGTTACAATATCTTCACAAACAAACGAAACAACGAATTTTGTACAAAACACGATTTTTTGACCGATTGGTCCTATGGGAGCTATATGATATAGTCAACCGATTTTGATCAAATTTGGTACAGTGCTTGGGAACTATAAAAAAATTCTTAATGTCAAATTTGGTTACAATATCTTCACAAACAAACGAAACACAACGAATTTTGTACAAAAAACAAATTTTCGACCGATCGATCCTATGGGACCTATATGATATAGTCAACCGATTTTGATAAAATTTGGTACAGTGCTGGGGGTTTCTAAAAAACTTCCGATTGCCAAATTTGGTTATGATATCTTCATAAGCAAACGAATTATCCATCTAAAACGTTTGCTTTTTTTCGAGGTCCTCTGAAACACCCCTATGGGAGCTATATAATGTAGTCCCGATATCAAAAAAATAAAATAAACTTGTCTCCTATGGATAAATAACGGATCTTATCTGAAAGTTTGGTTGCTCTAGCTCTTACCATCTCTGAGATCTAGGCGTTCATACGGACAGACGGACAGACGGTCAGACGGACAGACGGACAGACGGACATGGGTATATCGACTTCTCTAGTCACTCTGATCATACTTTAGGTAACTTTGGGGGTCTCCGACTTCTCCTTCTGTACGTTACATACATTTTCGGCTTGCACAAACACAATATACCCTTTGTACCATACGGTACAGGGTATAATTACTGATGCACCGACACCAATGTTTTTGTTGAATGAGCTTCCTTTGCCTGCGTAGGGAATGGAATGGAAAAGATAGCCTGAGTCCGAACAGAGACACCATGGTTTGAAGCCGAAACGAATTGGCTTCCCTTTTATAAACATTTTGCAGTTATGTCGTCCAAAATACGGCACCATCTGTTCATTAATCGATAAGTGTGCAGCGAATATACCAACTTGCTTGTATTTCTTGTTTAATTTATCAATCAGTGGTCGAACATTGACGTATCTGTCTGACTTGTCTATGTTATTATTTTCCATTAGATGCAATATTGATTTTAGTACTCGAAAAGTGACTCGATTCATCGCCTGCTTTACGATCGTAAGCCCAAGATCCGGCTGACTTGACCAATAGTGCTCAATGTGTGGAAGAGTGTGGTAGCCAGAAATAAAAAGAATTCCGATAAAACGAAAGACTTGTTGTCGCGTTGTGGTGAATATTATATTTTTTTGTTGAGCGTAGATGTTTGTGTTTAAAACGATCATTTCGTCGTCCAAAAAAATGCGAAACAGTTCAAATTGAGTTTTGTTGGCTATAAATAACATAAATTTAAAAACAGAATGGCCAAATTCGAAACAGTCCAAAAGAACTTAATTACTTACATAGATCACGATAAATCTTCTCCTCCAGAGGAGTGACAGCTTCTTCATCTATCTCTGGGAATTTGAATAAATGCTTTTTGGGTTTCTTCCACGTTGGATTGCCAAATTGGGCTTCTGCCGTGTACACAAGGCTTGCTTTTTCCGTGCTCGTCCGAGGACCAGAAAAGTCTTGATCAGTCGCTTCATAGTGTACCACAAACTCGCCAGCGATTTCCAGAGTTGGATCAATTTCGTCAGCCAAATTCTCATCATCAATGTCCTCCTCATCGCTCAAGGCATCTACCGTTGACGGAGGAATGCAAATGAATTTCGTGCTCTGGTTCAACACGATCCCTTCTTCATTTTCACTCTCACTGCTCTGATTCACGAGATACTCCAATTCTCGCCTACTAAGAATAGATCTTGATGCCATTTTCCAAGTATGATATGACTCTTAGCTGATATAACTTTTAAATATTTTTAATAGACTTTGGCGCACTTGTTATAAGTTTTGCAATGTTACAGCGCGAGCATCAGTCAACGAATAAAACACCCACAATGCGAGTATTTTAATGAGTGGTGGGCAGTCTCTCTCAATTTACATACATCTGCCGCAACGCAATAGGCTCATGCACTGTGAAATCTCTCTCTAGTTTTGCTTGATTGTGGTTCTTGCTCTCTTTTGCGCTTTTGCTTACTACGCTGTTTACTTACAAAAAGGAATGATTGTTTGTATGATCTTTGCCCACCACTGATTTTAATTTAGTAAGTTGCTGAGAGTCCAGCAATTACACACACACTTCATGTATTTTCTTTTTTTGGCAGCATAGTCTGCTTACACTAGCGCCACTTGTGAAATATACCGCGGCTGGTTGAAAATTCGTTTGTCGAGCAATGCGCCAGCGTTGCGTAAACGCAACACAAACTTTTAGCCTCATCTAGAACTGTCACAATTACTTCTGGATACGTCATAAACTAATTTAAATTTTCCATTGTTCTTTTGTCAACATGTTTTGATGTACATAAGACAAAAAATTTAAATTCAATAATTTTTAGTGTACAGTTCAAAATATGTCCAAAAAAGTTGTGTACACATACGCAGGTGTGTGTGTCAGTGTGTGTTTTACAGGGTGTCAGATTATAGAGAAGAAAAAAGATAAAAGATATACCTTTAAAACAAAAAAAAATGGTAGCGATATCGCACACACAGGACGCATAAGAATTTTTTAAAAATGGTGTTGCGTGTACGCCACAGAGGGAGAAAATGGGTTAAGAACACCAAAAGACATTGTAATGTGATTGTACACAATTGTACGTTCTTTCATATACAAAATACAAAAGGGTACAACGACTCAATCCAAGCTAATCATCCCTTGGGCTCCGAAATTCGACTAGCAAAAGCAGCCTGTGGGTGGGTACGTTTGATGATTATTTTGGGAGGTACTACATTAACATACAATAAAATAAGTGTGTGGAGGCCCCTGCCAGGTTATATAACTGTTAAGAAGAAAACGGACAGACGATGCGAACCGATATAGATGAACTATCATTTTTCACGAAAATATGTTGCTAGTTGGAATTGCAACATTACGCGTCTTCACCCACCCTACCTATGAGCAAAGAATATAGAACTACAGTAGTAGTAGTTGTAGTTCTATAGTAGTGTAGTTCTATATTCTTTGCTATGAGTCAATTAGTGCGATGGTAGATTTCAAATGACTCCCTTAATCTGATTTACCCTATCCTCTTCCTTTAAGAAAAACTAAAAAAATCTCTATTCCATAATTTTAAAATTATTTATTCATAAAAATAAAAAAATTCCTAACTCCATTTGCTTCTGGGAAGTCTTATCCATAATCACAATTATTTTAATCGCTATAATTCATATGTTGTGGTGTACTTATTTTTACATAATTATAACTATTTTAATATGTTCTAGATTTAATATTGGGGTGTATTTGTTTTTACATAATGCTAATGCTTTTAATATGTTATAAATTTCATTGGTGGTAGTGTATTTGTTTTGTGTTCTTTTTAGGTTTTTGTGGTTGCAAAGCTTAACTTAGTATTTTGGGTTTTTAATTCTTAGTATACTTCATAGATATAAGTTTGTATGAAACAAGAGTAAAGAAGTACTTTAGATTACGTAGTGTGTGCATGTAAATTAAAAAAATTATAATTTTTAAAAAGATGTAAGGAAAATATAAAGAATTACAATATTCAAAATGTATCAGCAATAGAGTTATGAGCACAGTAACCTTTGCATAGCTTCGGATTTCATATTTACATTATTTTTCGTTTAGTAATAAAATTTTCTATTTTGTTTTGGTTCCTCTATTCTTTATATGATTTAATAGAGTTATCTTTTGCTTCTACATTGTTTTGATTTCATTACATATTTGTTTTTGCTCTTTTTTTTTTTTTCTTTTTTACGTTTTTTACGTTGTCAGTTAAATCTCACAAATTTTAATTTTACAAGTTCTTTTTGGGTTTAATTTTGCAAATTTCATTAGTATATTTTGATTTTTTTTTCATTGGTTAATTCATAATTTCTGTTTTTATTTATAATGCAATTGGTATTCTTAAATTTAACCTTGCAGATCATAATAAATAATTCGTTCTCACTCACCCACAATCCATTTCGTGGCGAAGGCCTTCCTCACGTTGATTGTTTTAGCTAGATTGTTAATATTTTATGTTATTATTTATTGTGATCTGTTTTTCTTTCTTATTGTTTCTCCTTTTTTTTTTTTTGTTATTAACACATATATTCTTTACTTTACTTTACTTTACTGAACTCAAAACACCCAAAAATATCAAAATACACTTGCTTTTATGTTTTTAGAGTTTACAATGTTTTGTTGGTTTCATTTTTTATCTTGTTTAGATTCTTTTTTTTTTTTTTATTTATATGTTTTTAAGGTTTATATGGTCGATGCCGTTTATGCTGTTTTTGTAGAATGAGGTAAGATGGCAATCCCCTATTGGTACGCATCTGGTTTTGGTGGTTGCGGGTGTGCTAGCAGCTGCGCTGCTCTGCCAAATGCGACTGCGTCGTTGACTGCTGCTGCGGCTGTGTGCACAAATTGTGGGGATATATGTATTTGGCGATCGACAAGAATAAAACTGCACACTGCACTGTTTGAAAAACTTGAATTAGCATTGGTTTACTTCTTGAGAAGACTTGGACTTCTACTTACATTTGCGGCCTAGGCCAATAGGGGGTATATATTTCCGATGGTGACTGAAGTCACACGAATTCGGGGTAACAGAATTCAATGTTAAATTTCTTTTGCTGGACTTTGCACACGAAATTTAATGTATTTCTTATATACATATATCTGTATATAGAGATATATGTAGATATGTATGACGGTAAAAATTTTTGTGTTGTCGTAGACGTAGTGCTGCTGCCTCGTGTGGTATAAAATCCAGAAAAGAGGTCTGCTCGAGGTTAGTTTCCTCGTATATATAGGCGTTTAGGCCGGAAATGCAGTCTCTGCTTCTTGCTGGGTTGGCAATTTGACATGAGAAGGTGCAATATTAAAATACTGACAAGTCTAATTTTGGGGCTGCCAGACTTTTGTTACGAAAATACTACCTAAAAGCTCAGCTTAAATACGTTAGCGACAATCGAATAATCTTTTTAAATAATTAAAATACCAAAAATTAGTTAAGTTTTGCAACACCAAATAGTTTTTATTATCTAATAAGTAATCTTAATAAGCTTTACTCTGTATATAAGCAAACAAATTTTTTTTTTTTTTAATGTATTTTTAAAAATATTAATTGTTGTTTTTAAGTTTACATATAACCTGGAAATAACTCCTGTTCACCACACCACTGTTTATTTCGCCGTGATTCACGCTGCGGAATATACAGAAATCATCTTAGTTTATGAAATCTTTTAGGGACGTATATCCTTCGCATGGAGAGTACCTAGTAACTTCCCGTTTAGGTCCTCAAGTATATAATAGGAGTTCCCGAGCTTTACCCTAACTCTCGCTTTCAAAAAGGATGGACAAAGTTTGTCATTCACGCCTTTTGCAAAATTGCTTTGAACAAAGTTTCTTCGGAACACTTCCTGATTGATTTTAAAATTCACAGGTTTCGTTCTGAAGTTATATTGAGCAGCTTGTCTGTCATATGCTACATTCATGTTTTTGCGAAGAGTTTTTCTCAATAACTGTAATTGGTCATCCCTAGCTAATTTAAAACTAGGCTCTGATAAAGCGTTAAGATTTCGTAAAAGCTTGTAACCATCTCCATGAGTAGCCATATTGAAACCATACAAAGCATGATATGGAGAACGTCCTATGCTTTGGTGTACGGAATTTCGAAGTGCACAGCTAATTGAATGGATATTCTCATCCCACTCCTTCTGATCAGACTTAAGGTAGGCTCTAATAGCTGACACTATAGAACGATTTACGCGTTCCGAAGCATTTGACTGGGGCGAGTATAACGCGGTATACATATGCTGAATTTCATAATTAGTCAAAAATGCATTAAAGTCATTGGCTTTAAATTGCGATCCGTTGTCGCTTATAACAATTTCTGGTACGCCATATACTGAAAATATGTGTTGTTGTAAATATTCTTGGATAGCTTTGGATGAAAATTTTTTTAGTAAGCATAGCCAGTGAAACTTGGAAATGTGGTCAAGGACAATCAGAATTCCAATGTAGCCTTGTTTGCTAAAATATCTACATACAGGCGTTGAAATGGCCTTGAAGACTCAGGTTTTAGCGTAAAGTTGGGTGCTTTTGTGGTTTTACACGTTTCACAACGACGAATATACGCACGGACCTGGGAAACCACTCCTGGCCAATAAAACTGCCTACGAAGAATGTCCAGCGTTTTGTTTATTCCGCCATGAGCAGCTATGACCACGTCATGTGCTCTACGAATGGCTGATTCTGTCATACTTTTCGGAATCCAAAGTTTCCAAACCGTCTGATCAGATTCTGGAGAACCATCATTATGATCAGTACGTATGTATACAAACTCATCTACTATTTTAATGTCTGGGTATGAACTCTCATCCGCAGATACTTTCTCTTTAAGACTGAGATATTCTGCCTCTTGAAAACAAGGTGAATTTAAATCAATTTCTGGACCACATGACTCTACAGAACACACTTCTTCAGCATACATGCGGGATAACGCATCAGAAACTATATGTTCTCGCCCTTTCATATGGCTGACTGTGAACGTATAGCTTTGAATTTTCATAGCCCACCTTGCTAACCGTCCTTTAAGATTTGGTTGCTTCATAAGCCATTCCAAACTTGCATGATCGGTTACTACCTCAAAATCTTGCAGCTCTAGGTAGCATCTAAAACGTTCAATTCCTAACACAACAGCTAAGCATTCCCATTTGGTAACGCTATAGTTACGTTGTGCCGAATTCAATTTTTTGGACATATATGCCACAGGTCTTTCTTCCCCTTCTTCATTGAGTTCCACTAATACGGCTCCTACACCAAGATCACTAGCATCACAATGAAGAAAGAATTTCTTTTTAAAATCCGGATTGAGTAACACAGGCGCTGAGGTAAGAGCAGCTTTAAGTTGCTCAAAAGCTTTTTGTGCACTCTCAGTCCAGGTGAATTTAGATTTAGTAGACAGTAAATCTGTTATAGGGGTAGTTAATTCAGAAAAATCCGCAATGAATCTCCTGTACCATCCTGCTAAACCTAAAAATTTTCGAGCTTGTTCCAAAGACTTGGGGCTTGGCCATTTGAGAATCGAGTCGATCTTGCTTGGATCAGTCGAAATTCCACCACATCCTATAACAAAGCCTAGATATTTTATTTCGGTGACGCAAAATTGACTTTTCGATAAGTTTAGAGTTAGATTTGCTTTGCGAAACTGCTCAGCCAATCTCATCAACACGGTTATGTGTGAGTCAAAGTCTGATGATACAACACACAAATCGTCGAGATATCCAAAACAACAGTATTTCAGCTCAGGAGCTATGACTTCGTCCATGAGCCTACACATAGCATTGCAAAGTCCGAAAGGCATAACCTTGTACTCTGGTATAAGGGACGCCCTGGGACGGTAAACGCTGTAATGCCACGGGATGCTTCCGACAGAGGAACTTGCCAGTATGCATCTATTAAATCAATTTTGGAAATAATATTGGCCTTAGGTAATCGAGCAAAAATGCCTTCGATACTTGGCAAAGGATATGCATCTTTTATGGTGCAATCATTAATTTTTCTTGCGTCTAAACATCCTCTATTTTTGCCTGGTTTTATAACCAAATGCATTGGTGAGCTCCACGGACTGTTAGACTTTTCTATAACATCTAGTTCAAGCATACGATCAATTTCTTCATACAAAAGCTTTTCCACAGCTGGTGAAACTGGGTTAAACCTTTGTAAAAAATCACTAGGTTTTTAGCAATTGTAAACTAATAAAAAATAAATGGAGACGCGGTATTTAACTTTGTATAAAAAATGTATAATTATAAGTTTGTTGAGCGGTATAGACGCGTGCTTAGTGTTTCGGTACATATATGAGATTGCTTCTAAAAGTAAGCTTAAGTGGCCTCTGAGATTATGAGACTGTCGTCGGGAATCCCGAAGAGTAAAAGCTTGTGGATAGTGAGAACAGTTCTTAGGGATAGCAATTAACATTAAATAATTCATTCTGTTTCTCTTAAATTAAGCTAGCAACTTCGCTGTACAATTCTCTTAAATCATAACTATATCTAAACTTCAAAGATTGTCTATAAATGTACTTTGCCTAAGCTCCAACATTCCGGCCCCGTTAAAGAACTGCTGGTCTTTAACCACACAAAGGTAGTCGCGCCAGCTTTCGAATTGGCCTTCTAATTTCGCCTGTCGCTGTTTTTAGATCCGCCACGCGGACCTTGCCATCCTCTCCGGGTATAGCTCGTATTACGCGCCCTGTACGCCACTTCTGGGGGGGGTGCGTTGTCCTCGTGGATCATTACTAAATCGCCTGGTACTAAATTGGCCTCGTCTTTGGCCCACTGAGCTCGCTGCTGCAGACTGAGCAGGTAGTCCTTGGACCACCTGTGCCAGAACTGCTGTCTGAGCTCCGACAACTGCCGCCACCGTCTTAATGATCCGGACACGCCCTCTTTCAATGGCTCTCCTGGACCGTATCCTTGCGGCAACGTAACCAGCGGTTGCCCTATTAGCAGATGCCCTGGGGTGATGACCTCTCCATCGCTCGGGTCGCTGCTGATTGCCACCAAAGGTCGTGAGTTCAGCAGTGCCTCTATGTCGAATAGATGAGTCGCCAGCTCGTCTGGTGTCAGATTGGCGTTGCCTACGCCTCTGACCAATCGATGTTTGGCGGCCTTCACTGCTGCTTCCCACAGTCCTCCGAGTGAGGAGCCCTGGGAGGAATGAACGACCACTCCACTCCTCGCTCGGCTGCAAACTCCACTAGGTCGCCCTTCTGCTTCTGGAACGCCGCATTCAGGTCCTTCAACGCGTTGCTCGCTCCTACAAAGTTGGTCGCGTTGTCGCTCACCATCTTCTCCGGCAGACCGCGTCTCCCAAAGAACCTTGTAAAAACGTTAAGAAAAGCATCAGTGGAAAGGTCTACAACAAGTTCAAGATGAACAGCCTTTGACGCAAAACAAACAAAAACGGCAACATAAGTTTTTACAGGGGGTCTTCCACGTATGCGATAGCTAACGAAAAATGGTCCACAAAAATCTACGCCGCAAACTCTAAAGGGTCGTCCTTCCCGAAGGCGATCGGCTGGTAAATTTCCCATTATTTTCCCTAACAGCTTTGGCTTATAACGAAAACAATGTACGCAATTTCGTACAATTGCAGAGGATGCCTGTCTAGCATTTACTATCCAAATTTGTTGTCTTAGTAGCCCAATTAAGACCTTTGCTCCTGCATGATAGTGCCTTATATGCATGTAACGAATAAATAAAACTACGTATGGCGCATCTCTAGGCAGCAGCAATGGGAATTTTGCATCATAAGGAATGGAACCATGCAACAATCTTCCACCTACACGAATTAATTGAAATCTTAACCCTGATTCTTCTACATCGTGTATGAAAGGATTAAGCAACTGTATAGGCGGAGAAAGCACTTGTGACCTGCTTAACAAATCAAACTCGCGCCTATATGTGGTAGCTTGAACCACTGAAACCAATTTAAGAAATGCCACCTTTCGTTCTGATGCCGATACTAACAACGAGGTGCTACGAATTTTGTAGAAACAAAAGCGTAAAATATACGCCACAATGCGAATCAATTTCGGAAAGGATGATTGACGACTAATAAGTTCCAGAATACAATTTGATTCTGGTTCTAAGCGAATTGCGGTATGACAAGCTGCACTCTTTTTATCTTCAGAGCTTTGAAGCTCAGAAGACAATTCAAATTGATGCAGTTGTGGCCAACACTCTGCACCAAATATAAGAAATTTAGGTCCATTAAACCATAAGGAGCTGACAATTTCATCAATGTCTGTGCCCCGTGAGACCAAGTCCGCTGGATTACAATCTGTTGGAACATGACGCCATATTTCGCTACTGGAAATTTCTTGAATTTCAGCTACTCTATTTGCTACGAACGTAGCTAGTGTATATGGATCTCGCTTTAGCCAATACAAAGTAACTTGCGAGTCCGACCAGAAATTTACGCTCTCAATATTAAATTTGGCTAACGTACGCGACACTTGTCGCCAAAGTTTGGCTAAAAGGAGTGCTGCACACAACTCCAGACGAGGAATAGTTTTGACATTATGTGGTGCCACTCTTCACTTAGCCGTAAGCAGTGTAATACCCACTTCGTTATTGTTGCAAGTACGCACATATATACAGCAACCGTATGCATGGCTTGAGGCATCTGCAAAGCCATGAATCTGCACTGATTGATAGTTTTCTAAACAAACATATCTGGGAATCTTTATTTTGTGAAGCTCACGCAAAGTCTCAATAAACTTATCCCATGATGTGTTAAGACTCATGGGAATTGTTTCATCCCAATCAATTTTCAACCGCCACAATTCTTGCAATAAAATTTTTGCTTTTGTGACGATTGGGCAGAGAAGTCCTAGTGGGTCAAACAATCGAGAAGCTATTGACAAAACGTTGCGTTTGGTTGGCTTCAATGCAGCAAAACAATCGACGTCAAGATGGTACCTAAATATGTCATCTTGTGGAACCCAGCGCATTCCAAGCGCCTTGATCTTCAAATTTAAGAGCTATCTCATTCTCAGTAGTATCTGTGGAAAATAGACCAGGGTGGTTAGACGCCCACTTGGCTAGTGGAAATCCTCCCGAGTCCAAAACGTCTTTGACCTGTCTGCATATTTCTTGCAGCTTTTCCAAAGTATTTGCTCCTGCCAGCATGTCATCAACATTAAAACAATTTTTAATAACATCCGATGCGACTGGATGTGATTTCTCATGAATATTAGCCAATTCAACTAAACAGCACACCGCCAAAAAGGGTGCTGATGCTGTGCCATATGTGACAGTGTTCAACTGAAATGTCTGCAGCTCATGCGATGCACTTTCTCGCCATAAAATGAGCTGAAAATTTCTGTGTTCATCAGAAACATTGACTTGCCTGTACATCTTCGAGATGTCAGCAGTCACGGCGTATTTATTCAACCGAAAATTAACTAAAGTTGAATAAAGCTCCCTCTGAATAGTTGGCCCAACCATTAACGTTTCATTTAAAGAGAAAGATGTTGACGTTTTACTAGAAGCGTCGAAAACAACACGTAATTTGGTTGAAGTACTTTCAGGCCTCAGGACACATTGGTGGGGAATATAATAGTGCAGTCCTGGAGGAGTAAATTTAAGGGCTGTCATATGCCCAAGATCACGGTATTCTCCCATAAAATCGTGATATATTTCATGTAGGACTTTGTCCTTTGACAATTTTCGCTCAAGTTGCATATATCTTCTTTCAGCAGTTTGAAAGGATTGGCCAAGTACATTTGGATCGTTTTTAAAAGGGAGTTTGACTTGGAAGCGACCACATGGCAGTCGTTGTACAGTTTTTGTGAAATAAGTTTCACAGGCCTTTTGCTCAGCTGTCTGGCGAACAGCCTTCGGCTCATTTGGGCTTTGATCCAATTCCCAAAAGCGTTGAACTAGGAAGTCGAGTGAGTTTTCACTAACTTGAGCGGCAATGTTAACACATAATTGTTGCCTAGGTATGGGACCAGTATATTTACCAGCGACAATCCATCCTAGCAAAGTTTTCTGTATTAAGGGCAGACTAGAGCCTAACTTAATTTGCCCAACACATAACAGCCCATAGACTCTGCTCCCAACAGAATATCAACCTTTGCTGGCTTGTAAAACTGTGGGTCCGCCAATTCTATATTTTTTGGTATTTTCCAAGTATATGCTGGAAGAACATTGCCAGGATGGCAAGTAGAAATAGATTTAAGGACCCAGCAATCAGCGGCAAACTCATGTGCATTGACTAAAGATCTAATGGAAGTGGACACCTTGTGTTTACTTTGAGTGGACGTGCCACCAACTGTAACAATGCTTAGGGCACTGCTTTCACGTTTTAAGCGCAAACGTTGCGCTAAATTCTCAGTCATGAGATTTATCTGAGAACCGCCATCAAGCAGAACTCGTGCAGGATGAAATTGGCCAAATCTGTCTCTAATATTGACCATGGCCGTTGCGAGAATAACTTGATCAGTGCTTAACACATGACCCAAATATACTTCAGAGGCTGTAGCTTGAGTTGGTACAGCCTCAACTTGCTCGGCTACACTGTATCTGTGCAGCAGAGAGTGGTGTGGTTTTTTGCACACACGGCATTTTGGTGCCTTGCATTTGGACACTGTATGTCCTACAGTCAAACAGTTGATGCACATTTTCTGGGTCTTTGCAAACTCAAAGCGTTGCATTACAGAAATTGACAAAAAAATAGGACACGAATAAATGCTATGGTCCGACGATTTACAGTAGGTGCATTTAGAAGACACCTTCTGGCTACCCTTGACACATGCAACAGAAGCTTTACCATGATGCTTCCCAGCATCTATTTTTGGTTTATTTTTGCCACGAGTTGACTCTTCTGCCGCCAAGTATTGGTAACGCCTATTTAATTGTTTTGCGCAATTTTCCCAATATGGAAGTTTATCATAGTCAAGCTGTTCTTCAAACCTAGATTTGGTTATATGGTCGACCTTTGCCATAACCATATGAATAATCATTGCGTTGGCAATGTCTTTATCATCACCCAAAGACGTCAATGATGCATAAATTGCGGAAACAGTGTCAATTATAGACCTCAAATGTGCAGCAGAAGGTTTGGGCATGCTTGGAATGTCAAAAAGCTGTGATATTGTGTCAAAAAATATTAAACATTTGTTATCGTACGCAGACTTTAGACTAGCAATGGCTTTTATGTAGTTTGAATCTGTAAGTTGAAAAGGTTTAACAACTCCCAACGCTTCACCTGACAAGCAAGACACCAAGTGGTTAAATTTTTCAACGTTAGTTAGCGAAGGTCGTGAACCAAACTTTCGAAAAGACACATAAAATTCCTAAACTCTGCGTGCTTTCCACTAAATGTGGGCAAACGCATCTTTGGCAGCTGAGACCGTTGGCTAAAACTCGTGGAGCAATCATGTGAGCTTTGAGCCTCTATTTTTGGTTTTACTGCATTTAAATATAATGCCTTTGTTGTTATACACAACGTTTCCAAAGATCCTCTGCTATCATTGTTAGGATTAATCGAGTCTAATTCTGACTGAAGATCCATTGCTTTTTTAATATACCCTTCAAGAAGTTCCAAACGACATTGTAACTCTGTAGTCTCAAAGGAAATGGTTTTTAATTGAAATGCAGTTTTCATGCGAGAAATATCTGCACTGATTTTATCAAATTTCTGCAAGCATGTTGCTAGCTTTATGCCAGACTTTGATACTGTTTGTAGTTTCTCTGATTCCGACATGTTAAAAATGATTTATAATTCTTACCAAAAAATTAAATTGATACCAACAAGTTTACTAGCTGCCCTCGACAAATAACGCAGTTGCAGTACAAGAGAGTTTATGCTTACAAAATCACACACACGCACTCTATGCGGTATGTGAAACAAACGAGAAATGGTCCAAGTGACCAAGCAAAAACAACACCTGTATGCAGATGAGAATTGAAACCGCTACTCTCAAATCAGCAGACGATCTCGGCAAGCTAGCTTGTGGACAAGCGTTAGCTTAAGGGGGTAGCGGGTGTCGTTGGTTATAACTTTAAGCGGAACAGCCGAAAATAGCAACAAAGCGGAACAGCTGGAATTAGAAAATAGCGGAAGCCCAAGAACAACACTGTGTGCAAATTCACTTCATGCACAAGAGAATTTATACATATGTATGTATGTATGTTTATGATGCAGTGGGTTCAAACTTCAAATATAAGAAAAAGAACAAAAGATGCCAAAAACGCGGAAAACAAATTGCGTTTGCACCACCAATACAAGCCGAAACTGAGAGAAATATATTGTTCTATATATGTACGTACACTACACCAATTTGAAATGAAGATGCCGTTCAGTTTGAAATGTGTTTAGGCTTTTATTAAAAAATTGTTAATAACTTTATTTAGTTAGTACTTTTAATATGTTATTCTACTTTTATATATGTTTGAACGTTTTTAGTATTATGTGTGTGTTTGTTTAGGCAAATAAATTTATTTTGTATATGTATTTACATGCAAAAATTAGCATAAAGCAAATCGAGTGCCAAGAATTGAGTTGGCGGCATATACCAAACACACAGACACAAGTTTAATACTTGTGTATATCACTTGCACAATTGCAGCGCTTTGAATTAAAGCCTGCTCAATTTTTGGCACTAAATACCTGTAGGCCTTCAAATGAGTCCACTGAAACTTCCCTTGGGCGTTGCGGAATATCTCCCATTTGCAGATCCAAGAATCCAGGTATTAAAGATGTCCAAAAATCCAGTCTAAGATGGAATCCAGATATGCACCAATGGCTATTTGCTCACAAGTTGAACGCGCGAAACAAACACTCAAGCACCACCGCAATCAACAACAAACAAACGAAATTAAATTAAACACCGAGGTCCCTGCTCGGGTGCCAATGAAAAATCACTAGGTTTTTAGCAATTGTAAACTAATAAAAAATAAATGGAGTCGCAATATTTAACTTTGTATAAAAAAAGTATAATTATAAGTTTGTTGAGCGGTATAGACTCGTGCTAAGTGTTTCGGTACATATATGAGATTGCTTCTAAAAGTAAGCTTGGATAGTGAGAACAGTTCTTAGGGCTAGCAATTAACATTAAATAATTCATTCTGTTCCTCTTAAATTAAGCAAGCAACTTCGCTGTACAATTCTCTTAAATCATAACTATATCTAAACTTCAAAGATTGTCTATAAATGTACTTTGCCTAAGCTCCAAAACTTTGCTTGATTGGCTTTGCATCGCCCACGTCAATGTGATGCTCAAGCAAAGTAGTTTTCCCTAAACCCTGTATCTCAAAAGACGGAAATAGCGAAATAACAGCATCTAACTGACTGCGCTGTAAATGAGTCTATAAAATTGAGTTATCACAACTATCATCTTTTACTAGATTTTTAAGAGAAAGTTCCAAATTAAGTGTAGAAATATCACATTGAGGTAAAATAAATTTTTTAACGAAATCCACACCTAAGATAAGATTCTTTTCAATAGAAGGCACAATGAACAATTTTATGGGGTGAGAAATACCTTTATAAGTCATCTCAACTACAATATAGCCTTTAACAGGTTGATGCTTTCCATCTGCCTTTGTGACTTTCGAAACGATACGACGATAATTGGGGAATTTGGACCAGTCTATTGTTGCTAAGGTCGAACCCACGCAACTAATGTTCGCACCAGAGTCGATCAACTACAATATAGCCTTTAACAGGTTGATGCTTTCAACACAATACGAAACAATACGACGATAATTGGGGAATTTGGACCAGTCTATTGTTGCTAAGGTCGAACCCACGCAACTAATGTTCGCACCAGAGTCGATTAAACCTTCTTCCTTTTTATCAAGGAACGAAACAGTCATATAAAAACGCCCATCCGAATGCTCATTAAAAATAGAAGATACAACGTTTAGTTTTTGTAATGGGCTTAAAAGCGCTAGAACCAAAAATTCGAGCTCGTGCTGAAGTATATTCTTTCAGGCGTTCATGATACGGCCTAATTGGAAACAACCGCGGAGGATTTGTGTTTTTCAACTGCATAGGATCTAACAGTGTAACGTCAGGTAATGGCTTAGCTTGCAAAGAAAACTCTGAGCTAGCCGGTAAAGTAGGTAATAAATTCTCTATTGAGTTTTCGGGGCCAATCGAGCCTTGAGGCCGAAACATTTTTGGCTCCACAACCATAAGAAAAAACTTTGCGTTCTTGTAGGCACATGTCCCACGAATGTCCTTCAGTATCGCAATTCCAACAGCGATATGATTTTGTTGAGCCTTGAATGGCATCAACTTCTAAACAATTAGTATCTACTTCGGAGCAAGTGCCCTCTTCTACTACAGCAATGTTACGTTTGGTAAAAGCTTGAAAAACTGGAG
This sequence comes from Chymomyza fuscimana, assembly GCA_949987675.1. NCBI lineage: Eukaryota > Metazoa > Arthropoda > Insecta > Diptera > Drosophilidae > Chymomyza > Chymomyza fuscimana. Next base: position 5,526,838 of record OX465091.1, read on the forward strand.
GCTTATTCAGTCGCTTATTAACAACGTCGCCTAATAGATTCTCTCGCATTTGCACTAGCTTTCTCAAATGTGCTATCGAAAGAATGGGGACATACAACAACTCATGCCGAATATCTGGAAGTAAGTTCCTCGTAAGGTGTAGCATATAACGTTTAGAGAGAATGTCGAGCAGGTGACGGTATTGCATTTTCGGGCCACGCGCTTGTTCCGGCTTCGGTCTAGTCGGTAGCTGGGATGGGTTTCTGGTCAAAAAGAAAATGCTAGTTGCTCGTACAGCTACACATAAATTAATAAAAAAAACTCGCGTGACTGGGTAAGGAAGGGGGATGGACAGTGGAAAACTAAAACTCGGTGCAGAAAAAAAAGAAAGATCAGTAAAGGAAAATTATCAACATGGACCAAAAGCTGGTAGGAGGCTGTGTAGGTGAAAAGACACAGCAGACGCCCACCCTACCATGATCACTATTTTTGCCTATATAAAAATTATTTAGGAAGTGATCCCAAAAAAAAACCTACTGCTGGTCAAGGGCCCACATAGTAGTTAGGCTTGGTCTCGGAAAAACAAAACTTAGTTGAAATTCATCTTTACTACATTTATTTTAAATACTAGGGCATAAAATATAAAGGTGCATGTGCTTACAAACTAGATTTTGTACAAGATAAAATTAAAGCAAAATTAAAAGTTTGGTTTGAGATTTAGGTGTTTAAGTTAAACTAAGTAATATAAGTTATTAAATTGTATTACGTTATTTTAGTTCTTGACGTAACTTCAATGAGTGCCAAAAAAAGTTATAAGAGTGAAAAAAAAAACACAAACAAAAAAAAGCTCGGCGGCTGCGCATGCGCAAATAATGAGCATTATCGCAGCAGAGAGATAGGTTTCAACTAAGAATTAAGAAAGAATGCATAAAGGCTTGTACCATAGGAACTGGTATTTAAAACCATGAATATTTATTTTATAAAAACTCACATTTTGTTATTAAGTTACTCCAACGATGAAAGCGCTTCCATGGTGGCGTAGTTTTTTTTTTGCTGTAACTTCTAATAATATTTAAAAAAAACAACACTTTATGCAATCACAAAAAAACAACAAGACAACTAAACTGAGCTTTTTTTCTCTTTTTTTTTTTTTTGTTTCTTATTTCCTCATTCTGCCCATACTGCCAAACTGAATTAGAATAAAAGAAAGAGAATCGCTCGCAAATATGAGAATGCAAAAGAAAAGAAACTGCTACTAGACTTTAAAATAATTATAAATAAATTACATATTAATCAACTCGTTAGTATTACTATTTTTCTTTTTTTTTTATAAATGCTTTCGTGATAAAAACCTTTTCCTTTTTTTTTTGTTATATTTATATCGCACATTGGTTTGGCAATTTAGAGGAGTTTGAGGTTATGTCTCTCTTTACCGGCAAAAAAAAAATTTTTATTTTAAGTGGCATCCATAAAAAAACACATTTTTATTAGGCGGTTTTTTTTTGCTATAAGCCGAACCGACTTTCCCGCGTTTTCCGGAGGTATACGGACGCAAATGGGTCTGGCGACGACGTTAAAACGGTTGCGCACTTCGTAGCAAACTGCTGCAACGATGTAACTTTGGAAAAGGCAGTGACCCAGCGCATGAGCTTTTGGGTTATGCGCTCTTATATTTGAGCATCCCTTTTTTTTTTACAGCTGTTCATCTATGCCAAATCTGTCCCTGTTACGTCGTTAGCAACAATTATGGCTCCAGACTAGGTGCCAAGCCTGCAATAAAATCAGGCCAAGGAAAACCCAGAAAATCGTCAAGAAGGAAAACCCTATATGAACCACTCAAAAAAAAACCACTCACCTATTTGAAAGGCTTGGCATAAAAGAAATATGCAATTTGTTTTTCCTTTTTATATAAAATGTCACTGAGCACACGCGATTTATTTGGTTTTCTTCTATATTGTAAACAATTATGTAATTAGGCTAAGTACTATTTAAATGTAACGAGTGTAATGTGGCATAGTGGCAACGCCTTAAACATTGTGTGAACATCGATAAGATCAAGATGTGATCTTATCGATGTGTATTCATCCAATCGTGGCATGCACTGTTGATGCATGCGGTATCGATTGGTAATTATATTGTGAAATAGCACGCACGGAAGCTGCGCTTGACATATTGTTTTGGAATTAATAAAAGCATTGCGTATTAAAATAAGCGTTGGTTACAAATCAGATGTGGGGTAAGCCCAGTGCCTTCCGTTGTGGCCAGGATTATGAAATACGAAGAAATTTTAAAGAAAACAAAAGAGGATTTAGTGGCTATACTCGATCGTGAATGCGTGCAGGTGCGGCAAGACGCCCAGTTTCATGAGCTTCGTGTGGCTGTTAAACGAATTATGGAGCAGAAAAACCTTAGTGCAGATGAGATTTACACTCATAGTTCACTTATGTCCAGCAGCAATTTTTCTACGAAGGAAAATTCAATTGTTTCAGCGCCAATGGCTGATGCAATAGTCGAAATAGACGCTGACGCCGGTGGTGAAATAGACGCCACTGCTGGCGAGCAGCAGAAGCTGGTATACGAGTGTGCAAATGAAACAGCACTATTAAAGAAAATGGAGGACCTTTACGTTCAAAGACAACGAGTAGCTGAGTTGCGTTTGGCTACGATGCAAGCAGAGGCTGAGTTGCGTCAGCAGGAGAGCGGTTGTAGTCAGCAGGCAGAAATACTTAGTATCCGTGACTTTGAGGGATTAATTCAGCCGTTTTCTGGTGACGATGGCTACCCAGTGGGCCGTTGGTTGGATGAGTTCACGGATATTGCAGAATTGTTCAAGCTTTCGGACCAGCGCCGTTGGATTTTTGCTAAGCGAAGTTTGACTGGTTCAGCGAAGACCTTTATTCCACATGCGGCTCCGTTGACTTGGGCAGAGTTATGCATCCAACTCCGTAGCGGCTTTGAGCAAAAAGTCACAAGTTGGGATATTGGAAAGAAATTGGATGCGCGTAAAATTTCAAAAGGAGAGTCAGCGTTGCAATATTATGTGGCAATGTGTAATATTGCCCGTCAGGCAGAGTTGGCAACTAGTGACGTGATCAAATTCATCGTTAGTGGGCTGCAGGATGAATCAGGAATCGCTGCGCCTATGCTGTATTGTAAATCCTTAGATGAGCTGCGAGATAAAATTATACTTTTTGACAAGGTGAGGCCTACCATGGCGTCAACACATATCGGCCTTAAACCATTGGAGAAAAGCAAGGAGTTAGGACCACAAATGTCTAACATGCGTTGCTTCAATTGCCGTCAGTTTGGCCACCTTATGAAGAACTGTGTGAGGCCAAGGCGACCTGAGCGAGCTTGTTTTAAGTGCTGGAGTGCAGATCACAAATATATGCAGTGTCCGAAGCGGCGAATTGGAGTGGCTGTGGGCGCCGTGCAGGAGCTGCAACCTGATGACCAAACAACAGAAGATTTAGCAGCAGTACAACTCATTAACTTATGAGTACTATTTGGTGAGGAAAGATGCAGTAATGTTTTTGCCCTTTTAGATACTGGTAGTCGTGTTTCATTTGTTAAAAAATCCCTTGTACATAATGGTATTTTTAAGAATAGTACAGTTACTCCTTACCACGGCCTAGGTGGACCGCCTATATCGACATATGGAAGAGTAAAATGTCTTGTATTTTTTGGAGGAAGATCCTATATAATTTTTTCATACGTTGTGGACGATTCACTATTACCCATTCCCTTATTATTAGGTCGAGATTCATCGAAAATTCTTGGAATTAAGTTGACACATGAAAAGTCAATTATTGAAAATAATCACCCTTTTTTTGGTTCATTTAAAGAAAAAATTAATTTGATTTATAATACTGTATATGCATCTTTGTTCACCGGATTAAAAGCAAATAGGTTAAGAAATTAAAAATTTGATAAGTTAGGTAAGCTGAGTAAGCAAACTCCTGATAACATGATTGAGCAACTCGGATGTGACCCATACTTGGAGTGGTTGGATGAATTTGGGAGCATTTGTGCAAGCATAGAGATAGAGCCGATTAACGTAGGTATAGAATTTGGTCTAATAGAGGCAAACCGTTGTCGCGAACTTATTCAGAAACACTACCTTAGTAAAAAGAAAAACTTTATGGGTACTCCTAAACATTTTATGAGTATTAATTTAACTGATACCACACCCTTTTATTGTGCACCCAGACGACTTTCCCATTTTGTAAAAGAAGAAAATAGGAAAATAACTGAAGACTTGTTGAAAAAGAAGTTCATTCGCCAAAGTAATTCCCCTTATGCTTCCTCTATGGTACCAACTGTAAAGAAGAACGGAGACTACCGTATGTGTATTGATTATCGTATACTAAATAAGCGAACTGTTAGGGATAACTTTCCCTTTCCCCTTATTGAAGATTGCATAGAGTATTTAGAGGGTAAGGAGTGTTTTTCTGTGATCGACATGAAAAATGGATTCCATCATATTGGTGTAGAAGAGAAGTCAATTCAGTACACTGCATTTGTTACCCCCCATGGTCAGTATGAATACTTACGTATGCCCTTTGGTCTTAAAAATGGCCCTCCAGTATTTCAAAGATTTATTTTTAATGTATTTCAGGACCTTGTTAGAGACAAGTTGATCGTTGTGTACATGGACGATATTATTGTAGCGACACGGACCTTAGAGGAGCATTTTAGGATACTTGAGAAACTCATGGATCGTTTGGCTGAATATAATCTTGAAATTGGCATGAAAAAATGTTCATTTTTGCAGAAAAATTGTGAATTCTTAGGATATAGAGTTGATTCAACAGGAATTACCCCTAGTGACTCTCATTTGGAAGCCCTTAAAAAATACCCTGTTCCAAATAATGTTAAGGAACTACATTCTTGTCTGGGATTTTTCTCATATTTCTGCCGCTTTATGCTTAACTTTGGCCGAATAGCGAAACCCCTTACGGAGTTACTAAAGAAGGGCGGACCATTTCCCCTGAAAGCAGATGAATTGAACTCTTTTAATACGTTGAAAGCGGCTTTGTCGAGCCCACCAATTTTGGCTATATTTAGTCCCGATAGAGAAACTGAGTTGCATACAGATGCTAGTTCCCATGGATTTGGAGCAATATTAATGCAACGTCAGGATGATGGAAAAATGCACCCAGTTTTCTTTTATTCTAGTAAGACATCGTTAGCAGAATCTAGGTATGATAGTTATCGATTGGAAGCGTTGGCTGTGATCAGGGCTGTACGTAGGTTCCGTGTTTATCTAGAGCATAGGCCATTTAAAATCATTACGGATTTTAACGCCCTTGTTCAGGCGTTTGAAAAAAAGGCTACTAATCCATTGATTGCACGCTGGGCGGTAGAGCTACAGCATTATGATGGTACCCTTGTTCATAGGCCTGGTGCAAACATGGCGCATGTTGACGCCCTAAGCAGACAAACACAATTGAGAGAGATATTGCGAGATGGTGATGATATTGATGATAATGCATTGGAATGTAGAAAATGTATGAATATGAACGTTCAGAGTAGTGATCAAAAGCATAGTGCACATAGTAACCATAGCGTAGAGAACCGTAGTGCATATAGCAACCCTAGTGACCAGAAGCGTAGTCCACATAGTAACCATAGCGTAGAGAACCGTAGTGCATATAGCAACCGTAGTGACCTGACCCGTAGTCCACATAGTAACCATAGTGTAGAGAACCGTAGTGCATATAGCAACCGTAGTGACCAGACCCGTAGTCCACATAGTAACCATAGCGTAGAGAACCGTAGTGCATATAACAACCGTAGTGACCAGAAACGTAGTCCACATAGCAACCATAGTGTAGAGAATCCTAGTACGTATAGCAACCATTGCGACCAGATCCGAAGTGCACATAGTAACCATAGTGTAAGAAGTCTAGTGCATATGGCAAACATAGTGACCAGACACCTAATGCACATTGTAACCATGGCGTAGAGAATCCTTTTGCGTATAGTAAAAAGCATAGTGCATATAAAATCCGTGGTGTAGCGAATCCTAGTGTATATGTCAACTGTAGTGACCAGATTCGTAGTGCATATAGCAAACCTAGCGTAGGTAACCCTAGCGCGTATAGCAATCACAGAGACCAAGATCATAGTGCATTTAGTAACCATAGTGTAGGGAAGCCTAGTGCATATGGCAATTGTAATGACCAGACCCACGGTATGCACAGTAATAATAGTGTAGAGAACTCTAGTACATATAAAAACCATAGTGAAAAGACTCCCGATGTATGCAAAAACCGTAGTGCACGAAATGTTAGGATGTATGGCAGTGATAGGCCGAATAGCGAAAATATTGACCGTAGTGAAAATATAACTTATGATGTTGGAAGTAGCGATCTTACCAAAGACGAGCATATTGAAGTAAGAAAACATGATGAAGGCATTTGTAGGTGTCGTAGGTGCAACTCCGGAAGATATTGATTTATTGTTGCAAACTGAGCAAATGCGTGACCCAGAGATAGAGAAAATTCGTAAGATGTTAGAGAAGAAGAATGTTGATTTGTTTGAGCTTCTTGATGGAGTGGTTTATAGGTCAAACAAGGAAAATAATATGTGTTTGTATGTGCCTAGTGTCATGGAAGAACAAGTTATTAGAGTAACACATGAGAAACTTGGACATCTGGCGAAAGATAAGTGTTTCGATTATTTGGCTCTTAGGTATTGGTTTCCTGGAATGCGTCGTAAGGTTGATAACTTTATTAGGAATTGTTTGCCATGTATATGTATGTATACTTCACTCAGTCCCTAGATCAGTTCACAATAGAACATTACATAGTATACCAAAGTCGTCCGTACCATTTCATACCTTGCATATTGACCACTTGGGTCCGCTTCCTAGTTTAATGTCGAAGAGGAAGCATTTGTTGGTTGTCATAGATGCCTTTACTAAATTTGTTAAGCTTTTCCCAGTAAATTCAACAAGTACTAAGGAGGTGACTGCTTCGTTGAGCCGGTATTTTGAATTTTATAGTCGTCCCCATAGGATTATATCAGATCGTGGCCCTTCTTTTACATCCTTGGATTTTGGTCCGTTTTTGTCTGAACGAAATATTGAGTATATTAAAGTAGCCACTGCGGCTCCGCAAGCCAATGGGCAAGTTGAAAGAGTGAATAGAGTCCTTATTCCAATGTTGGGCAAGTTGTCGGAACCCCTTAGTCAAGCCGATTGGTATAAGCTGTTGTACAAAGTAGAGTTCGCAATTAATAATTCTGTCCATGGTACTACGCAGAAATCACCTAGTATGTTGTTATTCGGAGTAGAGCAAAAGGGAGCAATAGTAGATGAGTTGGCCGAATATTTGGATGAGAAATTTAGTTCTAGTAATCGCGTTGATTTAGCTTGTCTTAGAGATGAAGCTAGTGGAAGAATTTTGAGGTCACAGGCTAAGAATGAGGAGCTTTATGCAAGGAAGCATCAACCGCCGTGTGAATATAAAGTAGGTGATTTTGTGGCTATTCGAAACGTAGATACAACTGTAGGCATAAATAAAAAAATCGCTCCTAAGTATCGTGGTCCCTATAAAATTAATCGTGTGCTCAATCATGATCGTTATGAAGTTACAGATATAGACGATTGTCAACTTACACAGATACCTTATAGAGGCGTGCTTGAGCCTGCAAGATTGAAACCGTGGATGCAAGTCGTGAATAAGACAGTTGCATTTTGTTCTTAGTTTAATAGTTGTAATCACATATTGTAAGCCACATAGTGTTAAGAATTAATTGATAACAAATGTAAGTGAAATTGAAATAATAATTGTAAGTAGTGTTGTAATTATAGTGTAGATCGAGGACGATCTAAAGTCAGATTGGCCGAATGTAAACAATTATGTAATTAGGTTAAGTACTATTTAAATGTAACGAATGTAATGTGGCATAGTGGCAACGCCTTAAACATTGTGTGAACATCGATAAGATCAAGATGTGATCTTATCGATGTGTAATGACCTTATCGATGTGTATTCATCCAATCGTGGCATGCACTGTTGATGCATGCGGTATCGATTGGTAATTATATTGTGAAATAGCACGCACGCAAGCTGCGCTTGATATATTGTTTTGGAATTAATAAAAGCATTGCGTATTAAAATAAGCGTTGGTTACAATATATTTTTATTTTTTTTTTTTTTTGTAAAAGATAAAGTTTTAGAGCTTTAAAATAAAACGTGTGGCTCCGACCAGTAGATGAAAGGAAAAGAAAGTATGACCAATGACCCGATGAGACTTGCACTGTTAACAGAACCATTTGCTGGTCCTCCATTTAAACTTACTTTGACATTTGGCTCTGTTAATTATTTTGCTAGAATCGATAACGAGGCTTTTATACTACGAAAGTAAATAAAACTAAAAAAAATATTAAAGCTTAATGCTCTTTAATATATTATTTCCAAAAAAAAATAAGTCGAAATGATTGTTTTCCATTTTGAATAAAAAAAAAAATTAACTTAACTATTTTGTAATAACTTAATGATTCTTGTGTGTCCTATAGTTTAGCATAGTTTTAGGGTTAAAAGAAAATTAGCATTTCTGAGAGCTACAAGCGCCACTACAAACCCCCCACTAAAATCACACTTGCCGGGATGAAGGCACAAAAGGGTGATCAACGCTTGGAGCAGGATATGCAAAAAAACTGAAAGGCACTACTGCTTGATATCTTTTGCATGATATTTTCCAATAAATTGGCCTTTAAGATTTTCAAGTTCATAATAACTATTTCCAAGCTTACGCTTTATTCTAGCTTTTATAAATGATGGTGCAAGTTTAGAACTAAAACCTTTTGCCAAATTGCTTAGCTGAAAATTGCGTCCATAAACTTCCTGACCAAGATTAAAGGACACATCGCGACTTCTCAAGTTATGCGTCTTTTCGTTTCGCGAATGTTGTTTACGACTAGCATTAGTGGCTTTATTTCTTAAAATTTCAAAAGAGTCATCTTTGCCAAACTGAATACATCGGTCTTCTAGCAAATCTAAGTCTCTAAGCAACTTGTAATTAGAACCATTGGTTATCATATGCTGTCCAAAGGCAAGACTATAAGGTGATGCCTTAACAGCAGTATGGAATCCAGATCGTAAAGAGCTACCTATACAACTTAAATTCTCATCCCAATTATCTTGGGATGGATTTATGTACGCCTTAATAGCAGCGATTACCGTTCGGTTAACACGCTCTGAGACATTTGCTCCATATTTATTCCATATTTTTGAAGCAATGCATTGAACAAGTGGGACTTAAATTGCACACCATTATCAGAAACCAAAATTTCAGGTACGCCGAAACAGTGAAATAATTCTTCTTCCATAAAATTAATTATCGCATCAGCAGTAAATTTTTTTACTGGCTTGAGAAAAGGAAATTTGGAGAAATGGTCGAGAACTATGAATATTCCAATATTTCCTGATTTAGTCCTAGGATACGGGCCTAAGAAATCCACATAAAGCTTTTGGAAGAATCTGTGGGTTTCTGTAGTTTTAGCTACAGGAGGACGCAGGACATAATTTGGATGCTTTGTACACTTGCAAATAGTACAGTTGTTTATGTATTCTCGTACATCGTTAACTAAACTTGGCCAAAAGTAATATCTGCGCAAGCATTCCAATGTTTTATTTATTCCACAATGGGATGCAAAAGGACTGTCGTGGGCCATATGCAGAGCTGCAGGCATCAATTCTTTTGGTAGCCACAATTTCCAGGCCACGTCGTCGGCAATTCTTTCGCCAGTGGCGTGCTCAGCTCTACGATAAATGTATTTATCTATTACTTTAACATCAGGCAAGCGAGAATGATTTTCCGTGACTTTGGCTTTTAGAGCTTCGTAATCTTTAGCCTTAAAGTGTTCAGACTGCAAGTCTACAAAGGTATCAGCATTTATTACTGATAAATCCTCTGTGAAAGTGCGCGAAAGTGCGTCTGGGACAATATTTAGACTTCCTTTCCTATGCTCTATTTTGAAAGAATAACCTTGGAGTTTCAGAGCCCATCTTGCCAAACGGCTGCTTAGATCTGATTGGGACATAAGCCATTTAAGCGATGCATGATCAGTGATCACTGTAAAATCATGGCCTTCAATGTATGCCCTAAATTTTTTTATACTTAAAATGGCTGCTAAACATTCTTTTTCTGTCACCGAATAATTTCTTTGTGCTTGATTAAGTTTTCGGGACATAAAGGCTATAGGAATTTCATCCCCTCAACTATTTAGTTGCACTAATACACCCCCAACTCCTGTGTGACTAGCATAAAATGGTGCTTCAAAGTCTGGAAGGCGCGTCACACATGTGAGCCTTGAGTTTTTCAAACGCTTTTTGAGCCTCATCAGGCCAAACAAAGTTACGCTTTTGCTTAAGCAAATCCGTGAGGGGTGATGCAATGGCTGCATAACTGCGAATAAATTTATGATACCATCCAGTCATGCCCAGAAAACGACGTAGCTGTTTTACTGAACGAGGAACTGGAAAGTCTGCAATGGCGGATATTTTGTCAGGATCTGTACGAATAATACCATGGCCTATAATATGGCCCAAATATTTAACCTCCTCTTGACAAAATTTGCTCTTTTGGACATTAATTGTTAAACCTGCTTGGACAATTTGCGCAGCGATATCTTTGAGGACATCTATGTGTCGTTCAAATGTATCTGTAATAATTACAAGATCGTCCAGATAGATAAATACTTCACTACGTAAATGTGCAGGGATAATTCGGTCCATCAGTTTTGACATGGCTTGCGGCGCATTGCATAGACCAAATGGCATTACAGTAAATTGAAACAACGGCCTTCCTGGCACAGAGAAAGCGATTTTCTCTCTTGATTTTGGATCAAGAGGGATTTGCCAAAATGCATCTTTTAAATCCAAACTTGTAATATATTCTGCCTTTGGTAAGCGACTCAAAATTCCGTCTATAAACGGCATAGGATAAGCATCCTTGACTGTGACGTCATTTAATTTTCTGCTATCCAAGCAAAGACGATTTTTCCCTGGTTTGCGGACTAGAACAATGGGAGACGACCATGCACTAAATGAAATCTCTATAACCTCTAGCTCTAGCATTTTGTCCAACTCTTGATATATTAATTTTTCGATTGCTGGTGAGACCGGATAATGTCTTTGCTTAATTGGAGCAGCAGCACCAACATCTATTGTATGCTTAATAAGATTGGTTCGACCTAACCCATTTTCTAAAAAGGACGGGAATCGTTTTATAGCAGATGACAAAAGTTTTTGCTGTTCACCGGACAATGAGCGCTGCGGATTATCATTCAATGACGATATACAATTAACTCTTGGCGCGAGTCCAGGTGGTAGTAAATTAAAGCCTCTCCAAAAATCTATACCTAGATATAAATCTTGGGACAGTGAAGGTACGACGTAAAATGTGAGCGTAAGCTCTTTGCCACGAAAAAGTATAGGCGCGGTTATTTTACCAACAACCTTCTGTGGTTGGCCATCTGAAGTGGAGACATTAAATTTAAGTTTTTTGAAATTGGTATGTAAAATTAGGATTTGGGCAAGATCTCCACCAATGCAACTTATAGTAGCACCGCTATCCAAAAGGCCGTAAATACTATGACCTAATATTTCTATTTCTGCATATGGGCGTAAATCCATGTTATTTGCCACCACAGCAGAAACTAATAAATCCTTTTCTTGCTTTAACTTCTTTTTGTAATTAACTTCTACGTGATTTTGAGCGATTTTTAATAGTATTTTCAATGACACATATGTTCTCACAAACGCTTTCATTATTTCGTACGAGCTCATGAAGTGGTACATCCGGGTTTTGAGATAAATCTGGAAGGAATGGTACTGTTGAAACTGAACCAACTACTCTGTGTTCGTCGCTTTGGTCGAAACTGACTTGCGTGCACTGGGAATGGGTGCACGCCCCTTTGAGTTTTTTGGTACCGCACATTTCCTGCACGATGTATGTGTCTGGTTTGCCGCAACCATAACAGAAAATGCGGCGCTCTGCCACGCAATCTTGAAATTGGTGGCCAGTAGCTCTGCAGTTCCAGCAAACAGTATTGATTGCTGCAACATCCAGCTCAATTTCCTCACCGGAATCAGAATCTTGGACAATTTGGTCAATACATAACTCACTAATGTTACGCTTAGGAGCGAAACGCTGTGATTGTGTAACAGTTTTGGGTACTGCTTGCATGAAAATTTCACGGGTTCGTACGATATGACGAAGCTGTGCGATAGTAGTTATTTGCAAATATAGAATCTCGTGTTGAATTTCTGGTAGAAGATTGTAACGAAGAGATTCTAATAATAAAGATTCAGATAGGGGTTCAACAAGCTTATCATTTAATGCAATTATTGCATCACAAAAGTCGTCAAATGTCTCTGACGGTTTTTGTCTGCGATTTTCAATGGCCATGCGAATATGACGGTCAGTTCGTTCGTCTTTAAAACGTTCTCTAAGCGCAAAACATAAATTTGGCCAATGGACGCCCGAAACACTTTTATGATATCTCCAAAACCACTCACTGGCATTGCCTTCAAATAAATTGCTAGCATTGCGAGCTAATAGGTCAAAGTTACCATCTAAGGTTTGCATTGTTAATGCTTCCACTCTATAAATAAAGTCATTAACAGCCATTGAGTTTTTGCCCGAAAATCGAATCTTCCAATTTGTTATTGTTTGGCTGATTCGGTCTGGACGAATTTCTACTCCTTGGATTCCTTGTGGTGAAACTCTAGGAATGAAGCCAGTTGAAGGACCATCTGATATATTGCCAACAGATATTGGTGCAGTGGCTGGATTTCCCCTTCTAAGTTCTGGCATAGGTTGTTCTAAGACGGGAAAAGTTGGCATAGCGACATTTGGACCAAGTGACATACGCTGAAAACCAGCCTCAATTGCTTGGGATAATATTTGACATTGTCTCGTGGTCGCAAGTGTTATGGCCTCAGCTATGGTTTTGTGAAGGTCAGAGCTTACTGACATGTATGAGCCAACTGAAGGCACTATTGATGGGGTATTTTCATCAGTTCTGGTTGTTGCCATTGCACTGATAGGTTCTGATGCAACTCTTCGGGTTTGTTGTCTGGTATTGTGGACTCTACTGGGTGTGCCAATTTGGGAACACGCCGCTTGAATTAAATTTGTATCTTCTGAAATATTAGTTGAAGGAGTCTGCAAATTCAATTTGCATTCAGGGCACACTTTCTTTCTGCCAGTCGATGAAGTGAAGCAGGCGTTGTGAAATGAGTGACCACAGGATGTAGTTATTAATTGGGATTCGTGATTAATGGCTTTTGCACAAATCAGACAAATGGTACTACTTGACTCAATGTTGACTAAATTCTCGCAACTTCTAGTTAAAGGCATTGCGGTAATTAAATTGAGATTGGGAAAGCAACTACATCAAAAACCAATTTTTTATAAAGAAGGTGGTCTTTGCCATTAGAAATAAATTATTGTTTAAGTAAATATATAAATGAAAATGTTGACAAAATATGGCTGATGAAAAAAATCAATAAAAATTCATAAAATATATTCCGAGAACCAATGCCTCTGCAACTGTGCAAGTTCCCTGACCAATACTTTTGTTCTCTAGGTATAAGAAGAAATAGTTATAGTTTAAAAGAGTAGAGATAGTATACTGTAAAACGAAACATAAAATACAAAAGCTAAGCGGCAGGATGTAGCTCAGAGCCACAAACCTTCATCCAGCGATAGCTTGTAGTATAACAAGTTACGTGTTAGAGAAAATGTTACTGCGTATGTATAAGATTGACGGGAAGGTTGTAGACTAAATCCACAAGAAAACCTATAAACAACGTCAATTTATACTTAGAACAATCATACTGAAAGTAATTAGAGGAGAGAAAAATAAGTAAAATGGTAATTGAAACTAGTGCTACTGCGTTTGTATAAGGTTGACGGGAAGGTTGTAGACTAAATCCACAAGAAAACCTATAAACAACGTCAACCCTACAAAAAGGCAGTAATGGTGGAAAAATAATTTGGATAGAATAGTACTGCGGAGTTACAGCAAAGAGTGACGGGAAGGCCGTAGATTAAATCCACTAAGAACCTATAAACAACGCCACACTTTAGTAGAACACCGCAATACGAGAAATTAGAAAAATAGAATACCGAATTTTAGTGGGAAATGTGGACAAGTATAAACTCCTGTTTTAAAAACATAGTTTGCAGATGTAGTTTACTTGTGATAATGTTAAGAGAGGGTCTGACATCTGGCATATATTTCGAATTTATTAACAAAAACCAAAAACCATTCAGGCCACACACGTTGGGCGCCAATTAATTATCTGTAGCATATAACGTTTAGAGAGAATGTCGAGCAGGTGACGGTATTGCATTTTCGGGCCACGCGCTTATTCCGGCTTCGGTCTAGTCGGTAGCTGGGATGGGTTTCTGGTCAAAAAGAAAATGCTAGTTGCTCGTACCGCTACACATAAATTAATAAAAAAAACTCGCGTGACTGGGTAAGGAAGGGGGATGGACAGTGGAAAACTAAAACTCGGTGCAGAAAAAAAAGAAAGGTCAGTAAAGGAAAATTATCAACATGGACCAAAAGCTGGTAGGAGGCTGTGTAGGTGAAAAGACACAGCAGACGCCCACCCTACCATGATCACTATTTTTGCCTATATAAAAATTATTTAGGAAGTGATCCCAAAAAAAAACCTACTGCTGGTCAAGGGCCCACATAGTAGTTAGGCTTGGTCTCGGAAAAACAAAACTTAGTTGAAATTCATCTTTACTACATTTATTTTAAATACTAGGGCATAAAATATAAAGGTGCATGTGCTTACAAACTAGATTTTGTACAAGATAAAATTAAAGCAAAATTAAAAGTTTAGTTTGAGATTTAGGTGTTTAAGTTAAACTAAGTAATATAAGTTATTAAATTGAATTACGTTATTTTAGTTCTTGACGTAACTTCAATGAGTGCAAAAAAAAATTATAAGAGTGAAAAAAAAAACCACAAACAAAAAAAAGCTCGGCGGCTGCGCATGCGCAAATAATGAGCATTATCGCAGCAGAGAGATAGGTTTCAAGTAAGAATTAAGAAAGAATGCATAAAGGCTTGTACCATAGGAACTGGTATTTAAAACCATGAATATTTATTTTATAAAAACTCACATTTTGTTATTAAGTTACTCCAACGATGAAAGCGCTTCCATGGTGGCGTAGTTTTTTTTTTGCTGTAACTTCACTAATAATATTTAAAAAAAACAACACTTTATGCAATCACAAAAAAACAACAAGACAACTAAACTGAGCTTTTTTTCTCTTTTTTTTTTTTTTGTTTCTTATTTTCTCATTCTGCCCATACTGCCAAACTGAATTAGAATAAAAGAAAGAGAATCGCTCGCAAATTTGAGAATGCAAAAGAAAAGAAACTGCTACTAGACTTTAAAATAATTATAAATAAATAACATATTAATCAACTCGTTAGTATTACTATTTTTCATTTTTTTTTTTATAAATGCTTTCGTGATAAAAACCTTTTTCTTTTTTTTTTTGTTGGCATCCATAAAAAAACACATTTTTATTAGGCGGTTTTTTTTTTTTGCTATAAGCCGAACCGACTTTCCCGCGTTTTCCGGAGGTATACGGACGCAAATGGGTCTGACGACGACGTTAAAACGGTTGCGCACTTCGAAGCAAACTGCTGCAACGATGTAATTTTGGAAAAGGCAGTGACCCAGCGCATGAGCTTTTGGGTTATGCGCTCTTATATTTGAGCATCTCTTTTTTTTTTTACAGCTGTTCATCTATGCCAAATCTGTCCCTGTTACGTCGTTAGCAACAATTATGGCTCCAGACTAGTTGCCAAGCCTGCAATAAAATCAGGCCAAGGGAAACCCAGAAAATCGTCAAGAAGGAAAACCCTATATGAACCATTCAAAAAAAAACCACTCACCTATTTGAAAGGCTTGGCATAAAAGAAATATGCAATTTGTTTTTCCTTTTTATATAAAATGTCACTGAGCACACGCGATTTATTTGGTTTTCTTCTATATATTTTTATTTTTTTTTTTTTGTAAAAGATAAAGTTTTAGCGCTTTAAAATAAAACGTGTGGCTCCGACCAGTAGATGAAAGGAAAAGAAAGTATGACCAATGACCTGATGAGACTTGCACTGTTAACAGAACCATTTGCTGGTCCTCCATTTAAACTTACTTTGACATTTGGCTCTGTTAATTATTTTGCTAGAATCGATAACGAGGCTTTTATACTACGAAAGTAAATAAAACTAAAAAAAATATTAAAGCTTAATGCTCTTTAATATATTATTTCCAAAAAAAAATAAGTCGAAATGATTGTTTTCCATTTTGAATAAAAAAAAATTGCTTAACTATTTTGTAATAACTTAATGATTCTTGTGTGTCCTATAGTTTAGCATAGTTTTAGGGTTAAAAGAAAATTAGCGTTTCTGAGAGCTACAAGCGCCACTACAAAGGATTTGAACAAGGTTTTCCTCTTCCATGGGAGAATCTAAACGAGAGGTAAGAGCTATTACATCGTCGTAGAAATATTTTCTAATATGTCAAAATCGGTTCGGTAATCTTTATATTGAAGCTTCAACGCAATGCAGAACTCGTTCCATACAATGCGAGGACTCTCTTTTCGGTATCGCCAATACCACTCTTTTGCTTTTCCGACAAGCAAAATATGCAAGTTCTTGCAAAGAGCATCGAAATCACCATCGAGGCTATCTTCGGTGAGTGTTTTGATCCGATAAATGAATTCTTCCACAGTTATACCCTTAGCTGATCCATCGAACTTTACGTTCCAGCTATGGATGAGCTGCGTAATCTTTCTGGATTAGTTCGAAATTGAGACCGTGAGTTAGTTGCATACGAACCATAACTGGATCGGGGATTGCCCTCGCGTTCTGGTAATTCCCTAGCTTGGCTGTGTAGATTCAAATTAGCAAATTGTCGAGATACGATATTTTCTAATTCATTAAAAATATTGCCATAATCTATGGACTCTACGGTCCGTGTAGGAAAATTACTACGTGGAGTTTGTTTATGTTTCTTGGTCTGCCTGTTTTACGACCTGCACCACGCTTATCTAAAGATTCAATGCTTGGTGGGTCTTCGTTTAATTTTATTGGAGGCTGTTGCTCCTGATTAATATTATGCTTTGCCCTAAACCGAGTGTCGTGAACCTTAGGAATGGCTCCTGCACCTTTTGTCGGTTCTTAATTTGGAGGGTCAGCTGTCGTTGATATCGTTACTGACTTTAAGTCGCGCACATGAATCAACTTTTGACAAACTTGGCATTCTTTAAATTGCTTGAGCCAATCAAAAAAACAAGAATCATGGAAATAATGTTCACAAGGAGTTACTAAAACTTGCATTTGGGATTCCCATAAAGTCTTTTCGCATATTTGACAGATAACTTCTGCAATAGCTGCTTGTTGTAGCTCAATAGCTAAATTCTGTGTACTTCGTACTAGAGGCATTTTAGACTTTTAATAGTTTAACAATAAAATTCGACAAAGATAAAAAAAAAATTCAAATGTTTTTCATCAAAAGTTTTCTTAAAGGTTCGATTCAAGGGTAATTAAGATATTTACATGTGAATGATAAGACACGATCTATCTGAATGCATAAAAAAAGATAAAATGTTTGCAAATTATTTCTCGAATAACTCTGTATTAAACAACTATGGAACAGATTTCGCGCACCTCGTCTAGACATCGCCAAAATCGGGTAATTCCAAAACGAAAATTTGCTTCATACAATTGTCTAAAATAGTTATCAGAAAAACTTAAGATGCGAAGGAGAGTTGACATTTATATTGCAGGACTCATTAGAAACTGGTTCTATCCGGTCATTAATTTAGGCTCGCCAAGTTAATGAAATTCCAGAGTATCACTAGCTAATTCTGGCAATCCTATCAACAAATATAAAATAAGTACTAAAATTAATAAAAGAAATTATAAGCGTTTTGAACGTATGATTATCATAAAAGAAAATCGAATGTGACAGAAGAAAATCGGTATAAATACGTATTGCAGTTCTTTGAAACAATTAGACTGGGTCATTATTTCAGCGTCGCTAACAATAATGCAGTTCCAGAGCTTCCTTTTGTATACTAAGATACTCTGCCAAATCGTACTTAAATGAGAGGAGTAGAAAATTGCTTAAAGTAATTTTTTAGATCCATGGACAATCTTAGACTGTTTAAGCCGTCTAAGGTCACATGAGAAGAAAAGTATCAAAATTTTCTAAGTCGGGAAAAAAAATTTAAATTTGAAAGTATTCAGAAACTTGTAGAATATAGCTATTCCAAAATGAACTTTTGGAAGCTATAATCTCACTCTTAGGATGCCCCACGTTGGGCGCCAATTTATGTAATGTGATTGTACACAATTCAGCTGATATTATAATGGTAATGTACGTTCTCTCATACACAAAATACAAAAGCGTACAACGACTCAATCCAAGCTAATCATCCCTTGCGCTCCGAAATTCGACTAGCAAAAGCAGCATGTGGGTGGGTACGTTTGATGATTATTTTGGGAGGTACTACATTAACATACAATCAAATAGGTGTGTGGAGGCCCCTGCCAGGTTTTATAACTGTAAAGAAGAAAACGGACAGACGATGCGAACCGATATAGATGAACTATCATTTTTCACGAAAATATGTTGCTAGTTGGTATTGCAACATTACGCGTCTTCACCCACCCTTCCTATGAGTCAATTAGAGCGATGGTAGATTTCAAATGACTCCCTTAATCTGCTTTACCCTATCCTTTTCCTTTAAGAAAAACTAAAAAAATCTCTATTCCATAATTTTAAAATTATTTATTCATAAAAATAAAAAAATTCCTAACTCCATTTGCTTCTGGGAAGTCTTATCCATAATCACAATTATTTTAATCGCTATAATTCATATGTTGTGGTGTACTTATTTTTACATAATTATAACTATTTTAATATGTTCTAGATTTAATATTGGGGTGTATTTGTTTTTACATAATGCTAATGCTTTTAATATGTTATAAATTTTATTGGTGGTAGTGTATTTGTTTTGTGTTCTTTTTAGGTTTTTGTGGTTGCAAAGCTTAACTTAGTATTTTGGGTTTTTAATTCTTAGTATACTTCATAGATATAAGTTTGTATGAAACAAGGGTAAAGAAGTACTTTAGATTACGTAGTGTGTGCATGTAAATTAAAAACATTATAATTTTTAAAAAGATGTAAGGAAAATATAAAGAATTACAATTTTCAAAATGTATCAGCAATAGAGTTATGTGCACAGTAACCTTTGCATAGCTTCGGATTTCATATTTACATTATTTTTCGTTTAGTAATAAAATTTTCTACTTTGTTTTGGTTCCTCTATTCTTTATATGATTTAATTGAGTTATCTTTTGCTTCTACATTGTTTTGATTTGATTATTTGTTTTTGCTCTTTTTTTTTTTTTCTTTTTTACGTTTTTTACGTTGTCAGTTAAATCTGACAAATTTTAATTTTACAAGTTCTATTTGGGTTTAATTTTGCAAATTTTGTTTACATTTCATTAGTATATTTTGATTTTTTTTTCATTGGTTAATTCATAATTTTTGTTTTTATTTATAGTGCAATTGGTATTCTTAAATTTAACCTTGCAGATCATAATAAATAATTCGTAATCCATTTCGTGGCGAAGGCCTTCCTCACGTTGATTGTTTTAGCTAGATTGTTAATATTTTATGTTATTATTTATTGTGATCTGTTTTTCTTTCTTGTTGTTTCTCCTTTTTTTTTTTTTTTTATTAACACATATATTCTTTACTTTACTGAACTCAAAACACCCAAAAATATCAAAATAGACTTGCTTTTATGATTTTAGAGTTTACAATGTTTTGTTGGTTTCATTTTTTATCTTGTTTAGATTCTTTTTTTTTTTTTATTTATATGTTTTTAAGGTTTATATGGTCGATGCCGTTTATGCTGTTTTTGTAGAATGAGGTAAGATGGCAATCCCCTATTGGTACGCATCTGGTTTTGGTGGTTGCGGGTGTGCTAGCAGCTGCGCAAGCGCGTTGCGCTGCTCTGCCAAATGCGACTGCGACTGCGTCGTTGACTGCTGCTGCGGCTGTGTGCACAAATTGTGGGGATATATGTATTTGGCGATCGCCAAGAATAAAACTGCACACTGCACTGTTTGAAAAACTTGAATTAGCATTGGTTTACTTCTTGAGAAGACTTGGACTTCTACTTACATTTGCGGCCTAGGCCAATAGGGGGTATATATTTCCGATGGTGACTGAAGTCACACGAATTCGGGGTAACAGAATTCAATGTTAAATTTCTTTTGCTGGACTTTGCACACGAAATTTAATGTATTTCTTATATACATATATCTGTATATAGAGATATATGTAGATATGTATGACGGTAAAAATTTTTGTGTTGTCGTAGACGTAGTGCTGCTGCCTCGTGTGGTATAAAATCCAGAAAAGAGGTCTGCTCGAGGTTAGTTTCCTCGTATATATAGGCGTTTAGGCCGGAAATGCAGTCTCTGCTTCTTGCTGGGTTGGCAATTTGACATGAGAAGGTGCAATATTAAAATACTGACAAGTCTAATTTTGGGGCTGCCAGACTTTTGTTACGAAAATACTACCTAAAAGCTCAGCTTAAATACGTTAGCGACAATCGAATAATCTTTTTAAATAATTAAAATACCAAAAATTAGTTAAGTTTTGCAACACCAAATAGTTTTTATTATCTAATAAGTAATCTTAATAAGCTTTACTCTGTATATAAGCAAACAAATTTTTTTTTAATGTATTTTTAAAAATATTAATTGTTGTATCTAAGTTTACATATAACCTGGAAATAACTCCTGTTCACCACAACATTTGATTGCCAAATTAGATTATGATACCTTCATAAACAGCCAAAAACAGACGAATTTACCGATTTTGATCAAATTTGGTACTGTGTTGAACATCTCTAAAAAACTTCTGAATGCCAAATTTGGTTACAATGTCTTCACAAACAAACGAAACAACGAATTTTGTGCAAAAAACGTTTTTTTTCCGATTGGCCCTATGGGAGCTGTATGATATTGTCAACTGATTTTGATAAAATTTGGTACAGTGTTGAACATCTCTATAAAACTTCTGAATGCCAAATTTGGTTACAATATCTTCACAAACAAACGAAACAACAAATTTTGTACAAAAAGCGTTTTTTTGACCGATTGGCCCTATGTGAGCTATATAATATAGTCAACCGATTTTGATTTCGTTTTTTTGTAAAGATATTGTAACCAAATTTGGCATTCAGAAGTTTTTTAGAGTACCCAAGCACTGTACCAAATTTGATCAAAATCAGTTGACTTTATCATATAGCTCCCATAGGACCAATCGGTCAAAAAAACGTTTTTTGTACAAAATTCATTGTGTTTCGTTTGTGAAGATATTGTAACCAAATTTGTCATTCAGAAGTTTTTTAGATTACCCAAGCAGTGTACCAAATTTGATCAAAATCGGTTGACTATATCATATAGCTCCCACAGGACCAATCGGTCAAAAAAACGTTTTTTGTACAAAATTCATCGCGTTTCGTTTGTTTGTGAAGATATTGTAACCAAATTTGGCACTCAGAAGTTCTTAAGAGTACCCAAGCACTGTACCAAATTTGATCAAAATCAGTTGACTATATCATATAGCTCCCATAGGACCAATCGGTCAAAAAAACGTTTTTTGTACAAAATTCATTGTGTTTCGTTGGTTTGTGAAGATATTGTAATGCCGGTCGTACACTAGGCTTTCAACGCACGCACGCAATTTGCTTTCACATTCTCCAATTGAATAAACAAAATTATGGGCTCGTACACTAGTGCGTTACTTGTCAATTTTTGCGTTGATCAACGCGTTCAGACTTGAAATTGAACATGAATGCGTTGAACGCGTTGCGAGCCTCGTCCACCTAGTTGATCAACTCATTCAATTGTTGAGATACCTCGTCCACCTAGTTGGTCAACTCATTCAATTGTTGAGAGACCTCGTCCACCTAGTTGATCAACTTGAGTTCGTCAACGCAAATTCGGACAAAAAATCGTTGACCAACACGAGTTGAACACGGCTGAAGCATCCAGTTGATGCACGCGATGATAACCTCGTACACTAGACGAAGCATTGAGTGTTGACCAACTCGGTCAACGCACTTGACAACTGGTAGCTTCGAATGTCTATAAACTGTTAATGTAAATTCATTTCTATTTGAGATTTGAAAGTGAGACACGTGTGTTTTTATGAAAATAAAAAATGATTTCCGCTGAACGCAAGAGAAAAGTCGCTGCCGCAATAATAATTTTAGCGGACGCTTAACGTCGACGCCAGAGCGAAAAAAAGCGTAAACGATTCTGGGTGGACGAAATGTTTTTGAATCGCGACGAAAGCAGTTTTTTCAACGAAATTTATTCGAAACTGAAGTCGATAAATTCTGCAGGCACTCTCCAATGCTGTGTCATTTTTTTAAAATTTTGTGCTGCCGCAACAGTCTTCATTTATTATTTGCTGCCTGCTTCGTCACATTTATTTTTATCGCGATGGCGCTCCATGCATGTTCTCGTCCATCTTGGTTTTTGTACTGGCTGCTTTTTACATTCCAAATTATTTCTCTTTCTTCAACAGCCGTTATTAAATCGAATATTAATTCATTTGTCGACACAACTTGCACGGTTTGCACCTCAGTATTTTCACCCAATTCCACAGACATTTTCGCGTTGATTGAATGAGATTGAATGCCTCGTACATTAGCGTTGAATGAGTTGAGAGTCGAATGCGTGCGTTGAAAGCCTAGTGTACGACCGGCATTAACGCACACATTCAACTGGACGCACGGACACTTCAAGCAATGCACACAAACTCGAAATTGACCAATCAAATTTGAGCAACTCGTTGATGAGTTTATGTGTAGCACATTAATGTTCAACGCGTTGCTCAACACTATTCAACGTTCAACTCGAGCTCGTCCACTAGCCGTACACTTGTTGATCAACGCGTTGAATGATGGGCTCGCAACGCATTAAACGCGTTGATTGAATGAGATTGAATGCCTCGTACATTAGCGTTGAATGAGTTGAGAGTCGAATGCGTGCGTTGAAAGCCTAGTGTACGACCGGCATAACCAAATTTGGCATTCAGAAGTTTTTTAGAGTACCCAAGCACTGTACCAAATTTGATCAAAACCGGTTGACTATATCATATAGCTCCCATAGTACCAATCGGTCATGCGCCGATTCTCAAATGCCCAAAACTGTATCCTCTACAGCAATCTAGTAGCAACTAAATAAACTCGTTGTAACAAACGAATCCAAAATAAATACAATTGGACGTCTACTTGTAAATGTAGCGTTGCCACACTGCAACTAAAGGAACTGTTTTACAATACTGTGTTATCTGTTCGTTATTTACAAATTGAATTTAAATTAATAATAGAAATCATTCTGTTATTGTTCTCCTCAAACAAATATCTTATAACCAAAGTTTTTTAGAGTACCCAATCACTGCAGCAAATTTGATTAAAATCGGTTGACTATACCATATACCTCCCATAGGAACGATCGGTCAAAAAAACATTTTTGGTTAAAAATTCGTCTGTTTTTGGTTGTTTATGAAGGTATAGTTATCTAATTTGGCAATCAAATGTCTTTTGGTGTTCGTAAGCAATTTACCGGATTTTATTGCAAGCAGTGGTATAGGGTATCCCAAAGTCGTCCGCGCCCGACTTTAACGTACGCCATCTTTTTTTTTACTTTCGTTCAAATTCTTAATTTTATTTTCCACTTCGCCACCGTTCACATCGTTGGCTTTCTCACTGTTTTTATACTCTGTACCGTATGGGACAAAGGGTATATTGTGTTTGTGCAAGCCGAAAATGTATGTAACGTACAGAAGGAGAAGTCGGAGACCCCCCAAAGTTACCTCAAGTATGATCAGGGTGACTAGAGAAGTCGATATACCCATGTCCGTCTGTCCGTATGAACGCCTAGATCTCAGAGATGGTAAGAGCTAGAGCAACCAAACTTTCAGATAAGATCCCTTATTAATCCATAGGAGACAAGTTTATTTTATTTTTTTGATATCGGGACTACATTATATAGCTCCCATAGGGGTGTTTCAGAGGACCTCGAAAAAAAGCAAAAGTTTTAGATGGATAATTCGTTTGTTTATGAAGATATCGTAACCAAATTTAGCACACAATAGTTTTTTAGAGTTCCCAAGCACTGTACCAAATTTTATCAAAATCGGTTGACTATATCATATAGCTCCCATAGGACCAATCGGTCAAAAAATCGTGTTTTGTACAAAATTCGTTGGGTTTCGTTTATTTGTGAACATACCGTAACCACATTTGGCATTAAGAAGTTTTTTAGAGTTCCCAAGCACTATACCAAATTTGATCAAAATCGGTTGACTATATCATATAGCTCCTATAGGACCAATCGGTCAAAAAATCGTGTTTTGTACAAAATTAGTTGTGTTTCGTTTATTTGTAAAGATATTGTAACCAAATTTGGCATTCAGAAGTTTTTTGGAGATGTTCAACACTGAACCAAATTTGAATTTCCATTGAAGTAAGCCATGGTTTTCCTAGATATTTGAGTCTCGATGTACAGAGGGCAGGGCAGCTACATATGAGGTGCTCCAGAATCTCTTTGACGTCTGTCTGCCTACATATCCTGCATTCATCGTTGTTGGTAATGCCTAGCTTCTTAGCGTGGCTTGCTGTTAGGCAATGACCAGTGAGTATGCCCACTATAAGCCTGCAGTCTCTTCTTGGGAGTTGCAGAGTATACTGGGCTAATTTGCTGTTAGTTCTCTTGCACATTGTGCGAGCCGTCCTGCAGTTCGTTGTGGTGTACCACCTTCTATCAGATCTAACTGCAGCGTCTTCTTCTGATCTGTGGTTGATTGAGGAATCTTTAGATCCTCAAGTGACGGTTGACTCGAATCGGCTCCTTCCTTTGCAAGCCTGTCATCTGTTTCATTTCCATCAATTCCCTGGTGACTGGGTACCCAGAAGATGCACACCTTCTTCTGGGTGTTTAGTGCATCTAAAGATTGATTTAAAAATCAATCGGAAGAAATGCTCATTTTTTCGGAGAGAATTGGTCTACCTTGGTCACGTAGTGACAGGCGAGGGAATCCGTACTGATCCGGCAAAGATAGAGGCAATCCAGAACTTGAAGGCGCCCACCAATTTGAAAGAGCTGCGGCAATGTATCGGCATGGCATCATGGTATCGACGTTTCGTACCCAACTTCGCCTCGATGATACAACCAATGGCCTCGCTTTTGAAGAAAGGGAAAAAATGGACGTGGAGCGAGGAGCAGCAGGAGGCGTTGGACAACCTAAAGGAGAGCTTGAACACGGCCCCAGTGCTCGCTTGCCCGGACTTCAGTCTCAAATTTAAGCTACAGACAGACGCCTGCGACTACGGGCTGGGAGCCGTACTGACGCAAGAGGGCGACGAAGAGGAAAGAGTCATCGCATATGCTAGCCGACGACTGACGAAAGCTGAGGAAAACTACACGGCGACGGAAAAGGAATACCTGGTTATCGTTTGGGCGATCAGGAAGATGCGGTGTTATTTGGAGGGGTATCGGTTCGAGGTAATCACCGATCATCTGGCGACCACCCAGGCCATCCAGGTACGCCTCTCGCGTCTACCGAATAGAGGCCGCCAGCGCACAACCGTAAGGGTAGGAGGGCGACAACACCGGGTCACCCATCGGCGCGACGGCACGGTATGTGTCGTCCCTATCGATGAAAAAGGGGGGTGTGACGAAGCTATTTAGCCCCGTCACAAATAAACATAACTATTTGATGATTTTTAATTTATTAGTATTAAGTTGAATTGGAGTTAATGATTTTTAGTTTTTTAGTATTAAGTTGGAGTTAACGGTTTGAATTTGGTATTTTGGTTTCTTAGTAATAAGTTAGATTAAGTGTTGAAAAATAAGAAAGGGACTAAACATCAATAAGTGAAAGATCGTCGCATCGCCACGTCGGACTGCCAACCCAGGCTGCCGATAGCCGACTATCGGCAAAACGATAGCCGGATATCGGCAGGCCTTGGTATGAGCCGGCGTGGGTGATAGAAAAAGTTAACACGAGGAGTTGGTTTTCGGACGAGGTAGCGAACGGACGCATAGCGCAAAAAGACAGACATAACAGCAACGTGAGTGTGAGGAAAAAAAGGTTTTGGTGAGAAAAATAGAAACAGAGGTTAGGATATACAGTTGCTGGGAGAATCTATAAAAATAAGAGAACAAAAGTGAAATAAAGGAGTGAAGAATTATAACGTTGACCGAAACAGCAAGTGTTCTTATTTAACTAAATATTTAGTGACGCGTGTGAGACGCGTGATATCAACAGTGTCGCTATGTGTGTGTGCATTAGTGTGTCTCGCTATTCTTCTTTTTCTCTGTCCTGCCAGCGTACATATAAGCAACCGAGTAGGCCTCGCCTCTCTGGTATTCTATGCATCTGCGCTGGCCTCGTTATAGGTACGCGTGAGCCTCGCCCGCCACCACAACGCCCCTCCTGCCATTCTCCGTTCGTGCACAAACGCAGCCCTTAAGAGCCTCGCTCAAGTGGTACAGTTTGTGACGGACCGACCTACTGTAGGTAAGCGTGGGATACGCCCGCAACCCCCTCGTGTATGGATACGGTCGCGAGAGCCTCGCTCAGCGACGTAGTCCACAACGATCTCGCTGTTGGTAAACGTGCTGCAGCGCGACACACACACAAACTACATTTTCAGGGTGTATGGGAAGCGATCGTGGTATGTATGTGTGTATGCAAGGCGAAGACAAATTCTAGGCCCCTACGCCACCGGCCCTGGTGAAGGCTGAGTTATACCCCAGCACCAGAACTTCCTTACAGTACATATGCATGTACAGATTATTGGCCACGAAACCCTTATGGGAGGATGGTGTCACGCAATATATAAAAATATACATATTGTAGGATCAAAAGCGTTTTTTTGACCGAGACAAATAACTCGGATGGGCCGTGCAAAAACTTAGAACGTTTAAGCGAAAAAGATCAAAGTGCACAAGACAACAAAAGAGAGCGATACGACCGTAAGGTTGAAATGACAATTGGCAAGTGATTTATTAAAGTGAGGGTGGGTACATAGTGTAAGCTTATGATTAATAGAGTGCAAAATATAATGAGAGTGAGAGAAATGTTAAGTGTATGTTACATGGCTAAACGCTGATATTTACAGTTACATGTTTAATGTGCTATTGAGTGTTATTTTATGTATAAGCGAGGTGTGTCATGTAAATATGTGGATTTGACCGAACATCCCGGCCCACCTTGAAAGACCCTCTTTCAAGAGACAGAAAGAATAGCTATTTTTTGTATTGAGCGGCAGCAAATCCCAGAAGATGTGCGAATGTTTTCAACACGGACGTTGCGAACTTGGTGGTGGCATTTCCAGTACATTTGATTACAATGTACTCGGTTGCGATGACTGATCGAAATGCAGTAGTGTATGATGCGGTTGCTTGCAGCTGCGACAACGATATTTCGATGGGCATTGTGCCACACGATGACCCGAATGCAGACAATTAATGCAAATGCTGGACTTCTTGGCGACTTCAAGTCTTTGTGTAGCATTCATGTCCATGAATCGAGAGCATTCAACAAGCTTGTGGGCAAAACTAGAACAGAGAGCACATGATGAGTTAGTTATTGCAAATGTATGAATTTGACCAGGCTTGCCACTACGCCTCTGCTTCTGATTTTTCCATTGATTCTGTGATGGGATGCCACTGGATTCCAGAAATTGACAATGACGCTCCAGTACTTGGGTGCATTGTTCCCATTTGGGCAATGAAAGTAAATCCATGGCTTCGTTCCATTTGTTTTTAGTTTGTTGATCGCACTTTCCCATAACGATGTAGATTAACATAGCCTGTGATATATCTGAGCCTGTGCCCATTGACGAGAATGATCCAAATATTGCTTTGGCCTTGTCCACTAAACTTCGCAACTGATGACCATCAGGTTTATTGACAGGCGGAAGATTAAAAATAGCTTCGATTTGATCTAGAAAAGTTAGTGTGGGATTACCATATCGTTTATTTAGATGAGCTATAGCTTTAGGATAATTTTCATTTGTTATTTGGAATGATCTCACCGCATCTAAGGCAGGGCCCTTTAGACAATTTAACAAATGGTTGAACTTTTCTATGTTGCATAGCGAGGTCTCACGAGCAATGATTTGGTTGAACGACGTTATAAAATTTTTGTAATCTGCGCGATTTACATTAAAACATGGCAACGATAGTCTAGGCAGGCTGATGCACAATTTAGCACTGATTTAACTATCTTCCAATTCAGCACGACCGTCATCATCTGGATCATTATTTTCTATCGCGGATTGGACTGCTTGTTTAAAATATTCTTCCAAATTGCCCAAACGGCAGTTTAGTTCTGCACTGGACAATCTTGATATAGTTGAGGTATCATGTATAGAATTTGAAACAATTGTTTTAATGCGTGTAATACTGCGCTGAATATTTTCACGTTTGAGATTATCATTTTCCAGATGCGACATAATTATGTTTGAACGATATTAAACGAAATAAATTTATATTTGATCTTTGCGTTCGTTTGATTTATATAGCGTTATGTTTGTTGCAACATTAACCGAAATAATTTTATATTTAATCTTTGCGCTTGCAAAATGTAAACAAACGTCAAGTGATGCAAAATATGTATGTGTGTATGTTTGTCGCTCAAATATGAAATAGAACTGCCAATTTGCCGATAATGTACAACAAAACAAATCCAACAGCCAAACTGCCGAAACGAAAAGCGAAAATAAGTAAAGGAGATGAAGCAGTTACGCTGAGGAGCAGCGACGCGACGACGCACAGTGGCACGGAAGCCAAAAAAACGTTGCAAAAATCATATTTTCTAAACCAATTGAGATATTTTTACGAATTAAATTGTAGTTGAAAGAAAAAATAAGCTTTAAAATAAGTACCCTTACATTGTGATATGACATCTCAGAGCTGCGCAATATGTTGTGGAAGTTGGATTTTGTTGCCTGTGCAACATTTCCCATTGAAAAATACGTAATTATTTTTTCCATATTTTCTAAACCAATTGAGATATTTTAATGAATTAGATTGTATTTGAAAGAAAAACGTTCAGGCTTGAAAATAAGTGCTCATGTATGGTGATACGATATCTGAGAGCTGCGCAATATGTTGTGGAAGTTGGATTTTGTTTATAAAGAAATTTTGATGATATATTTTTGTTCATAATTTTATATTTCAGTCAATAAATTTAATGTAACAATGCTTTTTTATTATAATATATTATATTATTTGTCTTATCAGTAGTTTTTTGTAAAATAATCATCCACATTTACATTTGAAGGAATATCTAGAAGACTTAACATTTCATTTGAATAACTAGTACTTGTTAATTCTGTATTGGATTTCACATGTCTAAGGGATGCAACTAGTGGATCTGAAGAGGCTGCCAACATATTAAAAAGATCCTCGTTTTCCCTTGATCGTGATATTTTACATGTATTCATAGCTCTGAATTTTTTATAATCCTTGTTTCTCGATTCCTGGGCTTCTTCTGACATTTCCCCAATGGGTAGGCAATGATATTCAATTATAGTTTGGCCATGTGCCAAAATTTTGTGAAGCGAGTCAATTTTTTTCCTGGATATTTTTCCATTAACAGCTCTGCAGTCTTAGTGGCATATTCACCAAATTTGCTGCCGTTAATTTTTTCCTTGCAGTTCAAAATATTCAAAATAACACCCAATCTTTTGATAATTTCATCATCCACTCCAGTTATTTCTGATGTAACTTTGTTTTCTGCAAAGAATTTTCGGGATGAGTTTCCATCGTTTGTGTTACCATATCCATATTTGGGGAAGGAAGAGTCTTGCCACTTTTTTTTTTATTCGGGAGTGAATTAGATTCAGTTTGCCTTTTAAGGTATCAAACTTCTCCATATTTGCTTCCTCAACATTAAGTTATTTTCTGATGGCCGAAATGAATTCATTCGCGCTTTTGGAGTTTCTGAACAATTCAAATAATTTTACGTTTACCAAAGACATCGTTACACTTATAAAATCAATGCTTGCGAATTATATTTAAAAATACGTTTCACTGCAATGTGTGTTCTTATAAAGTCAAAACAAAACTATGATGTTTCTGAAGTATTCAGGCAATATATACAAATTTTAAGCCTATAGCCAGAAAACGTGTAACAGGTACAAATTAAATTACTTTAAATGTTTCAAACTACCTGGAAACACAAAAAAAAAAAATTGGGATGATTAATCCTTTTTTTTTATGTCACAGGTAGGCTTTATTTTATTATAAAGTGAAAATATAAGCAATCAGTTCTAAATTCAGTGGCTGCATCTACTGCGTGTTCTTCTTCTTATACCTGCGTCAGAATATTTTGGAGTTGGGTTTCTGGACTTTTACTGGCCTTACAGCCACATATGCAAATTTATGCAGTCAATTTTTATAGAGCAAGTAAATAAATTAATAACAAAACCATTTATGTTAAATTGAAAAAATGAAAAAATATGGAATATAAAATATTTTGTTCCAAAGTTGAAAAAGTGGTCCAAATATAATGGTTCAGTTAAACGGAAGTATTGAAAAATGAAATGAAATGAAGTCATTTTTTTTTTCTTATATGTTTAAATTTCATGTACCTTTTTATAGAAACTAAGAAAATAGGGATTGGTTGCGTAGTTTTTCCACAAAACAATCTTAAACACGAATTTTTATTCAAAAAATTGCGATTTTTTTCAAAGTGGAAAATATACTCCACTTTGAGCGGCTGTAGCAACTAAACTATTCATCCAAATTGACTAAAATTTGTATTTTCTTGATCCCTGGGAAATTCTAATGCATGTATTACATTTAAAAAATGGTTACATTGCAAATTGATTTTTGCAACGCCGTTGGCCACTGGGCCGTGCAAAAACTTAGAACGTTTAAGCGAAAAAGATCAAAGTGCACAAGACAACAAAAGAGAGCGATACGACCGTAAGGTTGAAATGACAATTGGCAAGTGATTTATTAAAGTGAGGGTGGGTACATAGTGTAAGCTTATGATTAATAGAGTGCAAAATATAATGAGAGTGAGAGAAATGTTAAGTGTATGTTACATGGCTAAACGCTGATATTTACAGTTACATGTTTAATGTGCTATTGAGTGTTATTTTATGTATAAGCGAGGTGTGTCATGTAAATATGTGGATTTGACCGAACACATATAATGTAATATACATATCATATAAGAATTATTAATGTGAAGGCACGATATATTATATATATATATTAATATATTTTCAATATATATTATGTCAGACAAGTTGGCAGCGCCACTACGTACGGTCATACAATTTGTCGTGTGCAAAAAAAAAAAAAAGTTACAATTAAAATAATTTAATGGACAAGTCCACTACGTGGCAAAAACATAGTATTACTGTGCATACGTGCTGTTTTTGTATCATCGATTTACGTTCAAAACTAATAAGCAAACTTACAAAAAACAAAAACGAAACTCTTATTAGTGACAGTGCAGTTTTAGGGCTCCGCTGGCATAAACTTCTTATTTGCCCAGTGTGTACACTGCGTTTATTTTTTTGTGTGTATACTGTGACGAAGCTATTTAGCCCCGTCACAATTAGGTCCGAAATACTGCACAGCCCCGTGCATAAATTTGAATTTATTAATTTCCTAGTATTAAATTGGATTTAATGATTTTAGTTTCGTAGTATTAAGTTGGAATTAATGATTTTTAGTTTCTTAGTATTAAGTTGGAGTTGATAGTTTGAATTGGTATTTTGGTTTCTTAGTAATAACAACGAGTATGAAATTAGATAGAGTGGAACGACTGGCCGTTAACAACAATTTTTCAGCGAGTCTTGAGCAATTATTAGGATTTGCTCGGGTCATTTAAGCAGTTGTATTTTGCATGCGTGCAAAGAGCATGGAAGAAAAACCCGAACGCCGCCGTCTGTACTGCTCTAATGTGTTAAGTTGTTGTTGGCTGCTGTGTTGCATATTTTGTTTTGGTTCTTCATTCATATTTGATTTTCGTGCAACTAGTAAAGTGTGCTTATGCATGAATATTTTATCAAGGGGCGGGCGGATATGTGAGGTTTTTGTGTGTATTTGACCGAAAGAGATAGTAATTTTTGTTGTTGTATTTGTATACTTTTCAAAATTTATTCTTAATACAAATTTAATATTTTATTGTTGCTGAACAAAATAAATATTTTTTTTTAAGAAATAAATACATGTACGAGTCAAATTTTAATTTTTTTATTTATAATAACTTTAACTTAAAATACTTTTTTTTAATGTTTCCTTTAGTAGTATTGTTAAGGTAAGAAAGATCGGCCAAAGCAAAGCGATATGAAGCATTGGCTCTGGCATTGACTTAGGAACATTGTAGTTCAATCGCCCTTGGATATGATAAGCGTTTAATCATAAAAATCTAGTATGTACATATGTATGTACATATATCTTTGACCCTGACTACTATATAAATAAAAAGAAGCCATAAATTATTTACCTTATAATTTTTAGTTAAATCAGAATACATATTTG
Source organism: Chymomyza fuscimana (assembly GCA_949987675.1). Classification (NCBI taxonomy): domain Eukaryota; kingdom Metazoa; phylum Arthropoda; class Insecta; order Diptera; family Drosophilidae; genus Chymomyza; species Chymomyza fuscimana. The sequence goes on from OX465091.1 coordinate 5,559,482, forward strand.
TATACAATTTTAAGGTAATAACTACCCAAGACAATTAATTATATGTGCATTGCTGCAACTACATAAGTTTTTTTTCTTAAGGCTAAGTTGTTTAAATACATACATACATATGTACTATATCATATCAGCGTTAAGGCCAAGACTGCCCGCCACAAAGACAATATATGTAAATTTATGTTATAAACTTTAAGAAGTGTAAGTAAGGTGCAGGCGGGCAGAGTTAAAATGAAAATCTAAAAATAGCATTTGACGAACTCTTGCAATTGAACTCGGCTCTAAACTTCGTTGTTGGCTGTCGGCAATGTTTACAAATTCAGCCGCAGCTAAATTTGTAAATTTTTCGTTTCTGAGCATTTATACCCTTTCTTAATATGTGGCTGCTATGACACTTTGCAAACGCGTTTGCTCTTACACTAACAACTGCATGCATAAATACGAAAAATACGAAGAAGAGTATTTAGCTATCGCCACACATTCTGCTGAACTGTTTTGCATTGTACGCACACAAGCACAAGTAGCTTTTAGCCGAAGCAAAACAGATATACAGACTTTTGGTCAGTGCGTTCTCTTTAATATGTAACTGCAAGTTATTAGGCCACTGTTCTCTAGATCTTAAGTATTTTATTGTATAATATATTAAGATAGGAAATAAATAAATAATAAATAAATAAATAATAAATTGCCAAATGCGTAGGCTCATGCTATCTAACTCACTCTCGCTACCTTCTTATTATAACATGCAAAAATGCATCTTGCTTTGTTTATGTCCAGCATGGTGCATTTACAGAGATTTTGAAGATTTCTGTTTCTATTATTATAAATAATGTGGTGCAGTGGGGCACACAAACTAAAAAAGGTGCAATGATTTTTTACAGTCAGGCCATTTATCTGAAATTAGAAATTGCTGAAATAAGAAAACCACCTTCCCACGGAAAATAAGAATACAAATATTTATGGATGTAGTAAAAAATTTTAATTTTAATGCTTCATATCGCTTTGCTTTGGCCGATTTTTCCCATTTTTTTTAACATATTAATAGCTGATACTTACCTTAACAATACTACAAAAAAAAAACATTAAAAAAAAGTATTTTAAGTTAATAACTTTTTAAGTTAAAGTTATTATAAATAAAAAAATTTAAATTTGATTCGTACATGTATTTATTTCTTAAAAAAAAATAAATCTTTTTTTTCAGCAACAATAAATAATATACATATGTATATTGTTACATTTTTATTAACAACAACACACAGCAGCAGGAACAATAACAACAGCCGCAGTAAAATACAAAATTAATCCACAGCCTTTATATGTACATACATACTACATACATAGCACATACATAAATAAAAAAATAAAATTTGATTCGTATACATACATATATATGTATGTATTTATTTCTTAATTTCATAATATATATTATTACATTTTTATTAACAATAACAGCACGACAATAACAACAACAAAATACACATACTTATATATGAACCATTAACAATAAAATTAATAATTATAAAAGAAAAATGGTTTTTTAAATGTTCATATGTATGTACATACATACATATGTAAGAAAAAATATTTATTTTGTTCAGCAACAATAAAATATTAAATTTGTATTAAGAATAAATTTTGAAAAGTATACAAATACAACAACAAAAATTACTATCTCTCGGTCAAATACACACAAAAAACCTCACATATCCGCCCGCCCCTTGATAAAATATTCATGCATAAGCACACTTTACTAGTTGCACGAAAATCAAATATGAATGAAGAACCAAAACAAAATATGCAACACAGCAGCCAACAACAACTTAACACATTAGAGCAGTACAGACGGCGGCGTTCGGGTTTTTCTTCCATGCTCTTTGCACGCATGCAAAATACAACTGCTTAAATGACCCGAGCAAACCCTAATAATTGCTCAAAGGAGCAACTAGCGAGTAAACGCTAACGGCCAGTCGTTCCACTCTATCTAATTTCATACTCGTTGGTAATAAGTTCGATTAAGTGTTGTAAAATAAGAAAGGGACTAAACATCGATAAGTGGAAAAGATCGTAGCATCGCCACTTCTTCCAACCCAGGCTGCCGATAGCCGGCTATCGTCGATAGCGATAGACAGGCATCGGCAGGCTGTGGTATGAGCCGGCGTGGGCGATAGAGAAATAGAACACGGGGAGTTGGTTTTCGGACGAGGTAGCGAACGGACGCATAACGCAAACAGACATAAAGAACAGCAACGTGAGTGTGAGGAAAAAAGGTTATGGTGAGAAAAATAGAAACAGAGGTTAGGAAATACAGTTGCTGGGAGTAACTATAAAAATAAGAGAATAAAACTGAAATAAAGGAGTGAAGAATTAAAACGTTGATCGAAACAGCAAGTGTTCTTATTTAATTAAATATTTAGTGTCGCGCGTGAGACGCGCGATATCAACAGAGTGTCGCGATGTGTGTGAGGGTAGTAGTGTGTTTCGCTATTCTCCTTTTTCCTGCCGCGCACATATAAGCAACCGAGTGGGCCTCGCCTCTCTGGTATTATATACATGCGCTGGCCCTGTTGTAGGTACGCGTGAGCCTCGCCCGCCACCACAACGCCCCCTCCGACCATTCTCCGTTCGTGCACAAACGCAGCCCTAAAGAGCCTCGCTCAAGTGGTTCAGTTTGCGACGGACTCTGTAGGCAAGCGTGGGACAGATTTGGCGCGTGCAAAATTACAACAAAGTTAGGCTATAAACGAACATAGAGACAAAACAGGAAAGACAAAAAGTAAAACGGTTTAAGAACGGCGGTAACCGCATGTAAAGTACAGTCGAGTTCGAAAATGTGCGTGTGTGTGCATATACGCAACGGCGTGGTGTTGTGCCTTTGCTTTGCGCACATAACGGGCTGCGCCTAACGGATCGCGAGTAACGGCCCTAGTAAAAGTACAGTGGGCCGGCGACGGTTTACACGAAACAAAACTAAAAGGTGACAGTGGGCAAATGCCACGTGTTAACGAAAAGGAAATCGAAAGATAAAGAAAATTAAAAAGTAACAAAGTGCAACGGAAACAAAAGCCAAGTGAGATTAAAGTGCATAAAATAAAATTATACCATTATACCAGCGAATGAAGTTGAATATATAAAACTATTATAAATAAAACGAAATAAAAATTTATCATAGCTAAATAAAATTAAAGTGGACTAAAAAAAAAAAAAAGAGAATTAAGTAAAAATTTGAGATAAAAGTGGAGAAAAAAAAGATGGAGAGCAGATTTGGTTAGAATAACCAAAAGAAAAAGATGGCGTACGTGAAAGTCGGGCGCGGACGACTTTGGGATACCCTGTACCACCAAATTGCAATCAAGTCCGATATATTGCTTACAAACTCCAAAAGATATTTCTTTGCCAAATAAACGAAACACAACGAATTTTGTTCAAAATATGTTTTTTTGACCGATTGGCCCTATGGGAGCTATATGATATAGTCAACCAATTTTGATAAAATTTAGTACAGTTTTGAAGATCTCTAAAAAATTTCTGAATGCCAAATTTGGTTACAATATCTTCACAGCAAACAAAACACAACGAATTTTGTGCAAAAAACGTTTTTTTGACCGATTGGCCCTATGGGAGCTATATGATATAGTCAACCGATTTTAATCAAATTTGGTACAGTGCTTGGGAACTCTAAAAAATTTCTTAATGCCAAATTTGGTTATAATATCTTTTTCGACCGATCGATCCTATGGGAGCTATATGATATAGTCAACCGATTTTGATCAAATTTGGTATAGTGCTTGGAAACTCTAAAAAACTTCCTAATGCCAAATGTGGTTACGGCATGTTCACAAATAAACGAAACACAACGAATTTTGTACAAAACACGATTTTTTGACCGATTGGTCCTATGGGAGCTATATGATATAGTCAACCGATTTTGATCAAATTTGGTATAGTGCTTGGGAACTCTAAAAAACTTCTTAATGCCAAATGTGGTTACGGTATGTTCACAAATAAACGAAACCCAACGAATTTTGTACAAAACACGATTTTTTGACCGATTGGCCCTATGGGAGCTATATGATATAGTCAACCGATTTTAATCAAATTTGGTACAGTGCTTGGGAACTCTAAAAAATTTCTTAATGCCAAATTTGGTTATAATATCTTTTTCGACCGATCGATCCTATGGGAGCTATATGATATAGTCAACCGATTTTGATCAAATTTGGTATAGTGCTTGGAAACTCTAAAAAACTTCCTAATGCCAAATGTGGTTACGGCATGTTCACAAATAAACGAAACACAACGAATTTTGTACAAAACACGTTTTTTTGACCGATTGGCCCTATGGGAGCTATATGATATAGTCAACCGATTTTAATCAAATTTGGTACAGTGCTTGGGAACTCTAAAAAATTTCTTAATGCCAAATTTGGTTATAATATCTTTTTCGACCGATCGATCCTATGGGAGCTATATGATATAGTCAACCGATTTTGATCAAATTTGGTATAGTGCTTGGAAACTCTAAAAAACTTCCTAATGCCAAATGTGGTTACGGCATGTTCACAAATAAACGAAACCCAACGAATTTTGTACAAAACACGATTTTTTGACCGATTGGTCCTATGGGAGCTATATGATATAGTCAACCGATTTTGATAAAATTTGGTACAGTGCTTGGGAACTCTAAAAAACTATTGTGTGCTAAATTTGGTTACGATATCTTCATAAACAAACGAATTATCCATCTAAAACTTTTGCTTTTTTTCGAGGTCCTCTGAAACACCCCTATGGGAGCTATATAATGTAGTCCCGATATCAAAAAAATAAAATAAACTTGTCTCCTATGGATTAATAAGGGATCTTATCTGAAAGTTTGGTTGCTCTAGCTCTTACCATCTCTGAGATCTAGGCGTTCATACGGACAGACGGACAGACGGACATGGGTATATCGACTTCTCTAGTCACCCTGATCATACTTGAGGTAACTTTGGGGGGTCTCCGACTTCTCCTTCTGTACGTTACATACATTTTCGGCTTGCACAAACACAATATACCCTTTGTACCATACGGTACAGAGTATAAAAACAGTGAGAAAGCCAACGATGTGAACGGTGGCGAAGTGGAAAATAAAATTAAGAATTTGAACGAAAGTAAAAAAAAAGATGGCGTACGTTAAAGTCGGGCGCGGACGACTTTGGGATACCCTATACCACTGCTTGCAATAAAATCCGGTAAATTGCTTACGAACACCAAAAGACATTTGATTGCCAAATTAGATTACTATACCTTCATAAACAACCAAAAACAGACGAATTTTTAACCAAAAATGTTTTTTTGACCGATCGTTCCTATGGGAGGTATATGGTATAGTCAACCGATTTTGATCAAATTTGCTGCAGTGCTTGGGTACTCTAAAAAACTTTGGTTATAAGATATTTGTTTGAGGAGAACAATAACAGAATGATTTCTATTATTAATTTAAATTCAATTTGTAAATAACGAACAGATAACACAGTATTGTAAAACAGTTCCTTTAGTTGCAGTGTGGCAACGCTACATTTACAAGTAGACGTCCAATTGTATTTATTTTGGATTCGTTTGTTACAACGAGTTTATTTAGTTGCTACTAGATTGCTGTAGAGGATACAGAATTGGGCATTTGAGAATCGGCGCATGACCGATTCGTCCTATGGGAGCTATATGATATAGTCAACCGATTTTGATCAAATTTGGTATAGTGCTTGGGAACTCTAAAAAACTTCTTAGTGCCAAATTTGGTTACGGTATGTTCACAAATAAACGAAACACAACGAATTTTGTAAAAAACACGATTTTTTGACCGATTGGTCCTATGGGAGCTATATGATATAGTCAACCCATTTTGATCAAATTTGGTATAGTGCTTGGGAACTCTAAAAAACTTATTAATGCCAAATTTGGTTACAATATCTTTACAAACAAACGAAACACAACGAATTTTGTACAAAAAACAAATTTTCGACCGATCGATCCTATGGGACCTATATGATATAGTCAACCGATTTTGATAAAATTTGGTACAGTGCTGTGGGTTTCTAAAAAACTTCCGATTGCCAAATTTGGCACACCCCTATGGGAGCTATATAATGTAGTCCCGATATCAAAAAAATAAAATAAACTTGTCTCCTATGGATTAATAAGCGATCTTATCTGAAAGTTTGGTTGCTCTAGCTCTTACCATCTCTGAGATCTAGGCGTTCATACGGACAGACGGTCAGACGGACAGACGGACAGACGGACATGGGTATATCGACTTCTCTAGTCACTCTGATCATACATTAGGTAACTTTGGGGGGTCTCCGACTCCTCCTTCTGTACGTTACATACATTTTCGGCTTGCACAAACACAATATACCCTTTGTACCATACGGTACAGGGTATAAAAATAGCAAAAGGAGTGGGAGAAGATAAAATGTGACAACGGTAAAAAGAAAAGAAAATTTAAGAAGGTCGAATAAAGGTTTCGAAAGGAGAGCATAGAAGGTGACAGTGGTTGAAATGACATAAAGATCAATTTGAAATAAAAGTGGACAAAAGGAAAATAAAATAAAATAAAATAAAATAAAATAAAATAAAATAAAATAAAATAAAATAAAATAAAACAAAATAAAATAAAATAAAATAAAATGAAATGAAATGAAATGAAAAAAAAGGAAATGAAATGAAATGAAATGAAATGAAATAAAATAAAATAAAATAAAATAAAATAAAATATAATATAATATAATATAATATAATATAATATAATAAAATAAAATAAAATAAAATAAAATAAAATAAATAAAATAAAATAAAATAAAATAAAATAAAATAAAATAAAATAAAATAAAATAAAATAAAATAAAATAAAATAAAATAAAATAAAATAAAATAAAATAAAATAAAATAAAATAAAATAAAATAAAATAAAATAAAAGAAGTCAGTCAAAGTTAAATAAAGAGAAATAAATCAAAAATTTTAAGAGAACAACTAAGTGAACCTAAAGAATAAATAAGAAAATTTTAGAATATATCCAAAATTAAATAGTTTAAAGCAAAAATAAAAATTAAATCAATTAAATTGAAATAAAATAAAATAAAATCGAATGAATTTCAACTAAATTAAATTTTAAGATCATAATGAATTGAAATAAAATAAGGAAAGGAAAAAAAAGCCCCGCAAATTAAATAAAGCTCAATAGTGAATAAAAATTAAATTAATTAAAATTTAAATAAAAATTGAATTAACTAAATTTTAATTAAAAAAATTAAATTAACTAAATAAAATAAAAGGAACTTAATCACACTAAAGAAATAATTATATACAACCAAACGAGAAAAGCCAACGATAAAAACCTTTTTCTTTTTTTTTTGTTATATTTATATCGCACATTGGTTTGGCAATTTAGAGGAGTTTGAGGTTATGTCTCTCTTTACCGGCAAAAAAAAAAAATTTTTATATTAAGTGGCATCCATAAAAAAACACATTTTTATTAGGCGGTTTTTTTTTTTTGCTATAAGCCGAACCGACTTTCCCGCGTTTTCCGGAGGTATACGGACGCAAATGGTTCTGGCGACGACGTTAAAACGGTTGCGCACTTCGAAGCAAACTGCTGCAACGATGTAATTTTGGAAAAGGCAGTGACCCAGCGCATGAGCTTTTGGGTTATGCGCTCTTATATTTGAGCATCTCTTTTTTTTTTTTACAGCTGTTCATCTATGCCAAATCTGTCCCTGTAACGTCGTTAGCAACAATTATGGCTCCAGACTAGGTGCCAAGCCTGCAATAAAATCAGGCCAAGGAAAACCCAGAAAATCGTCAAGAAGGAAAACCCTATATGAACCATTCAAAAAAAAAACCACTCACCTATTTGAAAGGCTTGGCATAAAAGAAATATGCAATTTGTTTTTCCTTTTTATATAAAATGTCACTGAGCACACGCGATTTATTTGGTTTTCTTCTATATATTTTTATTTTTTTTTGTTAAAGATAAAGTTTTAGCGCTTTAAAATAAAACGTGTGGCTCCGACCAGTAGATGAAAGGAAAAGAAAGTATGACCAATGACCTGATGAGACTTGCACTGTTAACAGAACCATTTGCTGGTCCTCCATTTAAACTTACTTTGACATTTGGAAAATTGCGTCGATAAACTTCCTGACCAACATTAAAGGACACATCGCGACTTCTCAAGTTATGCGTCTTTTCGTTTCGCGAATGTTGTTTACGACTAGCATTAGTGGCTTTATTTCTTAAAATTTCAAAAGAGTCATCTTTGCCAAACTGAATACATCGGTCTTCTAGCAAATCTAAGTCTCTAAGCAACTTGTAATTAGAACCATTGGTTATCATATGCTGTCCAAAGGCAAGCCTATAAGGTGAGGCGTTAACAGCAGTATGGAATCCAGATCGTAAAGAGCTACCTATACAACTTAAATTCTCATCCCAATTATCTTGGGATGGATTTATGTACGCCTTAATAGCAGCGATTACCGTTCGGTTAACACGCTCTGAGACATTTGCTTGTGGGGCATATGCGGCAGTGTATGCATGTTGAATTCCATATTTTTGAAGCAATGCATTGAACAAGTGGGACTTAAATTGCACACCATTATCAGAAACCAAAATTTCAGGTACGCCGAAACAGTGAAATAATTCTTCTTCCATAAAATTAATTATCGCATCAGCAGTAAATTTTTTTACTGGCTTGAGAAAAGGAAATTTGGAGAAATGGTCGAGAACTATAAATATTCCAATATTTCCTGATTTAGTCCTAGGATACGGGCCTAAGAAATCCACATAAAGCTTTTGGAAGAATCTGTGGGTTTCTGTATTTTAGCTAGAGGAGGACGCAGGACATAATTTGGATGCTTTGTACACTTGCAAATAGTACAGTTGTTTATGTATTCTCGTACATCGTTAACTAAACTTGGCCAAAAGTAATATCTGCGCAAGCGTTCCAATGTTTTATTTATTCCACAATGGGATGCTAAAGGACTGTCGTGGGCCATATGCAGAGCTGCAGGCACCAATTCTTTTGGTAGCCACAATTTCCAGGCCACGTCGTCGGCAATTCTTTCGCCAGTGGCGTGCTCAGCTCTACGATAAATGTATTTATCTGTTACTTTAATATCAGGCAAGCGAGAATGATTTTCCGTGACTTTGGCTTTTAGAGCTTCGTAATCTTTAGCCTTAAAGTGTTCAGACTGCAAGTCTACAAAGGTATCAGCATTTATTACTGATAAATCCTCTGTGAAAGTGCGCGAAATTGCGTCTGGGACAATATTTAGACTTCCTTTCCTATGCTCTATTTTGAAAGAATAACCTTGGAGTTTCAGAGCCCATCTTGCCAAACGGCTGCTTAGATCTGATTGGGACATAAGCCATTTAAGCGATGCATGATCAGTGATCACTGTAAAATCATGGCCTTCAATGTATGCCCTAAATTTTTTTATACTTAAAATGGCTGCTAAACATTCTTTTTCTGTCACCGAATAATTTCTTTGTGCTTGATTAAGTTTTCGGGACATAAAGGCTATAGGAATTTCATCCCCTCAACTATTTAGTTGCACTAATACACCCCCAACTCCTGTGTGACTAGCATAAAATGGTGCTTCAAAGTCTGGAAGGCGCGTCACACATGTGAGCCTTGAGTTTTTCAAACGCTTTTTGAGCCTCATCAGGCCAAACAAAGTTACGCTTTTGCTTAAGCAAATCCGTGAGGGGTGATGCAATGGCTGCATAACTGCGAATAAATTTATGATACCATCCAGTCATGCCCAGAAAACGACGTAGCTGTTTTACTGAACGAGGAACTGGAAAGTCTGCAATGGCGGATATTTTGTCAGGATCTGTACGAATAATACCATGGCCTATAATATGGCCCAAATATTTAACCTCCTCTTGACAAAATTTGCTCTTTTGGACATTAATTGTTAAACCTGCTTGGACAATTTGCGCAGCGATATCTTTGAGGACATCTATGTGTCGTTCAAATGTATCTGTAATAATTACAAGATCGTCCAGATAGATAAATACTTCACTACGTAAATGTGCAGGGATAATTCGGTCCATCAGTTTTGACATGGTTTGCGGAGCATTGCATAGACCAAATGGCATTACAGTAAATTGATACAACGGCCTTCCTGGCACAGAGAAAGCGATTTTCTCTCTTGATTTTGGATCAAGAGGGATTTGCCAAAATGCATCTTTTAAATCCAAACTTGTAATATATTCTGCCTTTGGTAAGCGACTCAAAATTCCGTCTATAAACGGCATAGGATAAGCATCCTTGACTGTGACGTCATTTAATTTTCTGCTATCCAAGCAAAGACGATTTTTCCCTGGTTTGCGGACTAGAACAATGGGAGACGACCATGCAATAAATGAAATCTCTATAACCTCTAGCTCTAGCATTTTGTCCAACTCTTCATATATTAATTTTTCGATTGCTGGTGAGACCGGATAATGTCTTTGCTTAATTGGAGCAGCAGCACCAACATCTATTGTATGCTTAATAAGATTGGTTCGACCTAACCCATTTTCTAAAAAGGACGGGAATCGTTTTATAGCAGATGACAAAAGTTTTTGCTGTTCACCGGACAATGAGCGCTGCGGATTATCATTCAATGACGATATACAATTAACTCTTGGCGCGAGTCCAGGTGGTAGTAAATTAAAGCCTCTCCAAAAATCTATACCTAGATATAAATCTTGGGACAGTGAAGGTACGACGTAAAATGTGAGCGTAAGCTCTTTGCCACGAAAAAGTATAGGCGCGGTTATTTTACCAACAACCTTCTGTGGTTGGCCATCTGCAGTGGAGACATTAAATTTAAGTTTTTTGAAATTGGTATGTAAAATTAGGATTTGGGCAAGATCTCCACCAATGCAACTTATAGTAGCACCGCTATCCAAAAGGCCGTAAATACTATGACCTAATATTTCTATTTCTGCATATGGGCGTAAATCCATGTTATTTGCCACCACAGCAGAAACTAATAAATCCTTTTCTTGCTTTAGCTTCTTTTTGTAATTAACTTCTACGTGATTTTGAGCGATTTTTAATAGTATTTTCAATGACACATATGTTCTCACAAACGCTTTCATTATTTCGTACGAGCTCATGAAGTGGTACATCCGGGTTTTGAGATAAATCTGGAAGGAATGGTACTGTTGAAACTGAACCAACTACTCTGTGTTCGTCGCTTTGGTCGAAACTGACTTGCGTGCACTGGGAATGGGTGCACGCCCCTTTGAGTTTTTTGGTACCGCACATTTCCTGCACGATGGTTTGTATGTGTCTGGTTTGCCGCAACCATAACAGAAAATGCGGCGCTCTGCCACGCAATCTTGAAATTGGTGGCCAGTAGCTCTGCAGTTCCAGCAAACAGTATTGATTGCTGCAACATCCAGCTCAATTTCCTCACCGGAATCAGAATCTTGGATAATTTGGTCAATACATAACTCACTAATGTTACGCTTAGGAGCGAAACGCTGTGATTGTGTAACAGTTTTGGGTACTGCTTGCATGAAAATTTTACGGGTTCGTACGATATGACGAAGCTGTGCGATAGTAGTTATTTGCAAATATAGAATCTCGTGTTGAATTTCTGGTAGAAGATTGTAACGAAGAGATTCTAATAATAAAGGTTCAGATAGGGGTTCAACAAGCTTATCATTTAATGCAATTATTGCATCACAAAAGTCGTCAAATGTCTCTGACGGTTTTTGTCTGCGATTTTCAATGGCCATGCGAATATGACGGTCAGTTCGTTCGTCTTTAAAACGTTCTCTAAGCGCAAAACATAAATTTGGCCAATGGACGCCCGAAACACTTTTATGATATCTCCAAAACCACTCACTGGCATTGCCTTCAAATAAATTGCTAGCATTGCGAGCTAATAGGTCAAAGTTACCATCTAAGGTTTGCATTGTTAATGCTTCCACTCTATAAATAAAGTCATTAACAGCCATTGAGTTTTTGCCCGAAAATCGAATCTTCCAATTTGTTATTATTTGGCTGATTCGGTCTGGACGAATTTCTACTCCTTGGCTTCCTTGTGGTGAAACTCTAGGAATGAAGCCAGTTGAAGGACCATCTGATATATTGCCAACAGATATTGGTGCAGTGGCTGGATTTCCCCTTCTAAGTTCTGGCATAGGTTGTTCTAAGACGGGAAAAGTTGGCATAGCGACATTTGGACCAAGTGACATACGCTGAAAACCAGCCTCAATTGCTTGGGATAATATTTGACATTGTCTCGTGGTCGCAAGTGTTATGGCCTCAGCTATGGTTTTGTGACGGTCAGAGCTTACTGACATGTCTGAGCCAACTGAAGGCACTATTGATGGGGTATTTTCATCAGTTCTGGTTGTTGCCATTGCACTGATAGGTTCTGATGCAACTCTTCGGGTTTGTTGTCTGGTATTGTGGACTCTACTGGGTGTGCCAATTTGGGAACACGCCGCTTGAATTAAATTTGTATCTTCTGAAATATTAGTTGAAGGAGTCTGCAAATTCAATTTGCATTCAGGGCACACTTTCTTTCTGCCAGTCGATGAAGTGAAGCAGGCGTTGTGAAATGAGTGACCACAGGATGTAGTTATTAATTGGGATTCGTGATTAATGGCTTTTGCACAAATCAGACAAATGGTACTACTTGACTCAATGTTGACTAAATTCTCGCAACTTCTAGTTAAAGGCATTGCGGTAATTAAATTGAGATTGGGAAAGCAACTATATCAAAAACCAATTTTTTATAAAGAAGGTGGTCTTTGCCTATTTATATTATATTAGAAATAAATTATTGTTTAAGTAAATATATAAATGAAAATGTTGACAAAATATGGCTGATGAAAAAAAATCAATAAAAATTCATAAACTATATTCCGAGAACCAATGCCTCTGCAACTGTGCAAGTTCCCTGACCAATACTTTTGTTCTCTAGGTATAAGAAGAAATAGTTATAGTTTAAAAGAGTAGAGATAGTATACTGTAAAACGAAACATAAAATACAAAAGCTAAGCGGCAGGATGTAGCTCAGAGCCACAAACCTTCATCCAGCGATAGCTTGTAGTATAACAAGTTACGTGTTAGAGAAAATGTTACTGCGTTTGTATAAGATTGACGGGAAGGTTGTAGACTAAATCCACAAGAAAACCTATAAACAACGCCAATTTATACTTAGAACAATCATACTGAAAGTAATTAGAGGAGAGAAAAATAAGTAAAATGGTAATTGAAACTAGTGCTACTGCGTTTGTATAAGGTTGACGGGAAGGTTGTAGACTAAATCCACAAGAAAACCTATAAACAACGTCAACCCTACAAAAAGGCAGTAATGGTGGAAAAATAATTTGGATAGAATAGTACTGCGGAGTTACAGCAAAGAGTGACGGGAAGGCCGTAGATTAAATCCACTAAGAACCTATAAACAACGCCACACTTTAGTAGAACACCGCAATACGAGAAATTAGAAAAATAGAATACCGAATTTTAGTGGGAAATGTGGACAAGTATAAACTCCTGTTTTAAAAACATAGTTTGCAGATGTAGTTTACTTGTGATAATGTTAAGAGAGGGTCTGACATCTGGCATATATTTCGAATTTATTAACAAAAACCAAAAACCATTCAGGCCACACACGTTGGGCGCCAATTAATTATCTGTAGCATATAACGTTTAGAGAGAATGTCGAGCAGGTGACGGTATTGCATTTTCGGGCCACGCGCTTGTTCCGGCTTCGGTCTAGTCGGTAGCTGGGATGGGTTTCTGGTCAAAAAGAAAATGCTAGTTGCTCGTACCGCTACACATAAATTAATAAAAAAAACTCACGTGACTGGGTAAGGAAGGGGGATGGACAGTGGAAAACTAAAACTCGGTGCAGAAAAAAAAGAAAGATCAGTAATGGAAAATTATCAACATGGACCAAAAGCTGGTAGGAGGCTGTGTAGGTGAAAAGACACAGCAGACGCCCACCCTACCATGATCACTATTTTTGCCTATATAAAAATTATTTAGGAAGTGATCCCAAAAAAAAACCTACTGCTGGTCAAGGGCCCACATAGTAGTTAGGCTTGGTCTCGGAAAAACAAAACTTAGTTGAAATTCATCTTTACTACATTTATTTTAAATACTAGGGCATAAAATATAAAGGTGCATGTGCTTACAAACTAGATTTTGTACAAGATAAAATTAAAGCAAAATTAAAAGTTTAGTTTGAGATTTAGGTGTTTAAGTTAAACTAAGTAATATAAGTTATTAAATTGAATTACGTTATTTTAGTTCTTGACGTAACTTCAATGAGTGCAAAAAAAAATTATAAGAGTGAAAAAAAAAAACACAAACAAAAAAAAGCTCGGCGGCTGCGCATGCGCAAATAATGAGCATTATCGCAGCAGAGAGATAGGTTTCAAGTAAGAATTAAGAAAGAATGCATAAAGGCTTGTACCATAGGAACTGGTATTTAAAACCATGAATATTTATTTTATAAAAACTCACATTTTGTTATTAAGTTACTCCAACGATGAAAGCGCTTCCATGGTGGCGTAGTTTTTTTTTTGCTGTAACTTCTAATAATATTTAAAAAAAACAACACTTTATGCAATCACAAAAAAACAACAAGACAACTAAACTGAGCTTTTTTTCTCTTTTTTTTTTTGTTTCTTATTTCCTCATTCTGCCCATACTGCCAAACTGAATTAGAATAAAAGAAAGAGAATCGCTCGCAAATTTGAGAATGCAAAAGAAAAGAAACTGCTACTAGACTTTAAAATAATTATAAATAAATTACATATTAATCAACTCGTTAGTATTACTATTTTTCATTTTTTTTTTATAAATGCTTTCGTGATAAAAACCTTTTTCTTTTTTTTTTTTATATTTATATCACACATTGGTTTGGCAATTTAGAGGAGTTTGAGGTTATGTCTCTCTTTACCGGCAAAAAAAAAATTTTTTTTTAAGGGGCATCCATAAAAAAACACATTTTTATTAGGCGGTTTTTTTTTTTTGCTATAAGCCGAACCGACTTTCCCGCGTTTTCCGGAGGTATACGGACGCAAATGGGTCTGGCGACGACGTTAAAACGGTTGCGCACTTCGAAGCAAACTGCTGCAACGATGTAATTTTGGAAAAGGCAGTGACCCAGCGCATGAGCTTTTGGGTTATGCGCTCTTATATTTGAGCATCTCTTTTTTTTTTTACAGCTGTTCATCTATGCCAAATCTGTCCCTGTTACGTCGTTAGCAACAATTATGGCTCCAGACTAGGTGCCAAGCCTGCAATAAAATCAGGCCAAGGAAAACCCAGAAAATCGTCAAGAAGGAAAACCCTATATGAACCATTCAAAAAAAAACCACTCACCTATTTGAAAGGCTTGGCATAAAAGAAATATGCAATTTGTTTTTCCTTTTTATATAAAATGTCACTGAGCACACGCGATTTATTTGGTTTTCTTCTATATATTTTTATTTTTTTTTTTTTTGTAAAAGATAAAGTTTTAGCGCTTTAAAATAAAACGTGTGGCTCCGACCAGTAGATGAAAGGAAAAGAAAGTATGACCAATGACCTGATGAGACTTGCACTGTTAACAGAACCATTTGCTGGTCCTCCATTTAAACTTACTTTGACATTTGGCTCTGTTAATTATTTTGCTAGAATCGATAACGAGGCTTTTATACTACGAAAGTAAATAAAACTAAAAAAAATATTAAAGCTTAATGCTCTTTAATATATTATTTCCAAAAAAAAAATAAGTCGAAATGATTGTTTTCCATTTTGAATAAAAAAAAATTGCTTAACTATTTTGTAATAACTTAATGATTCTTGTGTGTCCTATAGTTTAGCATAGTTTTAGGGTTAAAAGAAAATTAGCATTTCTGAGAGCTACAAGCGCCACTACAAAGGATTTGAACAAGCTTTTCCTCTTCCATGGGAGAATCTAAACGAGAGGTAAGAGCTATTACATCATCGTAGAAATATTTTCTAATATGTCAAAATCGGTTCGGTAATCTTTATATTGAAGCTTCAACGCAATGCAGAACTCGTTCCATACAATGCGAGGACTCTCTTTTCGGTATCGCCAATACCACTCTTTTGCTTTTCCGACAAGCAAAATATGCAAGTTCTTGCAAAGAGCATCGAAATCACCATCGAGGCTATCTTCGGTGAGTGTTTTGATCCGATAAATGAATTCTTCCACAGTTATACCATTAGCTGATCCATCGAACTTTACGTTCCAGCTATGGATGAGCTGCGTAATCTTTCTGGATTAGTTCGAAATTGAGACCGTGAGTTAGTTGCATATGAACCATAACTGGATCGGGGATTGCTCTCGCGTTCTGGTAATTCCCTAGCTTGGCTGTGTAGATTCAAATTAGCAAATTGTCGAGATACGATATTTTCTAATTCATTAAAAATATTGCCATAATCTATGGACTCTACGGTCCGTGTAGGAAAATTACTACGTGGAGTTTGTTTATGTTTTCTTGGTCTGCCTGTTTTACGACCTGCACCACGCTTATCTAAAGATTCAATGCTTGGTGGGTCTTCGTTTAATTTTATTGGAGGCTGTTGCTCCTGATTAATATTATGCTTTGCCCTAAACCGAGTGTCGTGAACCTTAGGAATGGCTCCTGCACCTTTTGTCGGTTCTTAATTTGGAGGGTCAGCTGTCGTTGATATCGTTACTGACTTTAAGTCGCGCACATGAATCAACTTTTGACAAACTTGGCATTCTTTAAATTGCTTGAGCCAATCAAAAAAACAAGAATCATGGAAATAATGTTCACAAGGAGTTACTAAAACTTGCATTTGGGATTCCCATAAAGTCTTTTTGCATATTTGACAGATAACTTCTGCAATAGCTGCTTGTTGTAGCTCAATAGCTAAATTCTGTGTACTTCGTACTAGAGGCATTTTAGACTTTTAACAGTTATTGTTAAACTGTTAAAAGTCTAATTCTAACTTCGACAAAGATAAAAAAAAAATTCAAATGTTTTTCATCAAAAGTTTTCTTAAAGGTTCGATTCAAGGGTAATTAAGATATTTACATGTGAATGATAAGATACGATCTATCTGAATGCATAAAAAAAGATAAAATGTTTGCAAATTATTTCTCGAATAACTCTGTATTAAACAACTATGGAACAGATTTCGCGCACCTCGTCTAGACATCGCCAAAATCGGGTAATTCCAAAACGAAAATTTGCTTCATACAATTGTCGAAAATAGTTATCAGTAAAACTTAAGATGCGAAGGAGAGTTGACATTTATATTGCAGGACTCATTAGAAACTGGTTCTATCCGGTCATTAATTTAGGCACGCCAAGTTAATGTAATTCCAGAGTATCACTAGCTAATTCTGGCAATCCTATCAACAAATATAAAATAAGTACTAAAATTAATAAAAGAAATTATAAGCGTTTTGAACGTATGATTATCATAAAAGAAAATCGAATGTGACAGAAGAAAATCGGTATAAATACGTATTGCAGTTCTTTGAAACAATTAGACTGGGTCATTATTTCAGCGTCGCTAACAATGATGCAGTTCCAGAGCTTCCTTTTGTATACTAAGATACTCTGCCAAATCGTACTTAAATGAGAGGAGTAGAAAATTGCTTAAAGTAATTTTTTAGATCCATAGACAATCTTAGACTGTTTAAGCCGTCTAAGGTCACATGAGAAGAAAAGTATCAAAATTTTCTAAGTCGGGAAAAAAAATTTAAATTTGAAAGTATTCAGAAACTTGTAGAATATAGCTATTCCAAAATGAACTTTTGGAAGCTATAATCTCACTCTTAGGATGCCCCACGTTGGGCGCCAATTTATGTAATGTGATTGTACACAATTCAGCTGATATTATAATGGTAATGTACGTTCTCTCATATACAAAATACAAAAGGGTACAACGACTCAATCCAAGCTAATCATCCCTTGGGCTCCGAAATTCGACTAGCAAAAGCAGCATGTGGGTGGGTACGTTTGATGATTATTTTGGGAGGTACTACATTAACATACAATCAAATAGGTGTGTGGAGGCCCCTGCCAGGTTATATAACTGTAAAGAAGAAAACGGACAGACGATGCGAACCGATATAGATGAACATCATTTTTCACGAAAAAATGTTGCTAGTTGGTATTGCAACATTACGCGTCTTCACCCACCCTGCCTATGAGTCAATTAGTGCGATGGTAGATTTCAAATGACTCCCTTAATCTGCTTTACCCTATCCTCTTCCTTTAAGAAAAACTAAAAAAATCTCTATTCCATAATTTTAAAAATATTTATTCATAAAAATAAAAAAATTCCTAACTCCATTTGCTTCTGGGAAGTCTTATCCATAATCACAATTATTTTAATCGCTATAATTCATATGTTGTGGTGTACTTATTTTTACATAATTATAACTATTTTAATATGTTCTAGATTTAATATTGGGGTGTATTTGTTTTTACATAATGCTAATGCTTTTAATATGTTATACATTTTATTGGTGGTAGTGTATTTGTTTTGTGTTCTTTTTAGGTTTTTGTGGTTGCAAAGCTTAACTTAGTATTTTGGGTTTTTAATTCTTAGTATACTTCATAGATATAAGTTTGTATGAAACAAGGGTAAAGAAGTACTTTAGATTACGTAGTGTGTGCATGTAAATTAAAAACATTATAATTTTTAAAAAGATGTAAGGAAAATATAAAGAATTACAATTTTCAAAATGTATCAGCAATAGAGTTATGTGCACAGTAACCTTTGCATAGCTTCGGATTTCATATTTACATTATTTTTCGTTTAGTAATAAAATTTTCTACTTTGTTTTGGTTCCTCTATTCTTTTTATGATTTAATTGAGTTATCTTTTGCTTCTACATTGTTTTGATTTCATTATTTGTTTTTGCTCTTTTTTTTTTTTTCTTTTTTACGTTTTTTACGTTGTCAGTTAAATCTCACAAATTTTAATTTTAAAAGTTCTATTTGGGTTTAATTTTGCAAATTTTGTTTACATTTCATTAGTATATTTTGATTTTTTTTGGACTTCTATTTACATTTGCGGCCTAGGCCAATAGGGGGTGTAGAGGCGTAATCCTCTAAGTGTCGTGCACCTTTTTTGAGTTTAGTTAGGTTATGCAGTTTTGTATGTTAATTGTATTTGTGATATTTATTTATTTATTTATTTCGGAAGTTAATTTGTAGGTATGTAGTTTTATGTAATTTTATGTACAAATGAGAAAAAAGAAGATAAAGTAAGAAAAGAAAAACTAAAAAACTTGTGCAAACACGCGCCTATCCGCAGCAGCAGCCATTCCTTTATGTTTATTTCGCTTAACACGAGGCAAAGTCGCTGTCGTTATCGATGTCGATTCTTGCGCTATATCGATATTCTTACTATCGATGTGTCGGGTAGTCAATTGGTTGCCACTTAACTGGTGGTTGCCACTGCGGCGGATTGCATGTCAATTTGCGCGCCAACATTCCGCCCCTTGCAAACTTCATGCACCGTCGTGATGTTTGCACCATTCCTCTTGACTTGCAGCTTAGCCAATTTGACAATCGGTCGTTTAAATTGGCCACTTGCTGTCCGTACAACTGCGCTGCGTGCTTGTCCATCCTTTGCTAGGCAGAGATCCATCACGATTCCCTTTCTCCAGTTGGTTTTCAGGTTCGTCTCGTCGACTATAACAACCACATCACCTATCTCGATCGGGTCTTCAGGTCGTCCAAACCATTTAGCTCGCCGTGTCAAATACGGCAAGTATTCCCGTGTCCACTGCTTACGAAATCTCTCGGCCACCTGTTGTGCAACTCGAAAACTCTTGCCTAGCTGCACGCCGTTGTACTCGTCATTTGTCGTTGCGCTTGCTGCGCAAGTTGCTACACGCAGAAAGTGATTTGGCGTCAGCACATCTGCGTCTACTGATTCCAGCGGTATGTACGTTAAAGGCCTTGAGTTTAAGGCGTTCTCAATCCTCACCAGCGCTGAACGTAGCACTGGTTCACGTACATGTGTCTCATCCAGTATGTCTGTCAACACAGACTTGATTGATCGAATCATCCGCTCCCACGCGCCACCCATATGCGGTGCGCCCGGCGGTATAAACGACCATTCAATCTCCGGGTATTTTTGTTCAAGCTCGTCTGCCGAAACTCTACTTATTTCGGCTTGTAACAGTCTGCTTGCGCCTCGAAAATTTGTGCCGTTGTCGGACACGATTTTCCTCACAGGTCCACGACGAGCCAGGAACATATCCAGCACCAGCATGAATGCGTCTGTTGATAATGAGTCTGCCAGCTCTATATGCACTGCGCGTACTGTCAAACAGGTGAAAAGTACGCCCCATCGTTTCTCACGTTTTCTGCCAACTATGACCTCCAAAGGTCCAAAATAGTCGACACCTGAGCAGGAAAACGGTGGCTCATTTATCTTCAGCCGCTCAATTGGCAGACTACCCATTTCTGGAGCCTGCGGAATTGCCCTTTTGTTGCAGCACCTTTGGCATGCCCTGATTGCTGCTCTCACCAACGCTCTAAGGCCGATGATACAAAAGCGCTGCCTCATCTCGTTGACCACCACCTCGCTTAGATGATGGTGAAACTTGCGATGATAGTAATCGACCAATAGCCTTGTGATCGCGTGCGGTCCAGGTAATATAACAGGCCTCTTTACTTGCACTGCGATGCCTTCAATTGCGTCTATACGCCCTCGTACTCGTAACACGCCAGCATTGTCTAAGTATGGAGACAGTTTAAAAATCTGACTTTTACGACATACTTGCCCATCATTCTCTAAACGCTTTATCTCTTTATAGAACGTTTCAGCCTGGCACACCCTGTAGATCACGTTGTTAATATCATCCAGGTTTGCATCACGTACTGCTACTTTGGCGCACTCAGCGGTCATCTCTCGTCTACATACAATGCGCAGAAAACGCATTACGTACTTCAAAGCGCCTCGTAGCTTTTCAAACTTGCTGAAGCGAGTAACATCTGGCATTATAGCTGTCAAAGCTGATTTCGATCCCTCCTCCAGTTGGTTTATGTGTACGCTCTCTAAGCCCACGTCACTGTAATTTAGTTCAGTAACAGGCCAACTTGCTTCTGCCGCAGTCAAAAATTGCGGTCCCACGAACCATCTCGAACCGCCGTCAAAGCGCAGTTCCTTGGTCCATTTTGTACCATCATCAGCTACATTGAAAGCGGATGGCACCCATCTCCACTCGTTTACATCTGATTCCTCTAGAATTTCGCCGATACGTAGTGCCACAAATTGATGATATTTTCTGGCGTCTGATCGTATCCAGTGTAAAACATTTTTGGAGTCTGTCCAAAACACCCGACGCTGAGCAGATATGGACATCTCGGTTTGTATGAAACTAGCCAGGCGCAACCCTAGTATTGCTGCCGTCAATTCCATACGAGGTATCGATATCGGTTTCAGTGGTGCCACACGTGTTTTTGATGCCACGAGTGAACAGCGCACTACACCGTCACGTTCAGCCCTCACATATGCCACTGCTGCATATGCGTTCACGCTTGCATCTGAAAATATATGTAATTGTAAATTATCAGCGCAGCTCACCAACGGCAAACAGCGAGGCACCCGAATATCTCGGATTCGATAGAGCTTGCGTATCCACGCCCACCATTGTTTCCGTTCGTCTTCTTTTATAGGCTCATCCCAGCCTACTGCCGATCTCCATATGTTTTGCATTATCATTTTAGCTTGTACAACGTAGAAGCCCAGCAGGCCAAGCGGGTCAAAAATTGTCATTACAACGCGTAATACGTGCCGCTTGGTTGGGACCACCTTCTCGTTGAATATGGAATCATCAAATTTCTGGACAAATGTGAATTCGTCAGTCTTCGGAATCCACCACATGCCCAACACCCTTTCTTGCATCGGTTCTATGCCTTCGATGCATTTCTCTAACTTCGGCTGAGTTTGACACCCAGCCTCTCATCTCGAAGCCGCCATCCCCATGTATGGCGCGAACACGCACTGCCATTTGAGCCAGATCATCTTCAGAATCAGCGCTTTGCAGCCAGTCGTCTACGAAGGTGTTTCGTATAATAGCACCCACAGCGTCTGGATACTTTCCCACAAAGCGCCTTGCATTCTTGTTCTTTATATAGTTTGCCACTGATGGTGAACAAGTAGCCCCGAAAGTCATTACTTGCATGACGTATCTATCCGGTTCTCGAGCAGTTTCGCCATACCGCCAAAGAAACTGCTGCGCTGCTTGGTCATCTTGCCTCACTCTTACTTGGTGGAACATTTCTCGAATATCGCCGCACACAGCTACTGGCTTCTTTCTGAAACGTATAAGAATACCGACCAAATTTGGTAACAAATCAGGACCCTTGAGAAGTACTGTATTTAGGGCGACCCCGTCTACCCTTGCTGCTGCGTCCCACACAAGCCTCGATTTCCCCTTGTTTGTATTTGTGACTACAAACATGGGCAAATACCATGAGCGTTTGGCATTTGTCATCTCGTGCGCCTCCAGTTTACGCACATATCCTTGTTGTTCATATCGTCGAAGTTGGTTGTTTACAAATTCGCACAACTTCTTATCACGTGCCATGCGTGATTCCAGGCATTTTAGTCGTTGCGTTGCCATACCATATGAATCTGGTAGAGCAATGTCATCCTGTCTCCAGAGCAATCCGGTTTCCCAACGTTTTTCCAAGCTGAGGTATTTTGTTGTATTCTCGAGTATTGTCTGCGACCTTGGATCCTCTTTAGACTGCAGTGCATTATTTGTTATGCATACACCTACAGCTTCCAAAGCGAAGTTAGCCTTTACAATATTGTCGATACGTCTGTCGTCTGTGCAATCGCTCACATGCATCACTCTTACGCCTTCACGATAGCTTCCACGGCCGTATACTGACCAGCCGAGTCTTGATTTGGTAGCTATCAGCTGAGTGCCTTTACACTCTCTCACAGTTAATGGCACTCCAAGCTTTGCGTTGTCTAGGCCTATTATAATCGAAGCGCATACATCCGTATACGTACTTATTGGCAGCTTCTGCAGATGTGGATTTGCATGCAGAACTGAATCATCCAACGTTTGGACTGGCAAGTCCAGATTAGCTATAGTTCGTACATTCTGCAGCGTGTAGCGATGTGCTGTTGCCTCACGCGCTGCTATGCTAAGTTTCACTCTTTTCGATTTAGGCTCATTCTGCGTGATGTCATTGGTCCAGCGCAAACAAAGTTCCTCAGATGGGCCATCAATACCCAAGTCGTCGGCTACGCTGCTCTCTAATAGTGTACACGCCGACCCTTCGTCTATTAGTGCAAAAGTCTGCACCGATTTTGTAGGACCATACAAAGTCACTGGTACATAGCGAAACAACGCCTTGTTATTTTGCCTTGTATGCAATATGACTGCGCTTGGTGCTGCCGTCTCAGACTTGTGTACACCATTTCTTCCATAGTTATGCAATAATGGATGATGAGCTCTATTGCACCCATCTACGTTGCATCGGTCCGATCCTCGACAATGATTTGCAAAGTGATTGCCAAAACATTGCCAACATCTTTTGCTCTCTTTAATAAAACGCCGTCTGTCTTGCCCGCTCAGGGACAAGAAGCTCTCACATAACTTCAGCTCATGGTTGCCTGCACAATTAATGCAGCCCTCGTGATTAGATGCCCTCTCGTTGTGCACCATCAGCCTCTGCCGTGAGTTTCTGTGGTTTGATTTCGCTTCGATTGATTCTGCTGTCGCCACTACAGGCATTACTGTACTTGCGCACGTCGCCAATTTAAATAGCCAGTCATCGAAAACGCCAATATCTAGTCGCCCCATAGTTGCGCTGTATCGTGCCCAATCCAGTCTTAGATCACACGGCAATTTCTCAAGTAAATTGCGCATAAGCATTGGGTCGTTCAGGTACTCTGATAGGCCTATTGCTTGTACGGTCGATCGATAGTTTTGCACAGCCAGCGCTAATTGGACCAGAGTTTCCAAGCGTTCGGGTTTCACGGCCGGTTCCTGTCGCAGTCTCGTCTGGAGCGCCTGATGTATAGCATCTGGGCGCCCATACAGCATTCTTAATGAAGCAATCGCCTGCGCTACGGTCGCAGGCACCATCAGCTTGCCACGCACTGCTTCTAGTGCAGCGCCCTTTAAGCTTTTCTGAAGTCGTATGAGGTTCTCCTGATCGCTGAATCCACACCTCTCTGTAGATTGTTCATAGTTTACAATGAACATTGGCCATTCTTCTGGTTTGCCTGAGAAGTGTGGCAGATCCTTGCTAATCACCTGCCTCGTTGCTATTTGCGACGCTGTAAGCGTTATGTCTTGCATCGAGTTAGCCATCGCAGGAAAAGTTGTTGCTGCTGCATGTGGCCACATGTTGCCACATGCGTATGCTGTGGTTGTTGTTGGCAGCAAAGTTGGGTTATACATTGATGCCTTCGATCCCGCATAAGCCGCTCCATTTTGAGCCATTTCATATGCGAACCTTTGCGCTCCAGTATACATCACAGATCCGTTGCCAGCCAATCCTCCATATATTGCGCCAGTTGCGCCCAAAGAACTGCTTGCCTGTGATGAATTTGCGCCTATGTGCATCACTCGATCATCCCATTTGACGCCGTTGCTGCCATAGTCCACTGTCGAGTTCAGCATACCCCCGTTTGCAGCTATTTTTAACGAGCTCGATGTCATTGCCATCGCCTCTGCTCCTCTTATAGGTGAGAGTCCCTGATGGGCCCACATAACACCTTCTTGCGGAGCCCTACCAGCCATCTGGTTTGCAGCCACGATGCTAGTTGGTAGCATACCGCTGCCTGTTGTTTGCATAAAGGTTCTCGAGCTAATATCGCCCACGCCTATTGGCGCGGCAGCACGTTGACAACTAATACTTTGATGTGACCACGTGACTCCGCCCCTAGTAGACACATTAGTAGTGGCCATGGAATCCACTGAGATCACGCCATTTTGCGTATCACTAACATGAGACGACTCTACTGGGCAATTTGCGCACACCAACGATCGCGGCATAGCTATGCTGTCTGCACTTGCTGCCGCACCAGAATGTGAGCTTGTATGTTCACTAATCGATCCACTCAAAGGCAACGTGCTTTCTTGCTCCATAACTGCTATAAGCGTTGTAATCCTCGGTATTAACAACGACACTGTCTTATAGCACGTTTCTTATGGCTGCTGATTTTAGGTTATGTTACTCCAGACTCGGCGCTCTCACTCGCTTTCTCAGTAGTAAATCGGCTTTAATGTTTTGTGTTCGTGTACCAAATTAAAGGAAATTTATAATTTAATACGCGAACCAAAACTAATACGAAGTTTTTTAGAATGTAGAGGCGTAATCCTCTAAGTGTCGTGCACCTTTTTTGAGTTTAGTTAGGTTATGCAGTTTTGTATGTTAATTGTATTTGTGATATTTATTTATTTATTTATTTCGGAAGTTAATTTGTAGGTATGTAGTTTTATGTAATTTTATGTTCAAATGAGAAAAAAGAAGATAAAGTAAGAAAAGAAAAACTAAAAAACTTGTGCAAACACGCGCCTATCCGCAGCAGCAGCCATTCCTTTATGTTTATTTCGCTTAACACGAGGCAAAGTCGCTGTCGTTATCGATGTCGATTCTTGCGCTATATGACGCTGTATGACGGTAAAAATTTTTGTGTTGTCGTAGACGTAGTGCTGTATTTTTAAAAATATTAATTGTTGTATCTAAGTTTACATATAACCTGGAAATAACTCCTGTTCACCACAACATTTGATTGCCAAATTAGATTATGATACCTTCATAACATAAACAGCCAAAAACAGACGAATTTACCGATTTTGATAAAATTTGGTACTGTGTTGAACATCTCTAAAAAACTTCTGAATGCAAATTTTGTTTACATTTCATTAGTATATTTTGATTTTTTTTTCATTGGTTAATTCATAATTTTTGTTTTTATTTATAGTGCAATTGGTATTCTTAAATTTAACCTTGCAGATCATAATAAATAATTCATTCTCACTCACCCACAATCCATTTCGTGGCGAAGGCCTTCCTCACGTTGATTGTTTTAGCTAGATTGTTAATATTTTATGTTATTATTTATTGTGTTCTGTTTTTTTTTTTTTTTTTGTTATTAACACATATATTCTTTACTTTACTGAACTCAAAACACCCAAAAATATCAAAATAGACTTGCTTTTATGATTTTAGAGTTTACAATGTTTTGCTGGTTTCTTTTTTTATCTTGTTTAGATTCTTTTTTTTTTTTTATTAATATGTTTTTAAGGTTTATATGGTCGATGCCGTTTATGCTGTTTGTAGAATGAGGTAAGATGGCAATCCCCTATTTTGGTGGTTGCGGGTGTGGTAGCAGCTGATCAAGCGCGTTGCGCTGCTCTGCCAAATGCGACTGCGACTGCGTCGTTGACTGCTGCTGCGGCTGTGTGCACAAATTGTGGGGATATATGTATTTGGCGATCGCCAAGAATAAAACTGCACACTGCACTGTTTGAAAAACTTAAATTAGCATTGGTTTACTTCTTGAGAAGACTTGGACTTCTACTTACATTTGCGGCCTAGGCCAATAGGGGGTATATATTTCCGATGATGACTGAAGTCACACGAATTCGGGGTAACAGAATTCAATGTTAAATTTCTTTTGCTGGACTTTGCACACGAAATTTAATGTATATATATATATATATATAGATATGTATGTATATATGTAGATATGTATGACGGTAAAAATTTTTGTGTTGTCGTAGACGTAGTGCTGCTGCCTCGTGTGGTATAAAATCCAGAAAAGAGGTCTGCTCGAGGTTAGTTTCCTCGTATATATAGGCGTTTAGGCCGGAAATGCAGTCTCTGCTTCTTGCTGGGTTGGCAATTTGACATGAGAAGGTGCAATATTAAAATACTGACAAGTCTAATTTTGGGGCTGCCAGACTTTTGTTACGAAAATACTACCTAAAAGCTCAGCTTAAATACGTTAGCGACAATCGAATAATCTTTTTAAATAATTAAAATACCAAAAATTAGTTAAGTTTTGCAACACCAAATAGTTTTTATTATCTAATAAGTAATCTTAATAAGCTTTACTCTGTATATAAGCAAACAAATTTTTTTTTAATGTATTTTTAAAAATATTAATTGTTGTATCTAAGTTTACATATAACCTGGAAATAACTCCTGTTCACCACAACATTTGATTGCCAAATTAGATTATGATACCTTCATAAACAGCCAAAAACAGACGAATTTACCGATTTTGATAAAATTTGGTACTGTGTTGAACATCTCTAAAAAACTTCTGAATGCCAAATTTGGTTACAATGTCTTCACAAACAAACGAAACAACGAATTTTGTGCAAAAAACGTTTTTTTTCCGATTGGCCCTATGGGAGCTGTATGATATGGTTGTGCAGCCGTACAAAAGTACGGATTTAACGCTGCTATTAAAAATTCGCAATTTGGTCCGATATGAAATGTTACGTGATCGCCATATCTTATGTAATGCGAGGAATGCAACTCGTGCTTTGTTAATACGATCACCAATATCTGCATCAGAGCCGCCATTTTTGGTAATTTTGCTGCCAAGATACTCAAAACTTTCCACGTTCTCGATGACATCGCCTCCGACAACCAGTGGAGTGGTGTTAGATGTACCAATGCGCATAAGCTTGGTTTTCTTTATATTTATGCGCAGGCCGACGCTTTTTGCATTTAGTACTAATCTCTCCAGCTTGGCTTTGATATGATCGAAGCTGTGCGACATGAAGCATATGTCGTCTGCATAGTCGATGTCACCAAGGTATTCATGTAAGCCCCAGCGAATCCCTATCGGCGCTTCGAGGCTAGTCGCCTCCAAGACGGTGTCCAGAATGAGAAGGAACAATGTTGGTGATAATACGCAGCCCTGCCTCACCCCAGCTGTTGTTGTAAACGGATGGCTATCTTTTCCACAAAAACGGACTGTGCACTCAGAGTTTGTGTAAAGTTCGCGTATGAGACCGACAATTTTCTCAGGGATACCTTTGCATAGAAGCGCATTCCACACCTTGTCTCTATTAACTGTGTCGAAGGCGCGTTCGAAATCGACTAATAGCAAATTAAGACTGGCGTTATACTCTGCACTTTGTTC
The DNA here is from genome assembly GCA_949987675.1 of Chymomyza fuscimana. Taxonomy (NCBI): domain Eukaryota; kingdom Metazoa; phylum Arthropoda; class Insecta; order Diptera; family Drosophilidae; genus Chymomyza; species Chymomyza fuscimana. The sequence continues at coordinate 5,587,616 of OX465091.1, forward strand.
GATAATAACACCAATGTGTTTATGAGGTCGACACACGAGCGACCTGGCCTAAAGCCTGCTTGCTCTTTCCGCAAAATGGACTCCAGTATGGGTGAGATTCGGTTTAACAGCAAAGTTGCCATTACCTTAATTATTGCGTTCAACAAGGTTATGCCTCTCCAATTTTTGCAATGACTAAGATCCCCGCGTTTGGGAAGCGTTACAACTACACCCTTCTTCCAGTCAGACGGGAGACAATTGTTAAGCCACGCAGTTTTTATCAAAGGAGTAATTGCTCTTGCTACAGAAATGGCTCCATATCTCAGTAATTCCGCGGGCATGTTGTCCGGGCCGGCAGCCTTACCATTTTTCAGCATTGACAAAGTCAGCAGGATTTCATCATACGTTGGGGGGTCGGTGGGTATATCTCGTCTAATTTTGATTTGGTCAATTCTGCTTAAGTTATGTAGTGAAGCAGAATCCAGATAATCTGATATTGTCAGTTTATTGAAATTAATAACTTGATACCAGTTGGTACACAATTGAAACAATTGTTGTTGTCTTGATATCAATGATTTTTTTAGGAATCTGTTTATGTCTTGTGTATTTAAGTTTTGCGTGTATACAAGTGGGAATTTTGTTGTTTTTTTTGCTTCACTATCTGCCAGCTCGTTGCATTTAATGTTTGAATGCCCTGGTATCCATAATATTTTGATTTTAGGGTAGTATTGACTCAACAGAGATCTTATAGCAGTTGGATAAATGTTCGAGTTGTTAGGGTTACAAATTGCGTCGAGAGAAGAAAGGGAATCAGAGTAAATGACGAATTAGCCCTTTTTCTCTTTAGCAATTTTAATTGCTTCAAGCAATGCAATAATTTCGGCTGACATTACTGAGGAGAATGGTGGAAGTAGTCCACTTTTCAGTAAGTGAGTTTCCGTAGTTATAGCATAACTGCTTATATGTATTGTTGATTTGGGAACCGTCCGTATAAATAAATGAGTAATTTTTGTGTTGTTCTCTTATTTCTTCAAAAAATTGCCTATACACAGATGGGTCTGTGTTTTGTTTGTTATATTTCCTAAGATCGGTTATAATGGTATTGTTTGGAAAGGTCCAGAATGGTTGTAATAAGCTTGGCTTGACGGGTTTGTAAGGAATTTCAAAATACTTGCAGAGATTTATTGCTTTTAATATTGTAAAATATGTATTTTTAAGGCTTGTGTTTTGTTGAAGAATTTTATAGATGGGAGAGTGATGTGAATTCAAATAACATATTTTTAATAGGTGTTGTACGGAAAGCACCGAGAGAAGTGCGTATCGCAGCGTTAAGAGGAGTTTTCAGTTTGTTGAGGGTACTCTTATGAGTATGCCCGTAGATGAAAAGAGCATACTCTATCTTCGATATGAGCATGGCCTTTGTTACAGCTATTAAAGTATGGGTGTTGCAATTGAATCGGTAGCTTCCTAGGCATTTTGTAATGTCAAGTCGTTTGGAAAGGGATTGTTTGAGGTTACCTATGTGCGTGTGCCAGTTATAATTTTTGTTGATTGTAAGACCCAGTATTTTTAGTGAGGTGACTTCAGGGATCTGTATGTCATTGCACAATGTTGTACATTGGCAACTGTGTTTTTTGGGCGTTTAAATTAAATATTGTTCCTTTTTCATTACTTTTAAAGTTAATGAAGAGTTGGAAGTCATCTGCGTATGCACAGAAATGTATATTTATTTGTATACTTATTATTTTTGAAAGTTTGTTGTACGCAATAAGAATAATGGTGACCCCTGGGGGATGCCATTTTGTAAAGGGTATATGTCCGATTGTTGTGACCCTACTCGAACTAAAACTTTACGGTTAGTCATAAAGTTACGAATATATTTAATAATTTTGGGTCCTAGTCTCCATTCGTAAAGTTGATCAATTATGGCATGTATACCTATTCTATCACAGGCCTTCGAGAAGTCAAGAGAAATTATACTTATATGTCCTTTCCTTGTTATGGCCTTAGTTATCAAGTGATCTGCAAAGATGAGGGCATCTGTAACAGACTTTACTTTTTTATATCCTATTTGGTTTTCATGGAGGAGATTGTTGGAGGTTGTATCTTGTGAACTGCTGGACCAGAACATAGCAAAACAGTTTGGAATTTCATTTTTACAAAGAGTGTTTAAATTATTTGTTGGGTTGTAAATACAGTGAATTGACTTTGAGGGGCAAAGGCCACAAAATCTTCTAATGTTAGTCCAACTTTCTTGTGGTAGGGGTGGGAAGGGAAGGTTGTATCTCAGATGTGAGTTCTAACGTTGATTGCTTCTTTCTTTGCTTTAATTCTCGTCTGAATTGGGCGTTGGTTTTTCTGAATCTTAGTATATGTTCTTGGTTGATATTTGTTTGGAGTGCTCGCCAGGCTAACACTTTCGATTTTCTTAGGGTCTCAAGGGGTTTGCTCCACCAAGGAACCATATGCCTTAAGGGCTTCGTTGAAGTTTGTGGTATAGTGTAGTGTGCGCTTTGTAATACTATTTTGGTTATGTTAGCGTTTTCCATGTTTATGTTGTTTGTACCTATTGGTATCGAGTTACTAATTTCATCAGTCAGTTTTTTGTAATGTTTTCAATTGGTGTCTTTGATTTTAAAACGTGGTCTTAAGTGGTTTGCGTTAGGTTCTTGAGGGAAAGTAGAGATAAGTATAGGAAAGTGATCACTACCATTTAGGTCATTGAGGGTTTCCCAATGAGTAAGCGAGACAAGATCAACTGAACAGAAAGAGAGGTCTATATGAGTGAAAGTATTGCGTGTACTAAAATGGGTTGGAGATTTATCATTAAGAAGAATAAGCTGTGAGGTATCTAAGAAATCGGATATTATTTTCCCTCTTTGGTTGTTGTATAAAGATCCCCATTTTGTGTGCCAACTATTAAAGTCACTAGTAATTATAATAGGGAGATTGTTGATGTAAAAAACATTTTCCAGATTTGACTGCGAAAATGGTTTTGATGTGGATATATACGCTGATATAATGTTAATTCGATTTTTAGTTTCTATTACGATTTAGATTTAAAGATTATTGCTAATCGATATGTTATTTATAACAGTGAGCTTTTGTTTGTGTATATTTCATTTTTGGTTATCGAGTGACTGAGAGAGAAGGCAAGTCCTGCTATTAAATGTGAGAGAGACAGAATGCTTCTCAGTCGTCAGTCACTCAAAAACCAAAAGGTAACGTGTTTTGTTCTGTTATGTGTCACTCATTCTATATTCGTCATCAGAGTCTGAGTTATTCTTTTGAGTGTCCTCGTTTAGTGTTTGAGTTTTCTTTCTTTTTGCTATTAATAGTTGTTTTGTTTGATTTAGCTTACGTGTTAATACATTTTTTGATTTTACAGTTTATTGAAATTAATAACATGATACCAGTTGGTACACAATTGAAACAATTGTTGTTGTCTTGATATCAATGATTTTTTTAGGAATCTGTTTATGTCTTGTGTATTTAAGTTTTGCGTGTATACAAGTGGGAATTTTGTTGTTTTTTTTGCTTCACTATCTGCCAGCTCGTTGCATTTAATGTTTGAATGCCCTGGTATCCATAATATTTTGATTTTAGGGTAGTATTGACTCAACAGAGATCTTATAGCAGTTGGATAAATGTTCGAGTTGTTAGGGTTACAAATTGCGTCGAGAGAAGAAAGGGAATCAGAGTAAATGACGAATTAGCCCTTTTTCTCTTTAGCAATTTTAATTGCTTCAAGCAATGCAATAATTTCGGCTGACATTACTGAGGAGAATGGTGGAAGTAGTCCACTTTTCAGTAAGTGAGTTTCCGTAGTTATAGCATAACTGCTTATATGTATTGTTGATTTGGGAACCGTCCGTATAAATAAATGAGTAATTTTTGTGTTGTTCTCTTATTTCTTCAAAAAATTGCCTATACACAGATGGGTCTGTGTTTTGTTTGTTATATTTCCTAAGATCGGTTATAATGGTATTGTTTGGAAAGGTCCAGAATGGTTGTAATAAGCTTGGCTTGACGGGTTTGTAAGGAATTTCAAAATACTTGCAGAGATTTATTGCTTTTAATATTGTAAAATATGTATTTTTAAGGCTTGTGTTTTGTTGAAGAATTTTATAGATGGGAGAGTGATGTGAATTCAAATAACATATTTTTAATAGGTGTTGTACGGAAAGCACCGAGAGAAGTGCGTATCGCAGCGTTAAGAGGAGTTTTCAGTTTGTTGAGGGTACTCTTATGAGTATGCCCGTAGATGAAAAGAGCATACTCTATCTTCGATATGAGCATGGCCTTTGTTACAGCTATTAAAGTATGGGTGTTGCAATTGAATCGGTAGCTTCCTAGGCATTTTGTAATGTCAAGTCGTTTGGAAAGGGATTGTTTGAGGTTATCTATGTGCGTGTGCCAGTTATAATTTTTGTTGATTGTAAGACCCAGTATTTTTAGTGAGGTGACTTCAGGGATCTGTATGTCATTGCACAATGTTGTACATTGGCAACTGTGTTTTTTGGGCGTTTAAATTAAATATTGTTCCTTTTTCATTTCTTTTAAAGTTAATGAAGAGTTGGAAGTCATCTGCGTATGCACAGAAATGTATATTTATTTGTATACTTATTATTTTTGAAAGTTTGTTGTACGCAATAAGAATAATGGTGACCCCTGGGGGATGCCATTTTGTAAAGGGTATATGTCCGATTGTTGTGACCCTAATCGAACTAAAACTTTACGGTTAGTCATAAAGTTACGAATATATTTAATAATTTTGGGTCCTAGTCTCCATTCGTAAAGTTGATCAATTATGGCATGTATACCTATTCTATCACAGGCCTTCGAGAAGTCAAGAGAGATTATACTTATATGTCCTTTCCTTGTTATGGCCTTAGTTATCAAGTGATCTGCAAAGATGAGGGCATCTGTAACAGACTTTACTTTTTTATATCCTATTTGGTTTTCATGGAGGAGATTGTTGGAGGTTGTATCTTGTGAACTGCTGGACCAGAACATAGCAAAACAGTTTGCAATTTCATTTTTACAAAGAGTGTTTAAATTATTTGTTGGGTTGTAAATACAGTGAATTGACTTTGAGGGGCAAAGGCCACAAAATCTTCTAATGTTAGTCCAACTTTCTTGTGGTAGGGGTGGGAAGGGAAGGTTGTATCTCAGATGTGAGTTCTAACGTTGATTGCTTCTTTCTTTGCTTTAATTCTCGTCTGAATTGGGCGTTGGTTTTTCTGAATCTTAGTATATGTTCTTGGTTGATATTTGTTTGGAGTGCTCGCCAGGCTAACACTTTCGATTTTCTTAGGGTCTCAAGGGGTTTGCTCCACCAAGGAACCATATGCCTTAAGGGCTTCGTTGAAGTTTGTGGTATAGTGTAGTGTGCGCTTTGTAATACTATTTTGGTTATGTTAGCGTTTTCCATGTTTATGTTGTTTGTACCTATTGGTATCGAGTTACTAATTTCATCAGTCAGTTTTTCGTAATGTTTTCAATTGGTGTCTTTGATTTTAAAACGTGGTCTTAAGTGGTTTGCGTTAGGTTCTTGAGGGAAAGTAGAGATAAGTATAGGAAAGTGATCACTACCATTTAGGTCATTGAGGGTTTCCCAATGAGTAAGCGAGACAAGATCAACTGAACAGAAAGAGAGGTCTATATGAGTGAAAGTATTGCGTGTACTAAAATGGGTTGGAGATTTATCATTAAGAAGAATAAGCTGTGAGGTATCTAAGAAATCGGATATTATTTTCCCTCTTTTGTTGTTGTATAAAGATCCCCATTTGTGTGCCATCTATTAAAGTCGCCAGTAATTATAATAGGGAGATTGTTGATGTAAAAAACATTTTCCAGATTTGACTGCGAAAATGGTTTTGATGTGGATATATACGCTGATATAATGTTAATTCGATTTTTAGTTTCTATTACGATTTAGATTTAAAGATTATTGCTAATCGATATGTTATTTATAACAGTGAGCTTTTGTTTGTGTATATTTCATTTTTGGTTATCGAGTGACTGAGAGAGAAGGCAAGTCCTGCTATTAAATGTGAGAGAGACAGAATGCTTCTCAGTCGTCAGTCACTCAAAAACCAAAAGGTAACGTGTTTTGTTCTGTTATGTGTCACTCATTCTATATTCGTCATCAGAGTCTGAGTTATTCTTTTGAGTGTCCTCGTTTAGTGTTTGAGTTTTCTTTCTTTTTGCTATTAATAGTTGTTTTGTTTGATTTAGCTTACGTGTTAATACATTTTTTGATTTTACAGGTAAATGTTTAGGGCTATTAGAATTTTGTGAGTTGGCGTTGGCTGATGATGTTGAAGGTTCGGCGTCGATATCTGAGTAAGATATCACCGTGCGATTTTTGTAAGTTTTCTCATTAGTTTTATTTTTTGCTTCATTTCATTTATTTATTTGAGGGGTACAACTACGTACAGTTGACATTATATTATAAAAAAGTACATATAATTTATTTAGAAAAGAAAATAGAGCGAGGGAATTGATATGAACTAATCCGCGTCTCTAGCCCGATGGGTGAACTTTTTAATGATATGCACCAACTCACATCAAGAACTGGCCAGAAACTTGGATTTACAATATTAAAGTTGAAAAAAGGAAGCAAGATAAAAATTAAACATTATATCGCAAAAAAGCCAATGGATCACCATTGACCAAGTGGGTGACTCATAATATAGGATTGGTCAAGGATGCTCGAAGTGGCAAGTCAAGGTGACTTAAGATAGAAGAAGTGATAGATTGAATAGACCGTTCGAAAGAGAGGAAATTGTAAAAGTTATTATAGTTAGAGCATAAGACACGGAAAGGGTCGTGCAAAGCATAATTAGATCTACAAAATTGTAAGGCTAAGGGTCGAAAATTACGAGTTACTCTGGATGGTATGACCAAAGTAACTTTGCTAAGGAGTACATTGGAATCGATAAGACCGAGTAACAGTTTATGCAAGAATAAAACGCCGTGGCATGTTCTGCGATGATTTAAGGAAGGCAATTTTATAAGGCGAAGTCTATCAGAATATGGCGGCAGTCGGATATTTGGGTCCCAGTTTAAGCCACGAAGTGCAAAAAGGAGAAATTTCTTTTGTACGGACTCAATCATGTCCTGATAAAGGTGGTATTGAGGGCTCCAAACGCAGGAACAATATTCCAAAATTGGACGGACGAGAGAAATATAAAGAAGTTTGGTTGTGTAAGGGTCGTTAAACTCTTTAGACCAACGCTTAATAAAAGCAAGAACACCTCTAGCCTTATTCACGATGTTGCAAATATGGTTATTAAATTTTAGGTTATGATCAAACAAAACACCAAGGTCAGACACACTCTCGATGCGTTCTAAGGTAGAAGATTCTAAAGAGTAAGTAGCCAAATAAGGAGCAGAACGATAAAATGTCATAACGTTACATTTTGTCTTGTTGAGAAAGAGTTGGTTGATATTGCACCAAGATTGAATGTTATCAAAATCATGCTGAAGAAGTAAGTACTTATTATTATCGGAGTAGGACATAAAGAGTTTAACATCATCCGCATACATAAGAATGTGAGAAGATGAGATTACCTGAGGGAGATCATTTAAAAATAAGTTAAAAAGAAGAGGGCCTAGATGGCTACCTTGAGGTACCCCTGACGTGACCATAATTTCTATAGATTCGCAGCCTTTAAAAACTACCTTCTGGACTCGGTTGGATAAATAGGACGATATCCAATTAAAAAGACAAGACGGAAACCCCAGACGAGACAGTTTAACAAGTAGAAGACTATGGTTTACCGAGTCAAATGCTTTATTAAAGTCAGTATAAATGACATCAGTTTGTTTTTTTTCCGTAAAACCAAGATTAATAAGAGACGAAAGTTCTAAAAGGTTAGTAGAAGTGGACCGACGTTTTACAAACCCATGTTGGGAATCCGACATTAAAGAACGACAGTAGTGTTGCAATTGTGAAGTTACAATCCTTTCAAAAACTTTTGGAATTGATGAAAGCTTGGCAATACCGCGGTAGTTCTCAATGTTGGACTTGGAACCTTTTTTGTGAATAGGGATAATGAAGGATTCATTCCAGATGGCCGGAAGATAAGAATATTTTAATGAAGTGCGGAAAAGAACAGATAATGGTGTAAAAAGAGAGTGAGCACAATGCTTTAAGACGCAACTAGGTATGGCATCGGGGCCAGGGGAGAAGGATGATTTAATGGACAGTAGGCATTGTAAAACGTCGGTTTCAAAGATTTCTGGATAAGGAATAAGATTTGAATGTGGTAGGTTATAGGGATAGTTAAGGTCAATGCAATTAGGGTTGACAGAATAGGTAGTTTGAAAAAATTTCGCAAACAGGTCGGCGATTTCAGAATTGTTAGTAGAGCTTTCATTTTTGAAATATAGCGATGAAGGAAATAAGGAAGATTTACGTTTAGAATTAACAAAAGAAAAAAATTTTTTAGTATCACTACAGAAGTTAAGCCGACAGCGGGAAAGATAATTATTGTAGCAAATTCTGTTAAGAAGGACGAACTTGCTGCGTAAAATAGAAAACTTATAAAAGTCGACAGGAGATCCAGATTTCTTAAATTTTTTGTAAGAAGAAGACTTGCGATTTTTTAAAGAGGACAGTAGTAAACCAAGGCGGCTTTAAAGAAGGAGCCGGGACAGAATAAAGGACAAAGAGATCAAAAGCAGCGTATAAAACCCGATAGAAATTGGAAATGGATAAGTCAAGGTCATTAGTAGTCAACAAAGGCAACCAGTTAACTTCGGACAAAAATTTATTAAGACCGACAAAATTAGACTTGCGAAAGCAGCGATACCGAGGAGCGTGAGCATGTGGCTGATTTCGGTAGAAACCATTAAATTTTAAAGAAATTTGTAATGTCGGATGGTACGGATCCTCGGTTACGGAGAGCGGACAGACCCTAGAAATTTCAAAATCAGAATTATCATTGACAAAAAAGAGGTCAAGCATTCTATTTGAGCAATTATGTATAAAATTTATTTGGCTGAGAGAGATATCAATCAGTCCTGTAACAAACTCATGATTACCAGATGGAAAAAGAAAACTAGAATTGACTGAACTAAGCCAAGATAATGTAGGCAGATTAAAGTCGCCTAAGACAACAATTTGATCCCGAGTACCAACAGAATCAGCCACCATACGAATGGCAGTGAGATGATTCTGATATACACTCAAGTCGGAGCAAGGAGGTATATAGGAACAAGTAAAATAGATATAGGAATTATTAAAAAACACTTTTACCGCAATGAACTCAATGCCTATTGGAAAATTTAGAGATAGTAAATGAGATTCTAAGGCTACATTAACAGCAATGAGTACACCACCACCACGACCGGGAGACCGGTCAAGCCTGTAGGTTACATAGGAGCTAACAAAAATCTCAAAATCATAGACAGACGCATTAAGCCAGGTTTCAGAGAAAGCAATAATATCAGAATCGAAATTTACGCTATTGGTGAAAGGTCTACTAAGTTTAGAGAGGAGACCACGAACATTCTGATATTGAATGGTAAGAACAGAATTTAGTTTTTTGAAGCTGTGTTAACTACACCTATAGAGGAAGCTACATTAGATGCTAAAGTCTTTTTAGGTTTTCTAATAAACTCATGCACTAAAGTATGAATAGGCCAGAATGAAGGATTAAGTATAGCAGAAAAGAGAGAATCAGGGACACTAATCTTAAACGAAGAGATATCGCGCTTATACTTAAAATTGAACTTAAATACTTCAATTTCATTTGGAGAAATGTTAAGCTTGAGGTTAGGGTTGACGTATTTTCTGCTGGCGCATTGTTGTTTGCGTGAGGTGTTGTTTTTTGAGCTGCTACTGATGCGTATGTTGTTTGATTTGATTGATGTCTTGAGTTGTAGATAGTGTATGCAGTTATTTCTTGCTTTTCGATGAATACAGGGCACTTCTGTCTATTGATGAATGGTTGGTGATTGAGTATTTTCTTGCTGAGCAATTTACGCAATTTACATCATTCGTGCAGTTCTTCATTTCGTTGTCTTCAGTGTGTTGCTTTTGTCCACAAGTAATGCACTTCTTCTCAGATTTGCAGACCTTTTTGATATGACCAAATTTTAAACAGCAACTGCAACGCATTGGGTACGGTATGTAAGGTTGATGTTAGTTTTTTCGTATCCAATGAAGAGAAATTCGGGAAGTTTATGTTTAGCGAAAGTCAGTATGATTAATCCAGTTTCTGTGTATACGTTGCCGTTCTTCTTCTTTATTTTCCTTATTTCACATACTCCTTGTCCTTCTAGTTCGTTGAGTATTTCTTCTTCTGAAATATTTCGTAAATCGTTTGCGTAGATTACGCCTTTGCATTTGTTGAGAGTATTGTGCTCAGTAATTTCTATTGTTTCGGTGAGTGACATCAAATTTAGTAGTTTTTCCGTTTGCTTTTGGTTTTTAGTTCTTATCATGACTGTTCCGTTTCGTAGTATTTTGCAGTGCTCTACTTTTCCTCCGCATGTATGGTCAATTACTTTTTATACCCTGTACCGTATGGTACAAAGGGTATATTAAGTTTGTGCAAGCCGAAAAAGTATGTAACATACAGAAGGTGACGTCGGAGACCCCCCAAAGTTACCTAAAGTATGATCAGGGTGACTAGAGAAGTCGATATACCCATGTCCGTCTGTCTGTCTGTATGAAGAGATGGTAAGACATAGAGCAACCAAATTTTCAGATTAGATGCGCTATTATGTCAGGGGAGACAGTTTATTTTATTTTTTTGATATCGGTTTTATATTATATAGCTCCCATAGGGGTGTTTCAGAGGACCACGAAAAAAACCAAAAGTTTTAGATGAATAATTCGTTTGGTTATGAAGATATCGCAACCAAATTTGGCACTCAATCGTTTTTTAGAGTTCCCAAGCACTGTACCAACTTTTATTAAAATCGGTTGACTATATCATATAGCTCCCATAGGCCCAATCGGTCAAAAAAACCTTTTTTCTACAAAATTCGTTGTGTTTCGTTTGTTTGTGAAGATATTGTAACCAAATTTGGCATTAAGAAGTTTTTTAGAGTTCCCAAGCACTATATCAAATTTGATCAAAATCGGTTGACTATATCATATAGCTCCCATAGGACCAATCGGTCAAAAAATCGTGTTTTGTACAAAATTCGTTGTGTTTCGTTTATTTGTGAACATACCGTAACCACAATTGGCATTAAAAAGTTTTTTAGAGTTCCCAAGCACTGTACCAAATTTGATCAAAATCGGTTGACTATATAATATAGCTCCCATAGGATCGATTGGTCGAAAATTTGTTTTTTGTACAAAATTCATTGTGTTTCGTTTGTTTTTGAAGATATCGTAACCAAATTCGGCAATCAATTGGCTTTTAGAGTGCTTAAGCAATATTTCGGACTTAATTGCAATTAGTGGTACAGGGTATCCCAAAGTCGTCTGCGCCCGACTTTAATAACAATAACTTAATCAAAAACATTCAAAGTGAACATAGGGCATCGAAAATCTCTTTCCATCTTCCTCCGTTTCTGGCTAGGGTTTTTGCTTGGATCCACGAAATGTGGGCCAGATTTATTTCCTGTTTTGTGCACCGAATCCAGGTATTTCTTGGGCGACCACGACTCCGCTGCCCTTGCGGGTTCCAATCTAGGACTGATCGTGCAATGTCACCGGCAGGCCGGCGTAAAACATGACCAATCCATGTCCATTTGCGTCTCCGTATCTCTAGCTGGACTGGGATGGCGTTCGATCGCGATAGGAGGTCCTCATTTGTTATTTGGTTTGGCCAAAATATACGCCAGATTTTTCTTAAACAGCGGTTTATGAAAGTCTGCAACTTCCAATGGTAAGCTGCGTTAGGCTCCAGGTTGTGCAGCCGTACAAAAGTACGGATTTAACGCTGCTATTAAAAATTCGCAATTTGGTCCGATATGAAATGTTACGTGATCGCCATATCTTATGTAATGCGAGGAATGCAACTCGTGCTTTGTTAATACGATCACCAATATCTGCATCAGAGCCGCCATTTTTGGTAATTTTGCTGCCAAGATACTCAAAACTTTCCACGTTCTCGATGACATCGCCTCCGACAACCAGTGGAGTGGTGTTAGATGTACCAATGCGCATAAGCTTGGTTTTCTTTATATTTATGCGCAGGCCGACGCTTTTTGCATTTAGTACTAATCTCTCCAGCTTGGCTTTGATATGATCGAAGCTGTGCGACATGAAGTTGGTGATAATACGCAGCCCTGCCTCACCCCAGCTGTTGTTGTAAACGGATGGCTATCTTTTCCACAAAAACGGACTGTGCACTCAGAGTTTGTGTAAAGTTCGCGTATGAGACCGACAATTTTCTCAGGGATACCTTTGCATAGAAGCGCATTCCACACCTTGTCTCTATTAACTGTGTCGAAGGCGCGTTCGAAATCGACTAATAGCAAATTAAGACTGGCGTTATACTCTGCACTTTGTTCGATAATAACACCAATGTGTTTATGTGGTCGACACACGAGCGACCTGGCCTAAAGCCTGCTTGCTCTTTCCGCAAAATGGACTCCAGGTTTAACAGCAAAGTTGCCATTACCTTAATTATTGCGTTCAACAAGGTTATGCCTCTCCAATTTTTGCAATGACTAAGATCCCCGCGTTTGGGAAGCGTTACAACTACACCCTTCTTCCAGTCAGACGGGAGACAATTGTTAAGCCACGCAGTTTTTATCAAAGGAGTAATTGCTCTTGCTACAGAAATGGCTCCATATCTCAGTAATTCCGCGGGCATGTTGTCCGGGCCGGCAGCCTTACCATTTTTCAGCATTGACAAAGTCAGCAGGATTTCATCATACGTTGGGGGGTCGGTGGGTATATCTCGTCTAATTTTGATTTGGTCAATTCTGCTTAAGTTATGTAGTGAAGCAGAATCCAGATAATCTGATATTGTCAGTTTATTGAAATTAATAACTTGATACCAGTTGGTACACAATTGAAACAATTGTTGTTGTCTTGATATCAATGATTTTTTTAGGAATCTGTTTATGTCTTGTGTATTTAAGTTTTGCGTGTATACAAGTGGGAATTTTGTTGTTTTTTTTGCTTCACTATCTGCCAGCTCGTTGCATTTAATGTTTGAATGTCCTGGTATCCATAATATTTTGATTTTAGGGTAGTATTGACTCAACAGAGATCTTATAGCAGTTGGATAAATGTTCGAGTTGTTAGGGTTACAAATTGCGTCGAGAGAAGAAAGGGAATCAGAGAAAATGACGAATTTGCCCTTTTTCTCTTTAGCAATTTTAATTGCTTCAAGCAATGCAATAATTTCGGCTGACATTACTGAGGAGAATGGTGGAAGTAGTCCAGTTTTCAGTAAGTGAGTTTCCGTAGTTATAGCATAACTGCTTATATGTATTGTTGATTTGGGAACCGTCCGTATAAATAAATGAGTAATTTTTGTGTTGTTCTCTTATTTCTTCAAAAAATTGCCTATACACAGATGGGTCTGTGTTTTGTTTGTTATATTTCCTAAGATCGGTTATAATGGTATTGTTTGGAAAGGTCCAGAATGGTTGTAATAAGCTTGGCTTGACGGGTTTGTAAGGAATTTCAAAATACTTGCAGAGATTTATTGCTTTTAATATTGTAAAATATGTATTTTTAAGGCTTGTGTTTTGTTGAAGAATTTTATAGATGGGAGAGTGATGTGAATTTAAAAAATTTCTGTAGAGTGTAGCTGTAAGATAGTCTCTTTTAGTTTCTATTTCTGGAATGTTGGCTTCAAATAACATATTTTTAATAGGTGTTGTACGGAAAGCACCGAGAGAAGTGCGTATCGCAGCGTTAAGAGGAGTTTTCAGTTTGTTGAGGGTACTTTTATGAGTATGCCCGTAGATGAAAAGAGCATACTCTATCTTCGATATGAGCATGGCCTTTGTTACAGCTATTAAAGTATGGGTGTTGCAATTGAATCGGTAGCTTCCTAGGCATTTTGTAATGTCAAGTCGTTTGGAAAGGGATTGTTTTAGGTTATCTATGTGCGTGTGCCAGTTATAATTTTTGTTGATTGTAAGACCCAGTATTTTTAGTGAGGTGACTTCAGGGATCTCTGTATGTCATTGCACAATGTTGTACATTGGCAACTGTGTTTTTTGGGCGTTTAAATTAAATATTGTTCCTTTTTCATTTCTTTTAAAGTTAATGAAGAGTTGGAAGTCATCTGCGTATGCACAGAAATGTATATTTATTTGTATACTTATTATTTTTGAAAGTTTGTTGTACGCAATAAAAAACAAAATCACAGATAATGGTGACCCCTGGGGGATGCCATTTTGTAAAGGGTATATGTCCGATTGTTGTGACCCTACTCGAACTAAAACTTTACGGTTAGTCATAAAGTTACGAATATATTTAATAATTTTGGGTCCTAGTCTCCATTCGTAAAGTTGATCAATTATGGCATGTATACCTATTCTATCACAGGCCTTCGAGAAGTCAAGAGAGATTATACTTATATGTCCTTTCCTTGTTATGGCCTTAGTTATCAAGTGATCTGCAAAGATGAGGGCATCTGTAACAGACTTTACTTTTTTATATCCTATTTGGTTTTCATGGAGGAGATTGTTGGAGGTTGTATCTTGTGAACTGCTGGACCAGAACATAGCAAAAAAGTTTCAATTTCAGTTTTACAAAGAGTGTTTAAATTATTTGTTGGGTTGTAAATACAGTGAATTGACTTTGAGGGGCAAAGGCCACAAAATCTTCTAATGTTAGACCAACTTTCTTGTGGTAGGGGTGGGAAGGGAAGGTTGTATCTCAGATGTGAGTTCTAACGTTGATTGCTTCTTTCTTTGCTTTAATTCTCGTCTGAATTGGGCGTTGGTTTTTCTGAATCTTAGTATATGTTCTTGGTTGATATTTGTTTGGAGTGCTCGACAGGCTAACACTTTCGATTTTCTTAGGGTCTCAAGGGGTTTGCTCCACCAAGGAACCATATGCCTTAAGGGCTTCGTTGAAGTTTGTGGTATAGTGTAGTGTGCGCTTTGTAATACTATTTTGGTTATGTTAGCGTTTTCCATGTTTATGTTGTTTGTACCTATTGGTATCGAGTTACTAATTTCATCAGTCAGTTTTTCGTAATGTTTTCAATTGGTGTCTTTGATTTTAAAACGTGGTCTTAAGTGGTTTGCGTTAGGTTCTTGAGGGAAAGTAGAGATAAGTATAGGAAAGTGATCACTACCATTTAGGTCATTGAGGGTTTCCCAATGAGTAAGCGAGACAAGATCAACTGAACAGAAAGAGAGGTCTATATGAGTGAAAGTATTGCGTGTACTAAAATGGGTTGGAGATTTATCATTAAGAAGAATAAGCTGTGAGGTATCTAAGAAATCGGATATTATTTTCCCTCTTTGGTTGTTGTATAAAGATCCCCATTTTGTGTGCCAACTATTAAAGTCACTAGTAATTATAATAGGGAGATTGTTGATGTAAAAAACATTTTCCAGATTTGACTGCGAAAATGGTTTTGATGTGGATATATACGCTGATATAATGTTAATTCGATTTTTAGTTTCTATTACGATTTAGATTTAAAGATTATTGCTAATCGATATGTTATTTATAACAGTGAGCTTTTGTTTGTGTATATTTCATTTTTGGTTATCGAGTGACTGAGAGAGAAGGCAAGTCCTGCTATTAAATGTGAGAGAGACAGAATGCTTCTCAGTCGTCAGTCACTCAAAAACCAAAAGGTAACGTGTTTTGTTCTGTTATGTGTCACTCATTCTATATTCGTCATCAGAGTCTGAGTTATTCTTTTGAGTGTCCTCGTTTAGTGTTTGAGTTTTCTTTCTTTTTGCTATTAATAGTTGTTTTGTTTGATTTAGCTTACGTGTTAATACATTTTTTGATTTTACAGGTAAATGTTTAGGGCTATTAGAATTTTGTGAGTTGGCGTTGGCTGATGATGTTGAAGGTTCGGCGTCGATATCTGAGTAAGATATCACCGTGCGATTTTTGTAAGTTTTCTCATTAGTTTTATTTGAGGTTAGGGTTGACGTATTTTCTGCTGGCGCATTGTTGTTTGCGTGAGGTGTTGTTTTTTGAGCTGCTACTGATGCGTATGTTGTTTGATTTGATTGATGTCTTGAGTTGTAGATAGTGTATGCAGTTATTTCTTGCTTTTTGATGAATACAGGGCACTTCTGTCTATTGATGAATGGTTGGTGATTGAGTATTTTCTTGCTGAGCAATTTACGCAATTTACATCATTCGTGCAGTTCTTCATTTCGTTGTCTTCAGTGTGTTGCTTTTGTCCACAAGTAATGCACTTCTTCTCAGATTTGCAGACCTTTTTGATATGACCAAATTTTAAACAGCAACTGCAACGCATTGGGTACGGTATGTAAGGTTGATGTTAGTTTTTTCGTATCCAATGAAGAGAAATTCGGGAAGTTTATGTTTAGCGAAAGTCAGTATGATTAATCCAGTTTCTGTGTATTCGTTGCCGTTCTTCTTCTTTATTTTCCTTCTTTCACATACTCCTTGTCCTTCTAGTTCGTTGAGTATTTCTTCTTCTGAAATATTTCGTAAATCGTTTGCGTAGATTACGCCTTTGCATTTGTTGAGAGTATTGTGCTCAGTAATTTCTATTGTTTCGGTGAGTGACATCAAATTTAGTAGTTTTTCCGTTTGCTTTTGGTTTTTAGTTCTTATCATGACTGTTCCGTTTCGTAGTATTTTGCAGTGCTCTACTTTTCCTCCGCATGTATGGTCAATTACTTTTTATACCCTGTACCGTATGGTACAAAGGGTATATTAAGTTTGTGCAAGCCGAAAAAGTATGTAACATACAGAAGGTGACGTCGGAGACCCCCCAAAGTTACCTAAAGTATGATCAGGGTGACTAGAGAAGTCGATATACCCATGTCCGTCTGTCTGTCTGTACGTCTGTCTGTATGAAGAGATGGTAAGACATAGAGCAAACAAATTTTCAGATTAGATGCGCTATTATGTCAGGGGAGACAAGTTTATTTTATTTTTTTGATATCGGTTTTATATTATATAGCTCCCATAGGGGTGTTTCAGAGGACCACGAAAAAAACCAAAAGTTTTAGATGAATAATTCGTTTGGTTATGAAGATATCGCAACCAAATTTGGCACTCAATCGTTTTTTAGAGTTCCCAAGCACTGTACCAACTTTTATTAAAATCGGTTGACTATATCATATAGCTCCCATAGGCCCAATCGGTCAAAAAAACTTTTTTTCTACAAAATTCGTTGTGTTTCGTTTGTTTGTGAAGATATTGTAACCAAATTTGGCATTAAGAAGTTTTTAGAGTTCCCAAGCACTATATCAAATTTGATCAAAATCGGTTGACTATATCATATAGCTCCCATAGGACCAATCGGTCAAAAAATCGTGTTTTGTACAAAATTCGTTGTGTTTCGTTTGTTTTTGAAGATATCGTAACCAAATTCGGCAATCAATTGGCTTTTAGAGTGCTTAAGCAATATTTCGGACTTAATTGCAATTAGTGGTACAGGGTATCCCAAAGTCGTCTGCGCCCGACTTTAATAACAATAACTTAATCAAAAACATTCAAAGTGAACATAGGGCATCGAAAATCTCTTTCCATCTTCCTCCGTTTCTGGCTAGGGTTTTTGCTTGGATCCACGAAATGTGGGCCAGATTTATTTCCTGTTTTGTGCACCGAATCCAGGTATTTCTTGGGCGACCACGACTCCGCTGCCCTTGCGGGTTCCAATCTAGGACTGATCGTGCAATGTCACCGGCAGGCCGGCGTAAAACATGACCAATCCATGTCCATTTGCGTCTCCGTATATCTAGCTGGACTGGGATGGCGTTCGATCGCGATAGGAGGTCCTCATTTGTTATTTGGTTTGGCCAAAATATACGCCAGATTTTTCTTAAACAGCGGTTTATGAAAGTCTGCAACTTCCAATGGTAAGCTGCGTTAGGCTCCAGGTTGTGCAGCCGTACAAAAGTACGGATTTAACGCTGCTATTAAAAATTCGCAATTTGGTCCGATATGAAATGTTACGTGATCGCCATATCTTATGTAATGCGAGGAATGCAACTCGTGCTTTGTTAATACGATCACCAATATCTGCATCAGAGCCGCCATTTTTGGTAATTTTGCTGCCAAGATACTCAAAACTTTCCACGTTCTCGATGACATCGCCTCCGACAACCAGTGGAGTGGTGTTAGATGTACCAATGCGCATAAGCTTGGTTTTCTTTATATTTATGCGCAGGCCGACGCTTTTTGCATTTAGTACTAATCTCTCCAGCTTGGCTTTGATATGATCGAAGCTGTGCGACATGAAGTTGGTGATAATACGCAGCCCTGCCTCACCCCAGCTGTTGTTGTAAACGGATGGCTATCTTTTCCACAAAAACGGACTGTGCACTCAGAGTTTGTGTAAAGTTCGCGTATGAGACCGACAATTTTCTCAGGGATACCTTTGCATAAAAGCGCATTCCACACCTTGTCTCTATTAACTGTGTCGAAGGCGCGTTCGAAATCGACTAATAGCAAATTAAGACTGGCGTTATACTCTGCACTTTGTTCGATAATAACACGCAATGTGTTTATGTGGTCGACACACGAGCGACCTGGCCTAAAGCCTGCTTGCTCTTTCCGCAAAATGGACTCCAGTATGGGTGAGATTCGGTTTAACAGCAAAGGTGCCATTACCTTAATTATTGCGTTCAACAAGGTTATGCCTCTCCAATTTTTGCAATGACTAAGATCCCCGCGTTTGGGAAGCGTTACAACTACACCCTTCTTCCAGTCAGACGGGAGACAATTGTTAAGCCACGCAGTTTTTATCAAAGGAGTAATTGCTCTTGCTACAGAAATGGCTCCATATCTCAGTAATTCCGCGGGCATGTTGTCCGGGCCGGCAGCCTTACCATTTTTCAGCATTGACAAAGTCAGCAGGATTTCATCATACGTTGGGGGGTCGGTGGGTATATCTCGTCTAATTTTGATTTGGTCAATTCTGCTTAAGTTATGTAGTGAAGCAGAATCCAGATAATCTGATATTGTCAGTTTATTGAAATTAATAACTTGATACCAGTTGGTACACAATTGAAACAATTGTTGTTGTCTTGATATCAATGATTTTTTTAGGAATCTGTTTATGTCTTGTGTATTTAAGTTTTGCGTGTATACAAGTGGGAATTTTGTTGTTTTTTTTGCTTCACTATCTGCCAGCTCGTTGCATTTAATGTTTGAATGTCCTGGTATCCATAATATTTTGATTTTAGGGTAGTATTGACTCAACAGAGATCTTATAGCAGTTGGATAAATGTTCGAGTTGTTAGGGTTACAAATTGCGTCAAGAGAAGAAAGGGAATCAGAGAAAATGACGAATTTGCCCTTTTTCTCTTTAGCAATTTTAATTGCTTCAAGCAATGCAATAATTTCGGCTGACATTACTGAGGAGAATGGTGGAAGTAGTCCAGTTTTCAGTAAGTGAGTTTCCGTAGTTATAGCATAACTGCTTATATGTATTGTTGATTTGGGAACCGTCCGTATAAATAAATGAGTAATTTTTGTGTTGTTCTCTTATTTCTTCAAAAAATTGCCTATACACAGATGGGTCTGTGTTTTGTTTGTTATATTTCCTAAGATCGGTTATAATAGTATTGTTTGGAAAGGTCCAGAATGGTTGTAATAAGCTTGGCTTGACGGGTTTGTAAGGAATTTCAAAATACTTGCAGCGATTTATTGCTTTTAATATTGTAAAATATGTATTTTTAAGTGTTTTGTTGAAGAATTTTATAGATGGGAGAGTGATGTGAATTTAAAAAATTTCTGTAGAGTGTAGCTGTAAGATAGTCTCTTTTAGTTTCTATTTCTGGAATGTTGGCTTCAAATAACATATTTTTAATAGGTGTTGTACGGAAAGCACCGAGAGAAGTGCGTATCGCAGCGTTAAGAGGAGTTTTCAGTTTGTTGAGGGTACTTTTATGAGTATGCCCGTAGATGAAAAGAGCATACACTATCTTCGATATGAGCATGGCCTTTGTTACAGCTATTAAAGTATGGGTGTTGCAATTGAATCGGTAGCTTCCTAGGCATTTTGTAATGTCAAGTCGTTTGGAAAGGGATTGTTTGAGGTTATCTATGTGCGTGTGCCAGTTATAATTTTTGTTGATTGTAAGACCCAGTATTTTTAGTGAGGTGACTTCAGGGATCTGTATGTCATTGCACAATGTTGTACATTGACAACTGTGTTTTTTGGGCGTTTAAATTAAATATTGTTCCTTTTTCATTTCTTTTAAAGTTAATGAAGAGTTGGAAGTCATCTGCGTATGCACAGAAATGTATATTTATTTGTATACTTATTATTTTTGAAATGCAATAAGAATAATGGTGACCCCTGGGGGATGCCATTTTGTAAAGGGTATATGTCCGATTGTTGTGACCCTACTCGAACTAAAACTTTACGGTTAGTCATAAAGTTACGAATATATTTAATAATTTTGGGTCCTAGTCTCCATTCGTAAAGTTGATCAATTATGGCATGTATACCTATTCTATCACAGGCCTTCGAGAAGTCAAGAGAGATTATACTTATATGTCCTTTCCTTGTTATGGCCTTAGTTATCAAGTGATCTGCAAAGATGAGGGCATCTGTAACAGACTTTACTTTTTTATATCCTATTTGGTTTTCATGGAAGAGATTGTTGGAGGTTGTATCTTGTGAACTGCTGGACCAGAACATAGCAAAACAGTTTGCAATTTCATTTTTACAAAGAGTGTTTAAATTATTTGTTGGGTTGTAAATACAGTGAATTGACTTTGAGGGGCAAAGGCCACAAAATCTTCTAATGTTAGTCCAACTTTCTTGTGGTAGGGGTGGGAAGGGAAGGTTGTATCTCAGGTGTGAGTTTTTCTTTGCTTTAATTCTCGTCTGAATTGGGCGTTGGTTTTTCTGAATCTTAGTATATGTTCTTGGTTGATATTTGTTTGGAGTGCTCGCCAGGCTAACACTTTCGATTTTCTTAGGGTCTCAAGGGGTTTGCTCCACCAAGGAACCATATGCCTTAAGGGCTTCGTTGAAGTTTGTGGTATAGTGTAGTGTGCGCTTTGTAATACTATTTTGGTTATGTTAGCGTTTTCCATGTTTATGTTGTTTGTACCTATTGGTATCGAGTTACTAATTTCATCAGTCAGTTTTTCGTAATGTTTTCAATTGGTGTCTTTGATTTTAAAACGTGGTCTTAAGTGGTTTGCGTTAGGTTCTTGAGGAAAAGTAGAGATAAGTATAGGAAAGTGATCACTACCATTTAGGTCATTGAGGGTTTCCCAATGAGTAAGCGAGACAAGATCAACTGAACAGAAAGAGAGGTCTATATGAGTGAAAGTATTGCGTGTACTAAAATGGGTTGGAGATCTATCATTAAGAAGAATAAGCTGTGAGGTATCTAAGAAATCGGATATTATTTTCCCTCTTTGGTTGTTGTATAAAGATCCCCATTTTGTGTGCCAACTATTAAAGTCACCAGTAATTATAATAGGGAGATTGTTGATGTAAAAAACATTTTCCAGATTTGACTGCGAGAGAAGGCAAGTCCTGCTATTAAATGTGAGAGAGACAGAATGCTTCTCAGTCGTCAGTCACTCAAAAACCAAACGGTAACGTGTTTTGTTCTGTTATGTGTCACTCATTCTATATTCGTCATCAGAGTCTGAGTTATTCTTTTGAGTGTCCTCGTTTAGTGTTTGAGTTTTCTTTCTTTTTGCTATTAATAGTTGTTTTGTTTGATTTAGCTTACGTGTTAATACATTTTTTGATTTTACAGGTAAATGTTTAGGGCTATTAGAATTTTGTGAGTTGGCGTTGGCTGATGATGTTGAAGGTTCGGCGTCGATATCTGAGTAAGATATCACCGTGCGATTTTTGTAAGTTTTCTCATTAGTTTTATTTGAGGTTAGGGTTGACGTATTTTCTGCTGGCGCATTGTTGTTTGCGTGAGGTGTTGTTTTTTGAGCTGCTACTGATGCGTATGTTGTTTGATTTGATTGATGTCTTGAGTTGTAGATAGTGTATGCAGTTATTTCTTGCTTTTTGATGAATACAGGGCACTTCTGTCTATTGATGAATGGTTGGTGATTGAGTATTTTCTTGCTGAGCAATTTACGCAATTTACATCATTCGTGCAGTTCTTCATTTCGTTGTCTTCAGTGTGTTGCTTTTGTCCACAAGTAATGCACTTCTTCTCAGATTTGCAGACCTTTTTGATATGACCAAATTTTAAACAGCAACTGCAACGCATTGGGTACGGTATGTAAGGTTGATGTTAGTTTTTTCGTATCCAATGAAGAGAAATTCGGGAAGTTTATGTTTAGCGAAAGTCAGTATGATTAATCCAGTTTCTGTGTATTCGTTGCCGTTCTTCTTCTTTATTTTCCTTCTTTCACATACTCCTTGTCCTTCTAGTTCGTTGAGTATTTCTTCTTCTGAAATATTTCGTAAATCGTTTGCGTAGATTACGCCTTTGCATTTGTTGAGAGTATTGTGCTCAGTAATTTCTATTGTTTCGGTAAGTGACATCAAATTTAGTAGTTTTTCCGTTTGCTTTTGGTTTTTAGTTCTTATCATGACTGTTCCGTTTCGTAGTATTTTGCAGTGCTCTACTTTTCCTCCGCATGTATGGTCAATTACTTTTTATACCCTGTACCGTATGGTACAAAGGGTATATTAAGTTTGTGCAAGCCGAAAAAGTATGTAACATACAGAAGGTGACGTCGGAGACCCCCCAAAGTTACCTAAGGTATGATCAGGGTGACTAGAGAAGTCGATATACCCATGTCCGTCTGTCTGTCTGTCCGTCTGTCTGTATGAAGAGATGGTAAGACATAGAGCAACCAAATTTTCAGATTAGATGCGCTATTATGTCAGGGGAGACAAGTTTATTTTATTTTTTTGATATCGGTTTTATATTATATAGCTCCCATAGGGGTGTTTCAGAGGACCACGAAAAAAACCAAAAGTTTTAGATGAATAATTCGTTTGGTTATGAAGATATCGCAACCGAATTTGGCACTCAATCGTTTTTTAGAGTTCCCAAGCACTGTACCAAATTTTATTAAAATCGGTTGACTATATCATATAGCTCCCTTAGGCCCAATCGGTCAAAAAAACCTTTTTTCTACAAAATTCGCTGTGTTTCGCTTGTTTGTGAAGATATTGTAACCAAATTTGGCATTCGGAAGTTTTTTAAAGATCTTCAACACTGTACCAAATTCTATCAAAATCGGTTGACTATAACATATAGCTCCCATAGGACCAATCGGTCAAAAAAACGTTTTTTCTACAAAATTCGCTGTGTTTCGTTTGTTTGTGAAGATATTGTAACCAAATTTGGCATTCGGAAGTTTTTTAAAGATCTTCAACACTGTACCAAATTTGATCAAAATCGGTCAAAAAATCGTTTTTTGTACAATATTCGTTGTGTTTCGTTTGTTTGTGAATATTGTTTGGCCGCTTTCTCGACCAGGTAAATTGCATATTTTGGAGCTCCGTTTGTTTGTGAGTTTAATTAAATTGTTAAATGTTTGCTGTGTGCGTTTTTAGTTTTATCTTAATTTATTTAATATATTTTGTGTTTGTACAATTTGTGTGTATCTCATTTGCCTCCTCAATGCATTCAGAGCATCAAGAATGAAGATGTAAAATGTAATGGCAGACAAAAAGAGAGTAAGAAAAGAGCGTAAATGTAGCGTTGCCACACTGCAACTAAAGGAATTGTTTTACAATACTGTGTTATCTGTTCGTTATTTACAAATTGAATTTAAATTAATAATAGAAATCATTGTGTTATTGTTCTCCTCAAACAAATATCTTATAACCAAATTTGGCATTCAGAAGTTTTTTAGAGTACCCAAGCACTGCAGCAAATTTGATCAAAATCGGTTGACTATACCATATACCTCCCATAGGAACGATCGGTCAAAAAAACATTTTTGGTTAAAAATTCGTCTGTTTTTGGTTGTTTATGAAGGTATAGTAATCTAATTTGGCAATCGAATGTCTTTTGGTGTTCTTAAACAATTTACTGGATTTATTGCAAGCGGTGGTACAGGGTATCCCAAAGTCGTCCGCGCCCGACTTTAACGTACGCCATCTTTTAATAAGGAACGGTGACACATCGGAATGTAATCGGAGTTATGTTGTTATTGGAGGTGCGATTCATAATTAGGTATTTAGGTCCGGGAATATTAATGTTATTTGTGTGAATTTTATGCATGTCTGGTGAGTCAGGCGGTTGTTTCATTTTGAGTACTTTTTTATTTTGACACTGCTTACGCACACAATGAAATTGACACGTCCGTTTTCTTCGGCTGTTAGTCAGAGACTGTAAATCAACATATCATTCGTCTTTGCCGCACTGCAACACCCGAATGGTTCTTTGGCGACTGCAGGGATCACAAAAATAAAATATTAGAATTTTTAATTTTGGTTTTATTGCGGAAGCACTGTAAATGGGCGGTAGAAAAGGGCAGCACCAGCCAGCGTAAAATAAAAATTATTTCTACGTAATTAAACAAAAACCATAATAAAGACTATAAAACCAAAAATTTAAAACGCAAAACCAATCAAAAAATTTGTAGTGGGGTAGATTGCAGCAGCAAGTTATTTTGCATAATTATTTTTATGTAAACAAACACAAAACTAATTGGCAACTATCGGCAAAATCAGCTGACCATTTGTGCAATATTTCGCAACAACGATAATTACCGATCTGGCAATGCATATGCGATGTCATTAAACATCGATAAGCAACAGCTGATCATGCTGCGTGAGTGGCAAGGCTCAGCTTCTAGTATTCATTTCATGCGGGCGGAAGCCTTCATTTTATTTTCAACCAGCAACCTAACAAGACGTGTATAAAATTAAATCCGCCAGCATCCAAAGATAGTAATATTCCGCGGTTAAGCCAAGTGCGTCTGCATAATTTATTGAGCTGTTGGAACAGCCGGCGAGACGTATTAACAAGTGAATTGTTCTGTTTAATGAGATTTTATTGAAATTCAATTAACCCAAAAAATAAAACAATTGTCCAGCTATTATAATAAAGGTATGTGACCAATCACAGGAAAAGTCCTCCCCTAAAATCTACTTCTGTTTATAGCTTTGGCGCATTCTTGCACGTATTCAGATCTTCCGTGCAGTTCTACGCACTTCAGCAATTTATATGCAAGCTGCAGCAACGTTCGTACATATGTGCTGTGTCGTACTTATGCTAATTAAGAGAGCTGCAGCATCTTATTAACGTGTTGCTCGTGGATTAAAATTACCTCAATCGTGCCGTATATTGTGTTGCATACACGTGGCCGACCGAGGCAGCACTCTCCAGGATATACTCTACTACACATATATATGTATATATATATTCTTCATGCGCAGCAACCACGCGTTTAAATACTGCGTTCTATGCAAACGTGTACCGCCAAGCGGAGTACAAACGCCCAACTAAAACTTCTGCGTTATACCGGATTTAAAATTGATTTACCTTATCGTGTATATACATACTTTTATATAAGTTATCTTATAATTTCCTAAATTTTATATGGTATGGTATGTATATGTAGCATTTGCAGTACGTATATATTTTTCTAACTATTTTGAAGTTCCAAAACAGCGTCTTCATTTGTCATCAGGCCTGTCGACTATGGAGGAATTAAACGCGTTGTAAGTACGGCATAGCCGCTAAGTCGCATTATAAATGCGTATGAAATATATGGTTTGTTTTGAATAGAAAAAAAATATAACAAATTGCAAAGACTACATATACCGTCGCGTTAAAGAAAATTATGAAGTATGTAAAATTAATGCCGTACCCGTTAAATGATATATTACTACTCGACATGTTCGTATAGCAGGTCTAATATGACTTAACTTATTAGTTTAAGTAACTACCTTTTTCTTATGAATTTTGTATAAATCTCTTTAACACATGTTTGTTTAACATGTGTTCGGTTCGCTTTTCTCTCTTTTTTGCATTATATAAATATGAATATTAATTAAAACCCATTGGGCACCTGAAGTAAAATAACCTTGGCATCCATTTATTAAGGGTACTGAAGAGCATTCTTCTTTACAGGTTGGGTGGGTAAAAGACTGAGTCCATACACCACGACTCACATACTCTATTGTGTTACAAGTCGCGTCCAATACATTTAAAGTCTGATTTCCTTCTTCTTCGAATCCTATTCACTAACTCTGTCTACTAATTTTTAGTTATGTAACAGGGTAGCATCTAGGTAGCGAAAGAACCCCCCCACTTTACCTGAGCACAGTCAACCCCGTAGGCAGAGTAGGCTATCGGACAGCTGCAAAACAACAACCTGAATCGTTACAATAATTAATTGGGGCCCAACGTGGGGCAAAACCGTGACGGACTAAGCGTCTTGAGGGAAAAAAAACCGTGGCGGACTTAACGTCGTGAGGCAAAGAAACAGAAACCCGATGCGGTCAAAATCACGAAAACACCCTTGAAGATTGCCGAGATCCAATTGACTACTATGGGATGTACTACGTTACATTTATTAAAAACAGCCAACATAGGGCTAGGCAATACAGAATCGGTCAAAATCGAGAGTTTATTGTCCGTGACTTGGAATTACTGAAGGCACGTGGTGGTTGTGTACTTTGTTATATAATTAAAATGTGCTCAAATAATTTCAAGTTACCCCGCGCTTCCCAAATACCTTTCAAAATTTCCTTTCCTATAAATAATCAGCACTTTAATAATTTTGTATTTAGCTTCAGCTTAGTTACTATTATTTAATAACTTGGAATTGCTGGAATTCTGTCGGTTTTGCGGAGCCAGACCAGATCAAATGAATAGTAAAGTATTTACTAATAATTATTAGTGGATTCAAAAAAAAACCCTTTACCTGAATTTGAATGCAATTTACTTTGGAATTTTTAGTTCTGAATTCATATTCGGTCTTTACCAAGTAATAGCATTCTTACTTCTGTATCGGTCCCTTATTTTTCGTAAATGGGATTGAGATTGTTCATGCTGGATAACTTTGGCATGTCCCTCTTTCATTTATGAAAATCTTCAAACCTTATTTTAGAGTCAGTTTTTATGAAACGTTTTGAACAATGGATTACTTATAACATTCTGATGCCAGGAGTTTACTGATGGATAAGTCCCAAATAAAAGATTTATTATTATTTTTTCTTTACCGAATATCGTTTATATTATCTCTTATCGTTACCGAATATCGTTTGATATTATTTTTTTTTGCCTTTACCGAATATCGTTTGATATTATTATTACTTTTTTTTGCCACTGCATATTGTTTGATATCAGTATTTTTCTTCGTTCCCTCACATCGTTTGATGTTATCTTTTACGGTATACGAAGACAACCTTTTGGTATGACTACTACTTTTACTTTTATTTGCCTAAGTTAATATTTTTATTGAATTAATTTAGCAATTTTCTATCATTACTTGTATTTAGTATAAATTTCAAATTTTATAAGATTTCTAAAACAAACATAAGACTTAACAAACATTAACTTTATTATTCATAACTTGATTTAATAGTTTAATTTGTATTCAAATTCGAGTTTTATAATGCACTTTGATTTGGTGTGTGTCGATTATTGCAATTTATATTAAAATGGCAGTTCAGCGAAGTCAAGAAGATTTATTGGCGAGTGTGTCAAATGAACCAGTTTTGTGTACCATTTGCAACGATACCGTTTTGATAGATGCTGAGCTTTCTGAAACTCCCTGTAAGCACAGATTCCATAGATCTTGTATTGTGGCATGGATAGGAACTAAAGAAACTTGTCCAATTTGTAGACAGCCATGTACTCTATTGCAGATAGGTACCAGTGAAAGTCAAGCCATAGAACCAACAGTTCAGGATTCTAGAGCTTTACGCGGTAACAACCCACCATCAAGAGCAATTCCTAGAGGTAGGCCAAATAGTAGATCCAACCCTCGCAGTAATGTGTCAAATCAAAATCAAAGACAAAACTCAAACCAAAATACTAGAAACACTCGAGATTTACAAGTTAATTCGTCTGAACCTACTCTCTCTGAAGAACGTGTTCGGCAATTGATTTCTAGTTCATTAGATACCTTTCGTCTCAGTATGGTTTCGGCAGTGACTGATGAAATTAGTTCATCGTTAAGAAATTTGAATCTTTCTAGCAACCAACCACCAGCTGTACATGAAATTCTAGATGAGATTCCAAGAACTTCAGCGCGTTCTAATAGGCGTGACTCAAGTTTCCGTGATGTTTCAGGAGATACGCATACTGACCGTCCAGATAAGATTTCAAGTGTGATATCAAACTGGCACGTTAAATTCTCAGGATCTGCTAATGAGATTCCTGTTGAAGACTTTATTTATAGAGTAAAGAGTTTGACAGTACAATGTTTAAATGAAGATTGGAATTTGTTGTATCAATTTGCAAATTTATTGTTTTATGGACCTGCTTTGCAATTTTACTGGCGTTTTCAAAGAACTACTGATCAAGCCAATTGGTTTCATTTGTGCAATTGCTTGCGTGAGAGGTATAAAGATCAGCGCTCAGATGAAGATATAAAAGATTGTATTAGATCGCGAAAGCAGAGACCCAATGAGAGCTTTGATAATTTTCTAGATGCAATTTTGTCCATTGCGCGAGCCTATGACAGATCGTGAAGTAGTTGCAAATATTAAGAGAAATCTTGAACCTGAATTAAGTCACGAATCGCTGCACATTTTCACACCGAATATCGCAACACTGCGTACCGAATGCCATAAACATGAACAATATTACTCAAGCGTACTTGCAAGGTCTATTAATCGTCAAGCTAGTTTTAAACGAAACGTAAATGAAGTTATTCTTGAGGAAGAACCGTCGGAAGTTTTTCCTTCAGAGTTGTTAGAAACAACCGAGATAAATGCTCTTAGATCATCTGATAGAATTAAATGTTGCAATTGTGATGACTTAGGACACCGATATCAAGATTGGATGTGGTCGTTTGGAATGTCCGGTAGAAGCCTCGGATTCAGAAAATACCAGCTATGACTTATTACCTGACGTAACAACTATTTTACCTGATTACCAAAGTTTTTAAACCCTATCACATTCGATTAAAAGAATATAACCAGCGTATAGAGGAAATATTCAAATCTCAATCCCCCTCGTTAGTTAAAAGTCGATCTTCAGTTAGGATGAGTGAATTTTGGAAAAACAAACGCTCATTAAAGAACTATATTATTTCCGCTATTGAACGTAAAGAAAACGATAATCGTCCTCATACAACAATAGAAATATTTGGCCAAAAATATTTAGCTTTACTAGATAGTGGTGCTAATAAAAGTGTTATTGGAGGTCAATTGGCCGAACAACTAAACTTATCTGACCATAGAGTTAAAAAGTTAAAAGGAAATGTTACCACAGCAGATGGCCAGAAACAACGAGTAGAAGGCTTTCTTAATACCTTAATAGAATATAATTCAGTTAAGAACAATTTTGAATTCGTTATTGTTCCGGCAATCAAACAAAATATCATTTGTGGAATGGATTTCTGGGATTCCTTCGCACTATCTATTGTTCCTATTACGTTAAATGAAATTCAATGGAATGAGCAAGAGTCGAATAGTTTCGAGATTAGTCCTGCAAAAAGGATTCGTTTACAATGTGTCATTGGATTGTTCCCTTCGTCGGAAAGAGATGGATTAGGAAAGACCACTCTAGTTAAACACACTACTGACACAGGTGACGCTAAAACTATTAAGCAAAGGTATTATCCTTTATCTCCAGCTAAGGAGAAAGTTTTATGTAAAGAAATTGATCAAATGATTAAATTAGAAGTTCTTGAAGAAGCCCCAACTTCTTCATGGTCTTCACCAGCCGTTCTTGTTATCAAACCTGAAAAGGACAGAGTTTGTTTGGATTCTAGAAAGCTTAATTCTGTAACTGTTAAGGATGCATATCCAACACCCCTTGTAGAAGGATAGCTGAGTCGGCTTCCTCCAGTTTATTGTATATCAAAAATTGACTTGAAAGATGCGTTTTGGCAAATATGTTTGGATGAGGAATCAAAACCTAAAACAGCGATTACTATTCCAAATAGGCCTTTGTATCAGTTTACGAGAATGCCTTTCGGATTAACTAACGCACCTCAAACCTTGTGTAGATTAATGGACCAAGTAATTCCATATCACATGAAAACTCATGTACTTGTATACTTGGATGACTTGTTAGTCATGTCTAGCAATGTTGAAGAACACGTGTCACATTTGGCAGAGGTGGCATCTCGCTTGAAAAAGGCAGGCCTTACTATCAATGTTAGTAAGAGTCAATTTTGTTTGAAAAGAGTAGAGTATCTGGGATATATTGTAGGAGAAGGAACCTTACAAGTAAATCCAAATAAAATTCAGGCAGTATCAAATTTTCCAGTACCAAGTACTAAACGTCAATTGAAAAGATTTTTAGGAATGACCGGATGGTACCAAAGATTTAATCCTCAATATTCAACTGTGACCTATCACCTCACTGAATTGTTGCGTGGTAAAACCTTTCAATGGAATAATAACGCGCTATTGGCTTTTGAGAAATTGAAAACACTGTTGACATCTGCACCGTTACTTATTCATCCAAACTATGAGAAACCGTTTGTTGTACAATGCGATGCATTTATTTATGGTGTAGGAGCAGTACA
The DNA here is from genome assembly GCA_949987675.1 of Chymomyza fuscimana. NCBI lineage: Eukaryota > Metazoa > Arthropoda > Insecta > Diptera > Drosophilidae > Chymomyza > Chymomyza fuscimana. The sequence continues at coordinate 5,618,322 of OX465091.1, forward strand.
TATTAGCACAATGTGATGAAACCGGAGTCGAACGGCCAATCACATATATGTCCAAAAAGTTAAATAAAGCCCAGCGTAACTACTCAGTAACTGAACTGGAATGTCTTGCGGTAGTATTAGCTATCAAAAGATTCCGTATGTATATTGAAGGACATACTTCTAAAGTAGTAACCGACCATGCGAGCTTGCGCTGGTTGATGAATCAAACCGATCTAAATGGTAGACTAGCAAGATGGTCAATTAAGCTACAAGGTTTCAATTTTAGCATTGAGCATCGAAAAGGTAGTGATAACGTTGTACCAGACACCCTTTCGAGATCTTTTGAAGATGAAGTATAGTAGCAGAAATTGATATTCAAACTTTGCCTGAAATCGATCTAGATTCGGATTCATTTGAATCAACAGAGTATTGTGAATTAAGAGAGCAATTTATAAAATCGAAATTGCCTGATTTTCCAGTTGATGATAAATATATTTATCATCGTGATCATTTTGGTACAGGCATTGCAGAAATTGATGATGAATGTTGGAAACTATATGTTCCTGTCGATTTACGTGAAAGCGTAATACAAGCAGCACATAATCCTCCTACGGCTTCTCATTGTTGCATAGCCAAGTGCTTAACCCGAATTCGTCGTAGATTTTATTGGCCACGTATGATTAACGACGTGCGTTTGTATATTGGAAAATGTGTAATGTGTAAAACATCCAAATTCCCTACACATGCACTTAAACCACCAATGGGAGTTCAAGTACATACTGAAAGACCATTTCAAAGACTTTACGTCGATTTTATTGGACCATTTCCACGCTCTAGGAGAGGAAATGTTGGTATATTCATTGTACTTTACCATTTCTCGAAATTTACATTCTTAAAGCCAGTTAAAAAGTTTAATTCTTAACTGATTATAACTTATCTTAAAGAAGAAATATTCGTTTGCTTTGGTATTCCGGAGATTGTTGTTAGTGACAATGGCACTCAGTTTAAAAGCCATGAATTTTCTAACTTTACTTCTAAATATGACATAAAACATTTGTTTACCGCTGTGTATTCACCGCAAGCCAATGCAGCCGAACGTGTTAAACGATCTATTAATGCAGCTCTAAGAACATATGTGCGTAAAGATCAGAGAGAATGGGGTCTGTATATTAGCAGTATTAATTGTTCTTTAAGAAACCACTTGCACCAATCAATAGGAACATTTGCTTTTGGTTTTTAGTTCTTATCATGACTGTTCCGTTTCGTAGTTTTTTGCAGTGCTCTACTTTTCCTCCGCATGTATGGTCAATTACTTTTTATACCCTGTACCGTATGGTACAAAGGGTATATTAAGTTTGTGCAAGCCGAAAATGTATGTAACATACAGAAGGTGACGTCGGAGACCCACCAAAGTTACCTAAAGTATGATCAGGTGACTAGAGAAGTCGATATACCCATGTCCGTCTGTCTGTCTCAGAGATGGTAAGACATAGAGCAACCAAATTTTCAGATTAGATGCGCTATTATGTCAGGGGAGACAAGTTTATTTTATTTTTTTGATATCGGGGTTATATTATATAGCTCCCATAGGGGTGTTTCAGAGGACCTCGAAAAAAACCAAAAGTTTTAGATGAATAATTCGTTTGTTTATGGCACTCAATCGTTTCTTAGAGTTCCCAAGCACTGTACCAAATTTTATTAAAATCGGTTGACTATATCATATAGCTCCCATAGGACCAAACGGTCAAAAAAACCTTTTTTCTACAAAATTCGCTGTGTTTCGTTTGTTTGTGAAGATATTGTAACCAAATTTGGCATTCGGAAGTTTTTTGGGGATCTTCAACACTGTACCAAATTTTTTCAAAATCGGTTGACTATAACATATAGCTCCCATAGGACCAATCGGTCAAAAAAACGTTTTTTCTACAAAATTCGCTGTGTTTCGTTTGTTTGTGAAGATATTGTTACCAAATTTGGCATTCGGAAGTTTTTTAAAGATCTTCAACACTGTACCAAATTTGATCACAATCGGTCAAAAAATCGTTTTTTGTACAAAATTCGTTGTGTTTCGTTTGTTTGTGAATATTGCTTGGCCGCTTTCTCGGCCAGGTAAATTGCTTATTTTGGAGCTCCGTTTGTTTGTGTGTTTAATTAAATTGTTAAATGTTTGCTGTGTGCGTTTTTAGTTTTATCTTAATTTATTTAATATATTTTGTGTTTGTACAATTTGTGTGTGTCTCATTTGCCTCCTCAATGCATACTGGCTGCATGAACTACGACGAAGTTCATGCAGAGCATCAAGAATGAAGATGTAAAATGTAATGGCAGACAAAAAGAGAGTAAGAAAAGAGCGTAAATGTAGCGTTGCCACACTGCAACTAAAGGAATTGTTTTACAATACTGGGTTATCTGTTCGTTATTTACAAATTGAATTTAAATTAATAATAGAAATCATTCTGTTATTGTTCTCCTCAAACATCCTCCCCGCGTTGAAAGTCCATTCTTTCAAACAAATTATTTAACCGGGAGAGGTGCCAACTTGTGGATAGGACGTCGAAGAATGCCCTTTGAGGTTTTGACTTCCGCAACGCGAACCTTTCCGTCGTTTCCAGGAAAGGTTGACATCACTCGTCCCAATAGCCACTGTTGCGCTGGAGTATTATCCTCATGAATAATTACTAGTTGTCCAACAATCAGATTGGTGTCCGCCTTTGTCCACTTGCTGCGTTGTTGTAGCGTATGCACGTAGTCTCTTTGCCACAGTGACCAAAACTGTTGCTTGAGATACGACACACGTTGCCATCTGTCGAGGTACCGCATCTCTTTGCCAAGAACGTTTGAGTTGCTGTACAACGAAGCTTCTGGAGGTGCTGTTAATGACGTCCCAATGAGTAGGTGAGCAGGAGTTACAGCTGCTATGTCGTTCGGGTCGTCAGAGATGGGTGCAATCGGCCTTGAATTAAGAATAGCTTCCACGTCTAAAAATACAGTTTGAAGCTCCTCAAAAGTCAAATGTGCGTTGGAAATGTTTTTAAGAAGCAGCGTCTTAGCGGATTTTACCGCTGCCTCCCAGAGGCCTCCAAAATGTGGTGCTCTAGGTGGGATAAAACAAAATTCAAATCCTTTAATTATGCTGTACATCTTAATTAAATCAGTGGCTTTCTTGTTAACTATTTGATTTTGTAAATCGTTTAGTTTTGTGGCTGTGCCGACAAAATTAGTAGCATTGTCGCAAAACAAACGCTCAGGAATTCCGCGACGAGCTACAAATCTGCGAATGCAAAGAAGAAATGCATTGGTAGACAATTCTGAGACTAGCTCGATGTGAATTGCCTTTGAAGCGAAACAAACGAATAAAGCAGCGTAAGTCTTATACGGCGCTTTGCCTCTGAGTTTGTAGGACGTAAAGAAAGGGCCGCAGAAGTCAACTCCGGTAATAAGGAACGGTTGTTCTCCGCGCAGTCGATCTGCTGGCAAGTTGATCATAATTTGCTTTAATAGGTGCGGCTTATAGTGAAAACAAATTACGCATTTACGGACGACCTTTCTTATAAGTTCCCTTGCATTAATTATCCAAATCCTTTCTCTCGAAAGGGATAAGAGTATTCTTGGTCCTGCATGAAGATTGCTGCGGTGTAGAAACTCGATGTACAGATAAGAAAACCTGTGATTTAGTGGTAGCAAAGCCTGGTGCTTTGCCTCAAAGGGTATTTCCGCACTTGCTAGTCGACCACCAACTCTCATCACACACACTATAGAATGGTTCAGTTTCATATCTTGCAAGATCGGTGACAAACGTTGTAAGCTTGGTTGTAAAAACTTGTTTTTCTTTAGGGCATCCATTTCGCCGCTGTATGACTCTTGTTGGATAAGTGCAATAATCCTCCAAAAGGTTTGATTAAGTTCGGCAGCAGATACGTGCAAGACTGTTGTTGCTGTAAGAGAGCGGTCAGGCTTTATGCGATTAGATATGCGATACATGTAGGATATTATGCGCAGAATACTCATATATGATGAGTGGTTATTAATGATCGTGCTTAAAACAGATTGTGATTGATCGCTGTCAGCGTTGTTACAAAGAAGTGTTGCTTTTGCGCGAGTCTCTATTGGCGGAGGTAGTGGTTCCACTAATTGTGGCCACGATTCAGAGGGCAGCATTAAGAAATCTGGGCCTTTAAACCACATGTTTGTGTGTAAATCCGTTGCAGAACACCCACGTGATACGATGTCTGCGGGATTTTTTGATGATGGGACATGCTTCCACGTTATGTTGTTAGAATTCTCTTGCAATTCAGAAACACGGTTGGCAACGAAACACTGTAGCTTTGAAGGATGCATTTGAAGCCATTGCAGTACAATTTTAGAGTCGCTCCAAAAGTATACATGTTCAATGTACATGTCTAAAGTTTCAGCAAATTTACGCCAGACTCGGCTAAGAAGAAGCGCGCCACAAAGTTCGAGCTTTGGTAAAGATAGCACCTTGGTTGGCGCAACCTTTGATTTCGCAACGAGCATGTTTATCTTTATGCCGTCTGGAAGTTGAGCGCGAACGTATATGCAGCAACCGTACGCTCTTTCCGATGCGTCTGCAAATCCATGAATTTGACAACGGCTTGTTGTCATTGTGAACACGTACCGTGGTATTCGTAGCATTTCTAGGCCTTTCAAATCATTTAGTAGTTCAATCCATCTTTCTCGAAGCTGTCCATCGATTGGAACGTCCCATTCGAGTCCCTTTAGTGTTAAATATTGAATTAGAATTTTACAGCGTATTATTACAGGGCTAATAAGTCCTAGGTGATCAAACATTCGTGCAACTGTAGAAAGAATTGAACGTCTTGTGAATGGTTCAGTTTGATGACCATCGTAGCGAAAAATAACAACATCTAAGTTGGGCTGCCATGCAACTCCAAGTGTTTTTGTGACGTCGTGATCTGCCAGATGAATAAACACTTCGTTTTCGGACGTTGGAGCGATTTCAGTAGAGTTGCTTCTGAATTTGGTGAGTTGTAATCCGGCGTTAGCGAGAATTTTAACAGTTTCGTCCTTTTTCTCTCAGCGTCAGTGAGAACATCATCTAGGTCATACAATTCGGCAATGTGCTGTAGTCCTCTTATCGCAAGAAATGGTGCAGCGGACTTTCCGTATGTATTTGTGTTGAGCTGGTAAGTTTGAATTGGGCTTGATGTATTAGGTCTCCACAGTACCCATTGAAAACGCTTGTCTCTTTGATCAACTGTAAATTGACGGTACATCTTCGCGATGTCGCCGGTGAGTGCATACCTATGCAGAAGAAATGTCAAAAACGTAGTTATCAAATCTTGTTGAATTGTAGGTCCAACCATAAGCATTTCATTAAGAGATTTACCAGAGTGTGCCTTTGCCGATGCGTCAAAAACAACGCGAAGCTTTGTCGTCAGGCTTTGCGGTCGCAATACACAATGATGTGGTATATAATAGTGAGGCTCTAGGCGGCTCACATTATGAATGATAGACATATGTCCTAGACTACAGAAATACGCTTTCTTTGTTGAGCTGCAGCCGTTTAGCTGTTTCTTCAGTTATAAAGTTTGATTCAGAGCAAGAGTCTAGTAATGCCCTAACAATGTGAAATTGGCCTTGTTTGTCTTGGATTTGAACGAGGGCAGTTGGCATTACACCAAGTTTGGCTGTACTAGCAAGTAATGTTGTGCCGACTGGTTGACTTCCCGTGTGTTGAGAGGTTGCAGAAATGTTTTGGGATGTAGGCATGTTTGATGATTTCCCAAAATTGTGCAGAAGCGTGTGCTGTGCTGATGGGCATACTTTGCATCTTGACTTGGACTGGCAATCTTGAACCCTGTGTGTCTTACGAAGACAAATGAAGCATGCTTCAATGATTGTGTCAATGCGTTGTTGCAGTGAAAGCTCACTGAATGCCTTGCAATTGCCGATGTAATGGGCACTTGATTTGATCCACGTATAGCGGATGCATTGTCGATGAGTTTCTGCAAACTCATCGCCTCAGGCTGTTTAATGGTAGGCAAACTGAATAAACTTGAGATACAATCCATGAATACGGAACGACTGCACAACCTCGAGTGCAGGTCCCGACAAGCTGTCAAGAAAATAGTTAAACTTATCGATTGTGGGTATGTGTTGATCGCTATGAATCAGGTTTGTGAGTGATGATTTGAACCTTTTGAAGGTTGCGTATTTGCCATCGAAACTAGGCAGTTTTAATTTTGGCAGTCGATGACTATGCGTAGCTCCCGGAGCTATAGAAGAGTGCATGAAACTTGTCTCTGGTACCACATGTACGCTGGATTGACGCTTTTCTTGAATGAGTGACATTATTTAGACCTTGACGGAAATAAAAAGTTCTTCTTGATTACCACGTACGTTATCTTCATTGTACAAGGTTTCGATTTGAGTTTGTAACTGTGTTAAGTGACTATAATGGGATTCAAGAATCTGCAGTCTACAATTAAGCGCCTCAGCATCTTCCTCGTCGCCTTTCTCAATAACCTTAGCATAAATGTCTTTGATGTGCCTTTCAAACAAAGTGCGTTGAGACTTAAGAGTTGATAGCTTTGAAGCAGCGCCGTCGATAGTAGCACTAGGCTCCGAGATTGTATCTTCGATTTCAAACATGATTTAAGTTTATTGAAATGCCAAGCAACAACTATTTGTAACAACACCAGCGCAAATTTACGATGTTGATCAATAGCAGCAATAATAATCAGCAACGAAATGCAACGACTTTAACCACTGTGCTCTGTTAAGCTTAACAGCGCTAACTAAAGTATCAATGAAGACTGTGTACAGCGTATGTCTAACTGTGTATGTAATGTATGTATATGTGAATACTTGCGATTTTTTTTTCCAATAGCTATAGTGTGTGGAGAGTTACGACATGTGGTGTGATATTCCTGTTAGTTTAGCAGGTTAGGTTTTTCCAAAGTATGTACTTGTATGCATGTAAATTTTATGCGCCGAAAAAAATTGAAATTGAAATTGACACGTCCGTTTGCTTCGGCTGTTAGTCAGAGACTGTAAATCAACATATCATTCGTCTTTGCCGCTAGCAACACCCAAGTGGTTCTTTGGCGACTGCAGGGATCACAAAAATAAAATATTAGAATTTTTAATTTTGGTTTTATTGCGGAAGCACTGTAAATGGGCGGTAGAAAAGGGCAGCACCAGCCAGCGTAAAATAAAAATTATTTCTACGTAATTAAACAAAAACCATAATAAAGACTATAAAACCAAAAATTTAAAACGCAAAACCAATCAAAAAATTTGTAGTGGGGTAGATTGCAGCAGCAAGTTATTTTGCATAATTATTTTTATGTAAACAAACACAAAACTAATTGGCAACTATCGGCAAAATCAGCTGACCATTTGTGCAATATTTCGCAACACCGATAATTACCGATCTGGCAATGCATATGCGATGTCATTAAACATCGATAAGCAACAGCTGATCATGCTGCGTGGGTGGCAAGGCTCAGCTTCTAGTATTCATTTCATGCGGGCGGAAGCCTTCATTTTATTTTCAACCAGCAACCTAACAAGACGTGTATAAAATTAAATCCGCCAGCATCTAAAGTTAGTAATATTCCGCGGTTAAGCCAAGTGCGTCTGCATAATTTATTGAGCCGTTGGAACAGCCGGCGAGACGTATTAACAAGTGAATTGTTCTGTTTAATGAGATTTTATTGAAATTCAATTAACCCAAAAAATAAAACAATGGTCCAGCTATTATAATAAAGGTATTATATATAGCTTTGGCGCATTCTCGCACGTATTCAGATCTTCCGTGCAGTTTTACGCACTTCAGCAATTTATATGCAAGCTGCAGCAACGTTCGTACATATGTGCTGTGTCGTACTTATGCTAATTAAGCGAGCTGCAGCATCTTATTGACGTGTTGCTCGTGGATTAAAATTACATCGATCGTGCCGTATATTTTGTTGCAGCACTCTCCAGGAAATACTCTACTACACATATATATGTATGTACAACCCCTGGACTTTCTACATGCGCAGCAACCACGCGTTTAAATACTGCGTTCTATGCAAACGTGTACCGCCAAGCGGAGTACAAACGCCCAACTAAAACTTCTGCGTTATACCGGATTTAAAATTGATTTACCTTATCGTGTATATACATACTTTTATATAAGTTATCTTATAATTTCCTAAATTTTATATGGTATGGTATGTATATGTAGCATTTGCAGTACGTATATATTTTTCTAACTATTTTGAAGTTCCAAAACAGCGTCTTCATTTGTCATCAGGCCTGTCGACTATGGAGGAATTAAACGCGTTGTAAGTACGTCTTAGCCGCTAAGTCGCATTATAAATGCGTATGAAATATATGGTTTGTTTTGAACAGAAAAAAAATATAACAAATTGCAAATACTACATATACCGTCGCGTTAAAGAAAATTATGAAGTATGTAAAATTAATGCCGTACCCGTTAAATGATATATTACTACTCGACATGTTCGTATAGCAGGTCTAATATGACTTAACTTATTAGTTTAAGTAACTACCTTTTTCTTATGAATTTTGTATAAATCTCTTTAACACATGTTTGTTTAACATGTGTTCGGTTCGCTTTTCTCTCTTTTTTGCATTATATAAATATGAATATTAATTAAAACCCATTGGGCACCTGAAGTAAAATAACCTTGGCACCCATTTATTAAGGGTACTGAAGAGCATTCTTCTTTACAGGTTGGGTGGGTAAAAGACTGAGTCCATACACCACGACTCACATACTCTATTGTGTTACAAGTCGCGTCCAATACATTTAAAGTCTGATTTCCTTCTTCTTCGAATCCTATTCACTAACTCTGTCTACTAATTTTTAGTTATGTAACAGGGTAGCATCTAGGTAGCGAAAGAACCCCCCCACTTTACCTGAGCACAGTCGACCCCGTAGGCAGAGTAGGCTACCGGACAGCTGCAAAACAACAATCTGAATCGTTACAATAATTAATTGGCGCCCAACGTGGGGCAAAACCGTGACGGACTAAGCGTCTTGAGGGAAAAAAAACCGTGGCGGACTTAACGTCGTGAGGCAAAGAAACAGAAACCCGATGCGGTCAAAATCACGAAAACACCCTTGAAGATTGCCGAGATCCAATTGACTACTATGGGATGTACTACGTTACATTTATTAAAAACAGCCAACATAGGGCTAGGCAATACAGAATCGGTCAAAATCGAGAGTTTATTTTCCGTGACTTGGAATTACTGAAGGCACGTGGTGGTTATGTACTTTGTTATATAATTAAAATGTGCTCAAATAATTTCAAGTTACCCCGCGCTTCCCAAATACCTTTCAAAATTTCCTTTCCTATAAATAATCAGCACTTTAATAATTTTGTATTTAGCTTCAGCTTAGTTACTATTATTTGATAACTTGGAATTGCTGGAATTCTGTCGGTTTTGCGGAGCCAGACCAGATCAAATGAATAGTAAAGTATTTACTAATAATTATTAGTGGATTCAAAAAAAAACCCTTTACCTGAATTTGAATGCAATTTACTTTGGAATTTTTAGTTCTGAATTCATATTCGGTCTTTACCAAGTAATAGCATTCTTACTTCTGTATCGGTCCCTCATTTTCCGTAAATGGGATTGAGATTGTTCATGCTGGATAACTTTGGCATGTCCCTCTTTCATTTATGAAAATCTTCAAACCTTATTTTAGAGTCAGTTTTTATGAAACGTTTTGAACAATGGATTACTTATAACATTCTGATGCCAGGAGTTTACTGATGGATAAGTCCCAAATAAAAGATTTATTATTATTTTTTCTTTACCGAATATCGTTTGATATTATCTCTTATCGTTACCGAATATCGTTTGATATTATTTTTTTTTGCCTTTACCGAATATCGTTTGATATTATTATATTTCTCGCTACTGCATATCGTTTGATATTATTATTACTTTTTTTTGCCACTGCATATTGTTTGATATCAGTATTTTTCTTCGTTCCCTCACATTGTTTGATGTTATCTTTTACGGTATACGAAGACAACCTTTTGGTATGACTACTACTTTTACTTTTATTTGCCTAAGTTAATATTTTTATTGAATTAATTTAGCAATTTTCTATCGTTACTTGTATTTAGTATAAATTTCAAATTTTATAAGATTTCTAAAACAAACATAAGACTTAACAAACATTAACTTTATTATTCATAACTTGATTTAATAGTTTAATTTGTATTCAAATTCGAGTTTTATAATGCACTTTGATTTGGTGTGTGTCGATTATTGCAATTTATATTAAAATGGCAGTTCAGCGAAGTCAAGAAGATTTATTGGCGAGTGTGTCAAATGAACCAGTTTTGTGTACCATTTGCAACGATACCGTTTTGATAGATGCTGAGCTTTCTGAAACTCCCTGTAAGCACAGATTCCATAGATCTTGTATTGTGGCATGGATAGGAACTAAAGAAACTTGTCCAATTTGTAGACAGCCATGTACTCTATTGCAGATAGGTACCAGTGAAAGTCAAGCCATAGAACCAACAGTTCAGGATTCTAGAGCTTTACGCGGTAACAACCCACCATCAAGAGCAATTCCTAGAGGTAGGCCAAATAGTAGATCCAACCCTCGCAGTAATGTGTCAAATCAAAATCAAAGACAAAACTCAAACCAAAATACTAGAAACACTCGAGATTTACAAGTTAATTCGTCTGAACCTACTCTCTCTGAAGAACGTGTTCGGCAATTGATTTCTAATTCATTAGATACCTTTCGTCTCAGTATGGTTTCGGCAGTGACTGATGAAATTAGTTCATCGTTAAGAAATTTGAATCTTTCTAGCAACCAACCACCAGCTGTACATGAAATTCTAGATGAGATTCCAAGAACTTCAGCGCGTTCTAATAGGCGTGACTCAAGTTTCCGTGATGTTTCAGGAGATAGGCATACTGACCGTCCAGATAAGATTTCAAGTGTGATATCAAACTGGCACGTTAAATTCTCAGGATCTGCTAATGAGATTCCTGTTGAAGACTTTATTTATAGAGTAAAGAGTTTGACAGTACAATGTTTAAATGGAGATTGGAATTTGTTGTATCAATTTGCAAATTTATTGTTTTATGGACCTGCTTTGCAATTTTACTGGCGTTTTCAAAGAACTACTGATCAAGCCAATTGGTTTCATTTGTGCAATTGCTTGCGTGAGAGGTATAAAGATCAGCGCTCAGATGAAGATATAAAAGATTGTATTAGATCGCGAAAGCAGAGACCCAATGAGAGCTTTGATAATTTTCTAGATGCAATTTTGTCCATTGCGCGAGCCTATGACAGATCGTGAAGTAGTTGCAAATATTAAGAGAAATCTTGAACCTGAATTAAGTCACGAATCGCTGCACATTTTCACACCGAATATCGCAACACTGCGTACCGAATGCCACAAACATGAACAATATTACTCAAGCGTACTTGCAAGGTCTATTAATCGTCAAGCTAGTTTTAAACGAAACGTAAATGAAGTTATTCTTGAGGAAGAACCGTCGGAAGTTTTTCCTTCAGAGTTGTTAGAAACAACCGAGATAAATGCTCTTAGATCATCTGATAGAATTAAATGTTGCAATTGTGATGACTTAGGACACCGATATCAAGATTGGATGTGGTCGTTTGGAATGTCCGGTAGAAGCCTCGGATTCAGAAAATACCAGCTATGACTTATTACCTGACGTAACAACTATTTTACCTGACTACCAAAGTTTTTAAACCCTATCACATTCGATTAAAAGAATATAACCAGCGTATAGAGGAAATATTCAAATCTCAATCCCCCTCGTTAGTTAAAAGTCGATCTTCAGTTAGGATGAGTGAATTTTGGAAAAACAAACGCTCATTAAAGAACTATATTATTTCCGCTATTGAACGTAAAGAAAACGATAATCGACCTCATACAACAATAGAAATATTTGGCCAAATATATTTAGCTTTACTAGATAGTGGTGCTAATAAAAGTGTTATTGGAGGTCAATTGGCCGAACAACTAAACTTATCTGACCATAGAGTTAAAAAGTTAAAAGGAAATGTTACCACAGCAGATGGCCAGAAACAACGAGTAGAAGGCTTTCTTAATACCTTAATAGAATATAATTCAGTTAAGAACAATTTTGAATTCGTTATTGTTCCGGCAATCAAACAAAATATCATTTGTGGAATGGATTTCTGGGATTCCTTCGCACTATCTATTGTTCCTATTACGTTAAATTAAATTCAATGGAATGAGCAAGAGTCGAATAGTTTCGAGATTAGTCCTGCAAAAAGGATTCGTTTACAATGTGTCATTCGATTGTTCCCTTCGTCGGAAAGAGATGGATTAGGAAAGACCACTCTAGTTAAACACACTACTGACACAGGTGACGCTAAAACTATTAAGCAAAGGTATTATCCTTTATCTCCAGCTAAGGAGAAAGTTTTATGTAAAGAAATTGATCAAATGATTAAATTAGAAGTTCTTGAAGAAGCCCCAACTTCTTCATGGTCTTCACCAGCCGTTCTTGTTATCAAACCAGAAAAGGACAGAGTTTGTTTGGATTCTAGAAAGCTTAATTCAGTAACTGTTAAGGATGCATATCCAATACCCCTTGTAGAAGGATTACCGAGTCGGCTTCCTCCAGTTTATTGATATCAAAAATTGACTTGAAAGATGCGTTTTGGCAAATATGTTTGGATGAGGAATCAAAACCTAAAACAGCGATTACTATTCCAAATAGGCCTTTGTATCAGTTTACGAGAATGCCTTTCGGATTAACTAACGCACCTCAAACCTTGTGTATTAATCTATAATATTATTAATAATAATATTATATATATAATAATATTATATATATTAATAATAATAACGCGCTATTGGCTTTTGAGAAATTGAAAACACTGTTGACATCTGCACCGTTACTTATTCATCCAAACTATGAGAAACCGTTTGTTGTACAATGCGATGCATCTATTTATGGTGTAGGAGCAGTATTAGCACAATGTGATGAAACCGGAGTCGAACGGCCAATCGCATATATGTCCAAAAAGTTAAATAAAGCCCAGCGTAACTACTCAGTAACTGAACTGGAATGTCTTGCGGTAGTATTAGCTATCAAAAGATTCCGTATGTATATTGAAGGACATACTTCTAAAGTAGTAACCGACCATGCGAGCTTGCGCTGGTTGATGAATCAAACCGATCTAAATGGTAGACTAGCAAGATGGTCAATTAAGCTACAAGGTTTCAATTTTAGCATTGAGCATCGAAAAGGTAGTGATAACGTTGTACCAGACACCCTTTCGAGATCTTTTGAAGATGAAGTATAGTAGCAGAAATTGATATTCAAACTTTGCCTGAAATCGATCTAGATTCGGATTCATTTGAATCAACAGAGTATTGTGAATTAAGAGAGCAATTTATAAAATCGAAATAGCCTGATTTTCCAGTTGATGATAAATATATTTATCATCGTGATCATTTTGGTACAGGCATTGCAGAAATTGATGATGAATGTTGGAAACTATATGTTCCTGTCGATTTACGTGAAAGCGTAATACAAGCAGCACATAGTCCTCCTACGGCTTCTCATTGTGGCATAGCCAACTGCTTAACCCGAATTCGTCGTAGATTTTATTGGCCACGTATGATTAACGACGTGCGTTTGTATATTGGAAAATGTGGAATGTGTAAAACATCCAAATTCCCTACACATGCACTTAAACCACCAATGGGAGTTCAAGTACATACTGAAAGACCATTTCAAAGACTTTACGTCGATTTTATTGGACCATTTCCACGCTCTAGGAGAGGAAATGTTGGTATATTCATTGTACTTGACCATTTCTCGAAATTTACATTCTTAAAGCCAGTTAAAAAGTTTAATTCTAAACTGATTATAACTTATCTTAAAGAAGAAATATTCGATTGCTTTGGTATTCCGGAGATTGTTGTTAGTGACAATGGCACTCATTTTAAAAGCCATGAATTTTCTAACTTTACTTTTAAATATGGCATAAAACATTTGTTTACCGCTGTGTATTCACCGCAAGCCAATGCAGCCGAACGTGTTAACCGATCTATTAATGCAGCTCTAAGAACATATGTGCGTAAAGATCAGAGAGAATGGGGTCTGTATATTAGCAGTATTAATTGTTCTTTAAGAATCCACTTGCACCAATCAATAGGAAAATTTGCTTTTGGTTTTTAGTTCTTATCATGACTGTTCCGTTTCGTAGTTTTTTGCAGTGCTCTACTTTTCCTCCGCATGTATGGTCAATTACTTTTTATACCCTGTACCGTATGGTACAAAGGGTATATTAAGTTTGTGCAAGCCGAAAATGTATGTAACATACAGAAGGTGACGTCGGAGACCCCCCAAAGTTACCTAAAGTATGATCAGGGTGACTAGAGAAGTCGATATACCCATGTCCGTCTGTCCGTCTGTCCGTCTCTCTGTATGAACGCCTAGATCTCAGAGATGGTAAGACATAGAGCAACCAAATTTTCAGATTAGATGCGCTATTATGTCAGGGGAGACAAGTTTATTTTATTTTTTTGATATCGGGGTTATATTATATAGCTCCCATAGGGGTGTTTCAGAGGACCTCGAAAAAAACCAAAAGTTTTAGATGAATAATTCGTTTGTTTATGGCACTCAATCGTTTCTTAGAGTTCCCAAGCACTGTACCAAATTTTATTAAAATCGGTTGACTAAATCATATAGCTCCCATAGGACCAAACGGTCAAAAAAACCTTTTTTCTACAAAATTCGCTGTGTTTCGTTTGTTTGTGAAGATATTGTAACCAAATTTGGCATTCGGAAGTTTTTTGGGGATCTTCAACACTGTACCAAATTTTTTCAAAATCGGTTGACTATAACATATAGCTCCCATAGGACCAATCGGTCAAAAAAACCTTTTTTCTACAAAATTCGCTGTGTTTCGTTTGTTTGTGAAGATATTGTAACCAAATTTCGCATTCGGAAGTTTTTTGGGGATCTTCAACACTGTACCAAATTTTTTCAAAATCGGTTGACTATAACATATAGCTCCCATAGGACCAATCGGTCAAAAAAACGTTTTTTCTACAAAATTCGCTGTGTTTCGTTTGTTTGTGAAGATATTGTAACCAAATTTAGCATTCGGAAGTTTTTTGGGGATCTTCAACACTGTACCAAATTTTTTCAAAATCGGTTGACTATAACATATAGCTCCCATAGGACCAATCGGTCAAAAAAACGTTTTTTCTACAAAATTCGCTGTGTTTCGTTTGTTTGTGAAGATATTGTTACCAAATTTGGCATTCGGAAGTTTTTTAAAGATCTTCATCACTGTACCAAATTTGATCAAAATCGGTCAAAAAATCGTTGTGTTTCGTTTGTTTGTGAATATTGTTTGGCCGCTTTCTCGGCCAGGTAAATTGCTTATTTTGGAGCTCCGATTGTTTGTGTGTTTAATTAAATTGTTAAATGTTTGCTGTGTGCGTTTTTAGTTTTATCTTAATTTATTTAATATATTTTGTGTTTGTACAATTTGTGTGTGTCTCATTTGCCTCCTCAATGCATACTGGCTGCATGAACTACGACAAAGTTCATGCAGAGCATCAAGAATGAAGATGTAAAATGTAATGGCAGACAAAAAGAGAGTAAGAAAAGAGCGTAAATGTAGCGTTGCCACACTGCAACTAAAGGAATTGTTTTACAATACTGTGTTATCTGTTCGTTATTTACAAATTGAATTTAAATTAATAATAGAAATCATTCTGTTATTGTTCTCCTCAGACATCCTCCCGCGTTGAAAGTCCATTCTTTCAAACAAATTATTTAACCGGGAGAGGTGCCAACTTGTGGATAGGACGTCGAAGAATGCCCTTTGAGGTTTTGACTTCCGCAACGCGAACCTTTCCGTCGTTTCCAGGAAAGGTTGACATCACTTGCTGCGTTGTTGTAGCGTATGCACGTAGTCTATTTGCCACAGTGACCAAAACTGTTGCTTGAAATACGACACACGTTGCCATCTGTCGAGGTACCGCGTCTCTTTGCCAATAACGTTTGAGTTGCTGTACAACGAAGCTTCTGGAGGTGCTGTTAATGACGTACCAATGAGTAGGTGAGCAGGAGTTACAGCTGCTATGTCGTTCGGGTCGTCAGAGATGGGTGCAATCGGCCTTGAATTAAGAATAGCTTCCACGTCTAAAAATACAGTTTGAAGCTCCTCAAAAGTCAAATGTGCGTTGGAAATGTTTTTAAGAAGCAGCGTCTTAACGGATTTTACCGCTGCCTCCCAGAGGCCTCCAAAATGTGGTGCTCTAGGTGGGATAAAACAAAATTCAAATCCTTTAGTTATGCTGTACATCTTAATTAAATCAGTGGCTTTCTTGTTAACTATTTGATTTTGTAAATCGTTTAGTTTTGTGGCTGTGCCGACAAAATTAGTAGCATTGTCGCAAAACAAACGCTCAGGAATTCCGCGACGAGCTACAAATCTGCGAATGCAAAGAAGAAATGCATTGGTAGACAATTCTGAGACTAGCTCGATGTGAATTGCCTTTGAAGCTAAACAAACGAATAAAGCAGCGTAAGTCTTATACGGCGCTTTGCCTCTGAGTTTGTAGGACGTAAAGAAAGGGCCGCAGAAGTCAACTCCGGTAATAAGGAACGGTCGTTCTCCGCGCAGTCGATCTGCTGGCAAGTTGACCATAATTTGCTTTAATAGGTGCGGCTTATAGTGAAAACAAATTACGCATTTACGGACGACCTTTCTTATAAGTTCCCTTGCATTAATTATCCAAATCCTTTCTCTCGAAAGGGATAAGAGTATTCTTGGTCCTGCATGAAGATTACTGCGGCTTGGTTGTAAAAAATTGTTTTTCTTTAGGGCATCCATTTCGCCGCTGTATGACTCTTGTTGGATAAGTGCAATAATCCTCCAAAAGGTTTGATTAAGTTCGGCAGCAGATACGTGCAAGACTGTTGTTGCTGTAAGAGAGCGGTCAGGCTTTATGCGATTAGATATGCGATACATGTAGGATATTATGCGCAGAATACTCATATATGATGAGTGGTTATTAATGATCGTGCTTAAAACAGATTGTGATTGATCGCTGTCAGCGTTGTTACAAAGAAGTGTTGCTTTTGCGCGAGTCTCTATTGGCGGAGGTAGTGGTTCCACTAATTGTGGCCACGATTCAGAGGGCAGCATTAAGAAATCTGGGCCTTTAAACCACATGTTTGTGTGTAAATCCGTTGCAGAACACCCACGTGATACGATGTCTGCGGGATTTTTTGATGATGGGACATGCTTCCACGTTATGTTGTTAGAATTCTCTTGCAATTCAGAAACACGGTTGGCAACGAAACACTGTAGCTTTGAAGGATGCATTTGAAGCCATTGCAGTACAATTTTAGAGTCGCTCCAAAAGTATACATGTTCAATGTACATGTCTAAAGTTTCAGCAAATTTACGCCAGACTCGGCTAAGAAGAAGCGCGCCACAAAGTTCGAGCTTTGGTAAAGATAGCACCTTGGTTGGCGCAACCTTTGATTTCGCAACGAGCATGTTTATCTTTATGCCGTCTGGAAGTTGAGCGCGAACGTATATGCAGCAACCGTACGCTCTTTCCGATGCGTCTGCAAATCCATGAATTTGACAACGGCTTGTTGTCATTGTGAACACGTACCGTGGTATTCGTAGCATTTCTAGGCCTTTCAAATCATTTAGTAGTTCAATCCATCTTTCTCGAAGCTGTCCATCGATTGGAACGTCCCATTCGAGTCCCATTAGTGTTAAATATTGAATTAGAATTTTACAGCGTATTATTACAGGGCTAATAAGTCCTAGGTGATCAAACATTCGTGCAACTGTAGAAAGAATTGAACGTCTTGTGAATGGTTCAGTTTGATGACCATCGTAGCGAAAAATAACAACATCTAAGTTGGGCTGCCATGCAACTCCAAGTGTTTTTGTGACGTCGTGATCTGCCAGATGAATAAACACTTCGTTTTCGGACGTTGGAGCGATTTCAGTAGAGTTGCTTCTGAATTTGGTGAGTTGTAATCCGGCGTTAGCGAGAATTTTAACAGTTTCGTCCTTTTTCTCTCAGCGCCAGTGAGAACATCATCTAGGTCATACAATTCGGCAATGTGCTGTAGTCCTCTTATCGCAAGAAATGGTGCAGCGGACTTTCCGTATGTAATTGTGTTGAGCTGGTAAGTTTGAATTGGGCTTGATGTATTAGGTCTCCACAGTACCCATTGAAAACGCTTGTCTCTTTGATCAACTGTAAATTGACGGTACATCTTCGCGATGTCGCCGGTGAGTGCATACCTATGCAGAAGAAATGTCAAAAACGTAGTTATCAAATCTTGTTGAATTGTAGGTCCAACCATAAGCATTTCATTAAGAGATTTACCAGAGTGTGCCTTTGCCGATGCGTCAAAAACAACGCGAAGCTTTGTCGTCAGGCTTTGCGGTCGCAATACACAATGATGTGGTATATAATAGTGAGGCTCTAGGCGGCTCACATTATGAATGATAGACATATGTCCTAGACTACAGAAATACGCTTTCTTTGTTGAGCTGCAGCCGTTTAGCTGTTTCTTCAGTTATAAAGTTTGATTCAGAGCAAGAGTCTAGTAATGCCCTAACAATGTGAAATTGGCCTTGTTTGTCTTGGATTTGAACGAGGGCAGTTGGCAGTACACCAAGTTTGGCTGTACTAGCAAGTAATGTTGTGCCGACTGGTTGACTTCCCGTGTGTTGAGAGGTTGCAGAAATGTTTTGGGATGTAGGCATGTTTGATGATTTCCCAAAATTGTGCAGAAGCGTGTGCTGTGCTGATGGGCATACTTTGCATCTTGACTTGGACTGGCAATCTTGAACACTGTGTGTCTTACGAAGACAAATGAAGCATGCTTCAATGATTGTGTCAATGCGTTGTTGCAGTGAAAGCTCACTGAATGCCTTGCAATTGCCGATGTAATGGGCACTTGATTTGCATTGCAACCATTCAGCCTTTGTGTGGAGGAATGATTTTGTAATCCTTTGTTGTGTCCGCTGTTCCGGTTGGGCTGCATGTTGGCCTTCTAGGAATTGACAGCGTCTATTGAGGATGCTACAGAAATCTTCCCAAGTTGAGAGTTTTTCGAAACTCTGCTGTTCATTGTACTTGGTTTTCGTTTCGGAATCTACCTTCGCAAGAATTATATGAATCATGATGCTATTCATTATTTCCTCAGCAGACCCTAACGAGAGAAGTGATCCACGTATAGCGGATGCATTGTCGATGAGTTTCTGCAAACTCATCGCCTCAGGCTGTTTAATGGTAGGCAAACTGAATAAACTTGAGATACAATCCATGAATACGGAACGACTGCACAACCTCGAGTGCAGGTCCCGACAAGCTGTCAAGAAAATAGTTAAACTTATCGATTGTGGGTATGTGTTGATCGCTATGAATCAGGTTTGTGAATGATGATTTGAACCTTTTGAAGGTTGCGTATTTGCCATCGAAACTAGGCAGTTTTAATTTTGGCAGTCGATGACTATGCGTAGCTCCCGGAGCTATAGAAGAGTGCATGAAACTTGTCTCTGGTACCACATGTACGCTGGATTGACGCTTTTCTTGAATGAGTGACATTATTTAGACCTTGACGGAAATAAAAAGTTCTTCTTGATTACCACGTTCGTTATCTTCATTGTACAAGGTTTCGATTTGAGTTTGTAACTGTGTTAAGTGACTATAATGGGATTCAAGAATCTGCAGTCTACAATTAAGCGCCTCAGCATCTTCCTCGTCGCCTTTCTCAATAACCTTAGCATAAATGTCTTTGATGTGCCTTTCAAACAAAGCGCGTTGAGACTTAAGAGTTGATAGCTTTGAAGCAGCGCCGTCGATAGTAGCACTAGGCTCCGAGATTGTATCTTCGATTTCAAACATGATTTAAGTTTATTGAAATGCCAAGCAACAACTATTTGTAACAACACCAGCGCAAATTTACGATGTTGATCAATAGCAGCAATAATAATCAGCAACGAAATGCAACGACTTTAACCACTGTGCTCTGTTAAGCTTAACAGCGCTAACTAAAGTATCAATGAAGACTGTGTACAGCGTATGTCTAACTGTGTATGTAATGTATGTATATGTGAATACTTGCGATTTTTTTTTCCAATAGCTATAGTGTGTGGAGAGTTACGACATGTGGTGTGATATTCCAGTTAGTTTAGCAGGTTAGGTTTTTTCCAAAGTATGTACATGTATGCATGTAAATTTTATGCGCCGATTCTCAAATGCCCAAAACTGTATCCTCTACAGCAATCTAGTAGCAACTAAATAAACTCGTTGTAACAAACGAATCCAAAATAAATACAATTGGACGTCTACTTGTAAATGTAGCGTTGCCACACTGCAACTAAAGGAATTGTTTTACAATACTGTGTTATCTGTTCGTTATTTACAAATTGAATTTAAATTAATAATAGAAATCATTCTGTTATTGTTCTCCTCAAACAAATATCTTATAACCAAATTTGGCATTCAGAAGTTTCTAAGAGTACCCAAGCACTGCAGCTAATTTGATCAAAATCGGTTGACTATACCATATACCTCCCATAGGAACGATCGGTCAAAAAAACATTTTTGGTTAAAAATTCGTCTGTTTTTGGTTGTTTATGAAGGTATAGTAATCTAATTTGGCAATCGAATGTCTTTTGGTGTTCTTAAGCAATTTACTGGATTTATTGCAAGCGGTGGTACAGGGTATCCCAAAGTCGTCCGCGCCCGACTTTAACGTACGCCATCTTTTAATAAGGAACGGTGACACATCGGAATGTAATCGGAGTTATGTTGTTATTGGAGGTGCGATTCATAATTAGGTATTTAGGTCCGGGAATATTAATGTTATTTGTGTGCATTTTATGCATGTCTGGTGAGTCAGGCGGTTGTTTCATTTTGAGTACTTTTTTATTTTGACACTGCTTACGCACACAATGAAATTGACACGTCCGTTTGCTTCGGCTGTTAGTCAGAGACTGTAAATCAACATATCATTCGTCTTTGCCGCACTGCATCACCCGAATGGTTCTTTGGCGACTGCAGGGATCACAAAAATAAAATATTAGAATTTTTAATTTTGGTTTTATTGCGGAAGCACTGTAAATGGGCGGTAGAAAAGGGCAGCACCAGCCAGCGTAAAATAAAAATTATTTCTACGTAATTAAACAAAAACCATAATAAAGACTATAAAACCAAAAATTAAAAACGCAAAACCAATCAAAAAATTTGTAGTGGGGTAGATTGCAGCAGCAAGTTATTTTGCATAATTATTTTTATGTAAACAAACACAAAACTAATTGGCAACTATCGGCAAAATCAGCTGACCATTTGTGCAATATTTCGCAACACCGATAATTACCGATCTGGCAATGCATATGCGATGTCATTAAACATCGATAAGCAACAGCTGATCATGCTGCGTGGGTGGCAAGGCTCAGCTTCTAGTATTCATTTCATGCGGGCGGAAGCCTTCATTTTATTTTCAACCAGCAACCTAACAAGACGTGTATAAAATTAAATCCACCAGCATCCAAAGTTAGTAATATTCCGCGGTTAAGCCAAGTGCGTCTGCATAATTTATTGAGCCGTTGGAACAGCCGGCGAGACGTATTAACAAGTGAATTGTTCTGTTTAATGAGATTTTATTGAAATTCAATTAACCCAAAAAATAAAACAATGGTCCAGCTATTATAATAAAGGTATGTGACCAATCACAGGAAAAGTCCTCCCCTAAAATCTACTTCTGTTTATAGCTTTGGCGCATTCTCGCACGTATTTAGATCTTCCGTGCAGTTTTACGCACTTCAGCAATTTATATGCAAGCTGCAGCAACGTTCGTACATATGTGCTGTGTCGTACTTATGCTAATTAAGCGAGCTGCAGCATCTTATTGACGTGTTGCTCGTGGATTAAAATTACCTCGATCGTGCCGTATATTGTGTTGCATACACCTGGCCGACCGAGGCAGCACTCTCCAGGATATACTCTACTACACATATATATGTATATATATATGTACAACCCCCGGTGTAAAAGGAAAGTCCATAACTAACGAATATCCATACGCAAGTGCCAAAAACATCACCTTTTAACATCACCAACGAATGGGTCTCAGCGACGACATGATCCAGGATCGGAATGCCTGCAGACTAACGCTGAGATCGCATACCCACACCTCAGGAGGAGCATAAGTGAATCCGAAAAGAGGTAAACAAGGGTTTGGGAGAAGAAGATATGTACAACCCCCGGACTTTCTACATGCGCAGCAACCACGCGTTTAAATACTGCGTTCTATGCAAACGTGTACCGCCAAGCGGAGTACAAACGCCCAACTAAAACTTCTGCGTTATACCGGATTTAAAATTGATTTACCTTATCGTGTATATACATACTTTTATATAAGTTATCTTATAATTTCCTAAATTTTATATGGTATGGTATGTATATGTAGCATTTGCAGTACGTATATATTTTTCTAACTATTTTGAAGTTCCAAAACAGCGTCTTCATTTGTCATCAGGCCTGTCGACTATGGAGGAATTAAACGCGTTGTAAGTACGGCATAGCCGCTAAGTCGCATTATAAATGCGTATGAAATATATGGTTTGTTTTGAATAGAAAAAAAATATAACAAATTGCAAAGACTACATATACCGTCGCGTTAAAGAAAATTATGAAGTATGTAAAATTAATGCCGTACCCGTTAAATGATATATTACTACTCGACATGTTCGTATAGCAGGTCTAATAATACTTAACTTATTAGTTTAAGTAACTACCTTTTTATACCAACGGCCCCAGGTGCCATTGCAGGAAACTCCCTGTCAACCAGCGATTATCAGGAGAAACCAGCCAGCTCCCTCATTTGCTCCTGCTGCACACATGCAACAGAACCAATTTTCTCAACAAACACGAACTTTACCCATGTCCTACGCCGACGCAGCCAAAGGCAGACGCAATGCTGCCACTTAAAACTCGTCACCAACTGACTCTTCTACCCAGAATCGGATTCCACAGCTGGAGGATAAAATTGATGGCCTCTTCGGTCGTTTTGATCAATTTTTAGAGACGCAACGAGATATGCAACGATATGCAAATCTTTAAATTACTGTCAATGGTAGTTCAAAATGACTCAAAACATTAAAATTGTTGTCTGGAATGCGAATGGCATTGCAAATAAAGCTCTAGAGCTAAAAAAAAAAATTAAAAACTAAAAATATCGACAGAAACTCATTTCTGCAGCAGAACTTCATTCAAATTATTCGGATATGAGCTATACACAGCGAACCATCCATGTGATAACCGCCGCGGAGTAGCAGCAATCCTTATAAAAAAGGAATACAAACATCACCCAATTCCTGCAATCTGCACGCCGGAGATGCAAGCCGCTATGTTAGAACTCGAGACTGGGCAGGGTAATGTCACCATCTCAGCCGTATATTGCCCACCAGGCTTTCTTTGGGGTGCAGTCCCTTTCAGTGTATTCGTTCAGCAGCAAAGCCATCGACTCATTGCGGCAGGCGATTGGAATGCAAAGCACCCTTGGTGGGGTAATTCACGAGCATGTACTAGAGGCCGTGCTCTATGCACTGATATGCAAAACTCGGCTCTCTATATTCTGGCTACCGGTGCTCCAACCCATTTCCCTGGTGACGTCTCTCGAACGCCTAGCGCCCCGGACTTCGCAATCTGTCGCGGTGTTCATCCGCAACAGCTCTCCATCGAAACTCTTGTGGACCTTGATTCAGATCATCTGCCGCTATTAATCAAACTTGCTGCCAACGCTGCTGTATATGATAAAAATCGGATACTCCTACATCCATTTGCAAATATAGAGACCTTCCAACGTCGCATTAATATGAAAACTCATCTCGAAATGGAAATCAATACCAAAGAGGATATCGATGAAGCCGTTGAACTGCTCCGCAAGAATATAACAGACGCCGCTAATTTAGCTGCTCCGAGACACGCTGGACGCCGTCAACACCCGCCTGGCGTTTCTCTTGATCCGCAGACAGCGCAGCTTCTGAGGTTGAAGCGTCGTCTACGAAAAAATTATCTTCGAACGCATGATCCAGCTGACAAGGCCCTCTACCGTAATGCTGCTAACAGGCTTAAAGAAGCTTTAAATAATTTAAATCAAAGAAGGATAAATTCCCTTCTTACAAATGTGAGGCCAAATGAAGATGGAAGCCGCAGTCTTTGGCGTCTGACTCAATACTTAAAAAAACCAGCCATTCCAAGTGCTCCGATTCAATCTACCAATGGCCTCTGGTGTCGTTCTGACCGAGCCCGTGCTGAAGCTTTCGCCCATCACCTGGAGGACCGTTTTACTCTTAACCTGAACTCAATTTCTGACGTCGAGGAAACTCTGGAGGCATTAACTACACCGTTTCAACTGGACCTGCCTATACGCCCTATACGTCCTAATGAAATTGTAGATCAAATAAATTGACGCCAGAGTAGCTAAGGCTCTTCCCATGGCGGGCATACTCGCTCTGACCAAGATATTCAATGCGATTATGCGTCTGGCATATTTCCCAAAGCAGTGGAAATGTGCTCAGATTGTAATGATTCTGAAGACCTGCCAGCCTCCAACCTCCATCTCGTCTTATCGCCCGATTAGCTTGCTGCCGGTATTCGCGAAAATTTTTGAAAGAATTTTTTTGAGCAGAGTTTTGTCATTATCCAGCGTGACAAGCCTAGTCCCAGCGCACCAATTTGGTTTTCGTCCGAAACATGGCACGCCTGAGCAAATTCACAGAGTGGTGCAGCACATCTTAGACTCCTTCGAGCATCGTCGCTACTGCATGGCAGCTTTCTTGGATGTCAAGCAGGCTTTTGACAGAGTGTGGCACGAAGGGTTGCTACAAAAACTAAAATCAGCCCTTCCTGCTCCCCATTATGAAGTCCTAAAATCATTTCTTGCAAATCGCACTTTCAAAGTTATGGTGAAAGGTGAGCTCTCGGAACGACGGAACATTAAAGCTGGAGTGCCACAAGGTAGCGTTCTCTCACCATTTTTTTTCTCCGTTTTTACTATGGACATGCCGAGCTCGACGGGCAGTTCTGAGCTTATAACGGCAACATATGCTGACGACACTGCTATTCTTTCGTCTTCCTATAGCGTCCAAATGGCAGCTGATGCCTTGCAGAACCAGTTGGACATTATCGCAATTTGGGCAAAACGCTGGAGCATCCAGCTTAACGGTGACAAATCTTCCAGCGTTTTATTTTCGTTAAGAAAAGACCCAAGTCCTGCACTCACCTTAAATGGGGAGATAATTCCAATTAAAACATCGCACCCATACCTTGGCATTTATCTCGACAAAAAACTATGCATGGCAAAATGGAGTGGCTACTTGGCAGAACCAGCAAGCTGTCCCTTGAAAATAAAAGCATCCTCTATAAGAGCATAATAATGCCAGCTTGGTATTATGGCATCCAAGTCTGGGGAACCGCAGCTAAGTCCTATATGAAAAAAATTCAAATTTTGCAAAATAAAACCTTGCGCAAAATTGCTGATGCCCCCTGGTATATCCGTAATCGTAACCTCCACAAGGATCTAGGCATTCCTTTTGTGGGTGACATGTTAAATAAACTTAGCGGCCGTTACGCGGAACGCTTACGATCCCATCCCAATTCTCTTGCATGTGCCCTGGCCGGTCATAGACCAAGAAGACGCCTGAAACGACTCCACCCATGTGATCTCAGAAGGCGTGCTTTAACATAGCAACTATGTTTCTTATTAATATTTTATGAGGAAATGTTTAATGTCGCTAAATCAGACTATAATTTTGTTCTAGCAGATTATAAAGACCTGGGTATTTTGTAGTTTCAGTCGAATCTTTTTTTTTTGAAAAAAATTTTCTTTTTGTAAATATTGTATATATGTAGTAATGTAAGCCCTATCACACACCTATATTTAGTGTGTAGCGATTTATTTTTGTGTAAATATTGGATTAAAACCTTTTGAATTTTTCGGTTGATTGCCAATAAATAAATATATTCACCAAAAAAACCTTTTTATACCCTGTACCGTATGGTACAAAGGGTATATTGTGTTTGTGCAAGCCGAAAATGTATGTAACGTTCAGAAGGAGAAGTCGGAGACCCTCCAAAGCTACCTAAAGTATGATCAGAGTGACTAGAGAAGTCGATATACCCATGTCCGTCTGTCCGTCTGACCGTCTGACCGTCTGTCCGTATGAACGCCTAGATCTCAGAGATGGTAAGAGCTAGAGCAACCAAACTTTCAGATAAGATCCCTTATTAATTTTATTTTTTTGATATCGTGACTACATTATATAGCTCCCATAGGGGTGTTTCAGAGGACCTCGAAAAAAAGCAAAAGTTTTAGATGGATAATTCATTTGTTTATGAAGATATCATAACCAAATTTGGTAATCGGAAGTTTTTAGAAACCCCCAGCACTGTACCAAATTTTATCAAAATCGGTTGACTAATTCATATAGGTCCCATAGGATCGATCGGTCGAAAATTTGTTTTTTGTACAAAATTCGTTGTTTCGTTTGTTTATGAAGATATTGTAACCAAATTTGACATTAAGAAGTTTTTTAGAGTTCCCAAGCACTGTACCAAATTTGATCAACATCGGTTAACTATATCATATAGCTCCCATAGGACCAATCGGTCAAAAAATCTTGTTTTGTACAAAATTCGTTGTGTTTCGTTTATTTGTAAAGATATTGTAACCAAATTTGGCATTCAGAAGTTTTTTCGAGATGTTCAACACTGTACCAAATTTGACCAAAATCGGTTGACTATATTATATAGCTCCCATAGGGCCAATCGGTCAAAAAAACGCTTTTTGTACAAAATTTGTTGTGTTTCGTTTGTTTGTGAAGATATTGTAACCAAATTTGGCATTCAGAAGTTTTTAAGAGATGTTCAATACTGTACCAAATTTTATCAAAATCGGTTGACTATATCATATAGCTCCCATAGGGCCGATCGGTCGAAAAAAAGTTGTTTGCACAAAATTCGTTGTGTTTCGTTTGTTTGTGAAGATATTGTAACCAAATTTGGCATTCAGAAGTTTTTAAGAGATGTTCAATACTGTACCAAATTTTATCAAAATCGGTTGACTATATCATATAGCTCCCATAGGGCCGATCGGTCGAAAAAAAGTTGTTTGCACAAAATTCGTTGTGTTTCGTTTGTTTGTGAAGATATTGTAACCAAATTTGGCATTCAGAAGTTTTTTCGAGATGTTCAACACTGTACCAAATTTGACCAAAATCGGTTAACTATATCATATAGCTCCCATAGGACCAATCGGTCAAAAAATCTTGTTTTGTACAAAATTCGTTGTGTTTCGTTTATTTGTAAAGATATTGTAACCAAATTTGGCATTCAGAAGTTTTTTCGAGATGTTCAACACTGTACCAAATTTGACCAAAATCGGTTGACTATATTATATAGCTCCCATAGGGCCAATCGGTCAAAAAAACGCTTTTTGTACAAAATTTGTTGTGTTTCGTTTGTTTGTGAAGATATTGTAACCAAATTTGGCATTCAGAAGTTTTTAAGAGATGTTCAATACTGTACCAAATTTTATCAAAATCGGTTGACTATATCATATAGCTCCCATAGGGCCGATCGGTCGAAAAAAAGTTGTTTGCACAAAATTCGTTGTGTTTCGTTTGTTTGTGAAGATATTGTAACCAAATTTGGCATTCAGAAGTTTTTTCGAGATGTTCAACACTGTACCAAATTTGACCAAAATCGGTTGACTATATTATATAGCTCCCATAGGGCCAATCGGTCAAAAAAACGCTTTTTGTACAAAATTTGTTGTGTTTCGTTTGTTTGTGAAGATATTGTAACCAAATTTGGCATTCAGAAGTTTTTAAGAGATGTTCAATACTGTACCAAATTTTATCAAAATCGGTTGACTATATCATATAGCTCCCATAGGGCCGATCGGTCGAAAAAAAGTTGTTTGCACTAAATTCGTTGTGTTTCGTTTGTTTGTGAAGATATTGTAACCAAATTTGGCATTCAGAAGTTTTTTAGAGATCTTCAACACTGTACCAAATTTTATCAAAATCGGTTGACTATATCATATAGCTCCCATAGGGCCGATCGGTCGAAAAAAAGTTTTTGATTAAAAATTCGTCTGTTTTTGGTTGTTTATGAATGTATCATAATCTAATTTGGCAATCAAATGTCTTTTGGTGTTCGTAAGCAATTTACCGGATTTTATTGCAAGCAGTGGTACAGGGTACGTACGCCACCTTTTTTTTATGAATTTTGTATAAATCTCTTTAACACATGTTTGTTTAACATGTTTGTTTAACATGTGTTCGGTTCGCTTTTCTCTCGTTTTTGCATTATATAAATATGAATATTAATTAAAACCCATTGGGCACCTGAAGTAAAATAACCATGGCATCCATTTATTAAAGGGTACTGAAGAGCATTCTTCTTTACAGGTTGGGTGGGTAAAAGACTGAGTCCATACACCACGACTCACATACTCTATTGTGTTACAAGTCGCGTCCAATACATTTAAAGTCTGATTTCCTTCTTCTTCGAATCCTATTCACTAACTCTAGATAAATAACCTAGACAAATAACTCGGATGGGGTGGCATGACTTAACGCCAGAAGACTTAGCGCCAGAAACGATATCTGGCCTTATGACCGTTTCTAACACGGACTTAAAGCCAGATATCGTTTCTGGCGTTAAATCAGTTTACGAAACGGCCATAACGCCAGAACTTCAACAGGTCATATCGCCGTAAAATCTATTGGTGCTCAAAACAAAAAAAAAACATAGTAAGATGTAATATTATGCACTCCGTTTAATATTAAATAAATTATAAATTAAAAATCATACACATCTCGGAGGTTCGACCATATTTGCAAATTTAATTCTTTTATTGTTTAATCGTAATATCGTAATAATAACTAATCAATGGAACCTTAAAAAACTTATAATTTACCAAAGGCGAAAATTCAAACTAATGTTTAAGGCACGTGCAAATTGTTTGCCGTTTTGTTAAATATTTATTTTATTATTGTTGCCTAGGGATTATGCAACGCAAAGATTTTATTTAATTATATTAATATCGATACATTCTCACGCGTACTTACCGATAAAAGAACTTCCTGCGTTAAGGCCCCTACGCAGACACGAAAAGAGCCACCTAGCAAAAAGACAGACTTATTTTGGTCACGAAAGGAACAGTGTGTCTCTAGTAACAAAATGTGCAATTTATCGCAATTATTATCGATAACCAGCTGCTTTTTGTTTACAAATAGCTAATTTTTAAATGCGCGATGTTAAACATAAAAACATGAATTATCGTCAACGCTTATTACTTATGATATTTTGTGTAAACAATGCTATAATAATGACATGCATTGCCATTGAAATGTTGGATGAGAAAAAAAAGCGACGAGAGGAGGCAAAACCCAGGAAAAGGCAGTGTTTGGGTGACCGCATATTTAATGCCCAGAGCTGATTGTGGACGAATGGAATAGACGTATTTTAACGCACATTAATGTTACAATTGAATTATTTTATTATTATAGCTATTTTCTCATCCTTTCCTAACGATCCGCAACGATTTTGTTGACCAGCCATAAAATTCGCGTGCAAAATAACTAGCTGCACATAAGTTTTGTTTATGGCGCCAAAACCAAACAGCTGTTTTTGCTGAGTGCGCCATCTATGGTTTACTACTGGCATCAAAAAACAAAAAACAAGCAACACTGGTATACATACCACCTGCAAGAACAGTTTGTGACCAAACGTTTGTGATCGTTTTTTTATATGAAGTTTTGTTTATTTTTCGTGTCATAACTTATGTATTTGTGTTGTGCAACGCTTCAAATAATTCCGTTACTTAAATAATTTTTTTCTGCTAGCTTGTTGAAAACGCGGCACAATTAAAACAGCAAACAAATTACATAGTTCCTGGAGTGAGTTTTGTGAATAAAAAACAATCAGCGAAAGTATTTACTTACTGCTAAAAATAAGTTTTAAACTTGGAAGGATTTATTGAGGTGCAAGTATTTATTGGCATCTTTTTACAAACAACGCCGCGTAATTATATAGACACATGTATGCATGTACATATGTATGTACAAACATGCTAGAATATTGCAGAAAAATTGGTGAATATACTTATATGTATGTATGTTTTTTTATATGGATATTTGAATTAATTGTTTTAAGTTAAGTACAATTAATGCTATTTGTATGATTTTTTATATTTGAATTGGTTTTAAATCAGCGGTCGGTTTTTGTGCTTGAAATTTCTTTGTCGCAAAATGAATGTGACGCGTATGGTTACAGTTGTACGTTTGAGTAGAGTTCGGCCCAAAAGATGTGGCCGTGCCGACCACTTTTTTAAGCTAGTCAGATTTCAATACCATACAAAAGAATTTGCGCTACTTTCAGAATCACTTATATAATTACATATA
The DNA here is from genome assembly GCA_949987675.1 of Chymomyza fuscimana. Taxonomy (NCBI): domain Eukaryota; kingdom Metazoa; phylum Arthropoda; class Insecta; order Diptera; family Drosophilidae; genus Chymomyza; species Chymomyza fuscimana. The sequence continues at coordinate 5,648,827 of OX465091.1, forward strand.
CATATTATATAAAACATAACTGTTTGGTCATTTCATGAGCCCCATAGTACTCAATATAACACAATGTTAATTCTAATAAATATGTTAAACTCTCTATACTAATGTTAATTCTCCCACGCCAGAGAGTACCAAATAGACAGAGGCGAAAATTCTCTCCGAGTTCGAAACTCGAAAAAGATTCTGCGTGACTTGGGCTCGGAAACACAACGCAAAGCAAAACAAACGAAATTCGAAATTGCTTCACATTGCTTTGCTTTGCGCGAACCTCAAACACAATACAACACATACCGAGGCAATGGTTGTCTTTGCTTTTGGTTTGGTCGAACCGAACCTAAGTGAACGCAAAAACGTCACAACACAGCTCGATCGAACGCTTGCTTTTGCTTAGTATATGTACTTTAATAATGTTTATACCAATATACAAATACTGTATGAAAATGGAATTAAAATTTTATTTTATATAAATAAAAAGGAGCATGCACATTTTAACTTTTCATTAAAAATTTTTTTTTTTTTTTATATAATTATAAAGTAGAAGCAAAGAATATAGAACTACCTAGAATGCGCATCTCGCCCAAATTCATTTTAGCGCTTGTCGGTACGGGCGGGCGGCAGCAAACGAACGAAATGTTGGTTCTATTTTTAGAACACACACCGTTTGTTGGTACCGGCGGGCGGCACCAAACGATGCCAAATGCTATTTCTATTTTTAGAGCTCGCAGACTCCGTTATTTTGCAAAGTTTTGTGCTTCCAAAATATACAACGGACTAATTTTGACACATATTTTGTGTTGGTGTTGATGGGTCAGTGGTATGCGTGCCTGCGTTATTTTGCCATTATTTTGAGTTCAATTACAGATTTAGGAATTGTTAAAATTTTTTTATTTTTTAAATTTTTTGATCGGTTTTGCGTTTTAAATTTTTGGTTTTATAGTCTTTATTATGGTTTTTGTTTAATTACGTAGAAATAATTTTTATTTTACGTTGGTCTCTGTTCGTCTGGAATTACGGCATACACAGCAAAATTGTTTGCCGGACGGCCGCTTGTTATTTAGACTCTCTCGATTAGCGCTCATGACTCACCACTTTAGCGTCACTCTAGTCCCAAAACAAAGAATTCTTCTAAAAACTTCACTGTTTAATAATCACAAATTTTGTATTAATATTTAATACGATTTTCACTGTTTAATATTCGCAAATATTATATTTATTTTCAATCAGTTCTTCACTGTTTAATCACTAATAATATTGCGCTAGACAAACTGAGTCCCGATTACCATTCTTTGAAAATCATACTACTGATTCATGTATTCATCTTTTACCTATTCATCGTTCGAAAATCATAAAAACATGGGTTTTCCAAATTATTGCCAGTAAGCTTAAAAGAATTTTTAAAATTGATCAATGTACCTGTTAAAAGTCAAGAACATTCATTGACTTCATCCACCCCCTTTTATTACTATTGACTTAACCAATCAAAACCAAAGATATTTAAAAATTTTATTACCTGCACTTGAACTTTTATATGTAGATACCTGTTTTAAATTTTCTGTTTTTTTTTCTTTTTTTTTGGTTGGTTTTTCCTATATTTGTACAGGTATAAACATAATAAAAAAAGAAAGCTGACGAAATTGTAATTTATGGTGGGGGAATTCCCAAAAAGTAAACGAATTTTGACTACATGCGAATCTACATATGTATGTACCTATCTCTCTATCATTGACTGAAAAAAATATGCACACATAAACACACATATGAATGACTGAATCAATGTTTGTGTGTGCATGTCGCGAAATCCATTCAACAAATTGAAAGTCGATAGCAAAATACCCTTTTTCGAATTTTTTTCATTTTTACATGAATTTGTTAGTGTGAAGCCAAACGAGGTTAGGAAGTGTCATAGCAGGCATATTCTCCGAAAGGGCATGGATGCTCAGAAACTAAAAATTTACAATTTTGTCTGGGGCTGAAAATATGAACATTGCCGACAGCCAAAAACGAAGTTCAGAGCCGAGATCAATTGCCAGCGCTCGTGCCTGTGCTATTTTTAGATTTTCGCGTTTCCTTTGCCAGACGGTAAACAAGAACTCTAAAAATTTTGCGCACAGGAATGAGAATGCAGTTTGTGTTCAACAGTATGAGAATCGATAGCAAAATACCCTTTTTCGCATTTTCCTCCTTTTTTACATGAATTTGTTAGTGTGAAGACAAACGTGGTTATGAAGTCAAATGCTTCGAAAGGGTATGAAGGCTCAAAAACACAAATTTGGCTGAGGCTGAAAATATGCACATTGCTGACAGACGTTTGTTCTCTGCCCGCCCGCACCATAGAGCTCTAAAATTTTGCATACACACCTTAGTACAGGGATGTCCAGGCCCATTGCTCATCTGGCTCTTTTTGTTTTTGTAATGGCTCTTAGGCATAGGCAGCGATGCGCGTGTACATGCACGGCCCTAACTGTATATCACCCAGTGCCAATGCAAATTACAAAAACAATTTCGAGCGTTCTCTCACTTACTCTCTGTTACTCTCTTTGCTCTCTGATCTAGTGTGCACAAAAACAACCCTTGCGTATATTTGTTGTTGGCCCACAGATTTTCAATGTAATTTGTTGTTGCTTTTCGTTTGAGCATGCACTCACAAAAATTGGTATGAGATTCTTTCGCTATTTTTTAGGAAACTTGTTAAATGTGACTTTTAAGGCGTTGCTTGCAAAAAAAACTAGTTATGGCCCTGTACCTTTCGGTACAAAGGGTATACTAGATTTATGCAATGTATATAACAGACAGATGGTATATTTTTTGGAAAATCCGGTGGTAACATAACAAACTTGCACGTGGCCATCATAAATAAATATTTTTCGGGAAATCGCTTGGAAGAAATTCGCACTTGTATACAATCTTTTTTGTAGTAGTAACAAATGTTAACAGGTACCAAAGGGTGTTTTGCACCCATTGACCAAGTTTAGTAACTTTGCAATTTTTACGCCCCTACCTGCGCATGTAAAGAGTTACATTGTAATATCTTTCAATTTTACTTTTTAAATCATTTTTATACTGATATTTTCCTAATTTTTCAAATACCCCTTACTCCACAGCGAAATTATGAGAGTTTTATCTATTTTTGGAAGCACATATATTTGTGAATGTGCGTTTTCAAGCTTAAAATTAATTAAAAATAAACTGAGAAATCGATTAACAAACGAACATTTGGAGGCAATATTAAAACTATCATTAACTAAAATAAATATTGATATTGACCAATTTTTAAGTTCTTTATATGTACCATAACTTTTTTTTCATTATTTTTTACCACTCTTATAAGAATGCACATACAATTTCTTACAGTGCACTCAATAAACTGTAATAACTGTTTACTTTAAATGTGTTAGTGTTTTTCTTTATATGTATTGGTTTTTGCTCTTCCATAAGCAGTGTTTGGACATCCCTGCCTTAGTATGTATACTGTCATTGGAAAAACAGTTGTCGGCAAAAATACACACTCATTTCGTCTTGCCGCTACCTCCTTATTATACCTTACAAAAGTGCGTATTTTACCATGAAATGAAATGCTTAGAACGCGTACTGTTCCTGCGAGGATAGCAAAATACGAAAATGAAACATAAATTTTCTTATGACAATAAAAAAAAATATATTTAATAGAAAAATAACAGAAATTATGGAAAATAGTTGAATCTAACATCCTCTGAGAATCGAACCCCGACACATTAGACTATGAGTCGAACACGCATTCCATTAGGCCATTGCCACTGCGCGTGTCACTGTTGCAAAGTGTCATTTTCAAGCAAATGTAAAAATTCAAGCAATAGTTTCTGTGGGGTACTAATATCAGTACCCCACATAGTAAAATTTTTTTGTTTGAGATGCGCATTCTATGTAGTTCTATATTCTTTGGTAGAAATTAATTCTAAGTTATAAAAGGTTTGTAACCAGAGCAAATTAATGTCACTTTATTATTTATTTATTTATTTATTTATTTATTTACCCTAATATTATAAATGTTCATTTAATAATTAATTACAAAATATATAGTTTAGCCTTTACAGCTTTACAACTATAATATTTACATTTTAAGCATTAAGTCAAAATATTTGTTATATAATATTAAATAATAAGGAAAAAGGGGAAAAAACCTTACAATATGGAGAAAAAAAAAAAAAAAAAAAAAGTAATTAAAGACTAGAAAAAGGCTAAGGACCATAAAGATCTGGATCATCACTAATAGTGTGGGATGTTAATGTTTTTAAATTAAATTTTGTTATAGCCTGATAAATTTTGTCATCAATCATGCAAATATCTGCTTTTTTATGGAGTTGAGAAGTGGAGTAATAGAATGGAACATCAAATATCATTTTTAGGATCTTATTCTGGATTCTTTGTAATTTAAGTCGGTGACACGCTGCACAATCACCCCAAACCTCCGAGCCATAAAAAATAATTGGTACAAATATAGATTTAAATAAAGTTAGTTTGTTGTTTACTTGCAGCTTCGACTTTCGATTTATAAGAGGATACAAAATTTTTATTGTCTTATTTACTTTATCTAAAGTTTTTGCAATATGCACATTAAATTTCAATTTATTGTCGATATAAATACCAAGATATTTTATATAACTTTCCCATTGGACACATACGTTATTTATTAACAGAGTCGAGTTGGGCAAGTGACATGGTTTCCGCTTGCGGGTGAAGAAAATTGCATTTGTTTTGGCCCCAGCAAAGAGAACGACGCGTCAAACTTACTCTACCTTACCAGAGAGTACCAAATAGACAGAGGCGAAAATTCTCTCCGAGTTCGAAACTCGAAAAAGATTCTGCGTGACTTGGGCTCGGAAACACAATGCAAAGCAAAACAAACGAAATTCGAAATTGCTTCACATTGCTTTGCTTTGCGCGAACCTCAAACACAACACAACACAGACCGAGGCAATGGTTGTCTTTGCTTTTGGTTTGGTCGAACCGAACCTAAGTGAACGCAAAAACGTCACAACACAGCTCGATCGAACGCTTGCTTTTGCTTAGTATATGTACTTTAATAATGTTTATACCAATATACAAATACTGTATGAAAATGGAATTAAAATTTTATTTTATATAAATAAAAAGGAGCATGCACATTTTAACTTTTCATTACAAATTTTTTTTTTTTTTATATAATTATAAAGTAGAAGTTAATTCTAAGTTATAAAAGGTTTGTAACCAGAGCAACGTAGGGCTTCAGGCTCTCATTACAAATTAATGTCACTTTATTGTTTTAAGCTTAGTAAAAAAATTTGTAAAACAAAAAACATTTTTAATATTCGTTAAGGAATTTGTAATTTTTTAATTTAAAAGGAACATTCATATAAATATAGGTAAGAACGAAACATTTGGCTAATGCATGAACATCAACACAAACGCAGCCAGAGCCAATGCTTGCTTTTGCTTAGTTATTGTAGTTCACTGCAGCTTTTGCTTGTATACGCATATTTGCAAAGTCCATACGATAGTGGCTATGGATGAGAGGAATGAGAGCTTGTCTCCCAATCCAATGAAACAGAGATCAAATTCCAATGGTTTTATCATTTTTTAAATTTTCCTGTTTTTGTCAAGAAAAAGTTGTATTTTTCTGCACATATTTTGTGGTTTTGCTCTGTTAAAACAAAAGATTGCGTCACGTGCATTTGATCGCGTACCAACAGATGCACTTTTGCAGGGTGTAATAAAAAGGTGGTAGTAGAGTGCCTAGGCATTCGTGAATTCATCATTATTTATATATTTAATAAATTTAAATATATTAAATAATAAAATTACTTAAGAACTAGAGTACTAGCAACAGTGGCCCTATAAGTTGCAGTTAATAATGACAACGCAATGACCAAAACTCTGTTGGTTTTGTTTCGGCTAAAAATGTCTTGTTGTGTGCGCCACTTGAGAAACCGTTCAGCATAATGATAGCTAAATACTCTTCTTCGTATTTTTCGCTTCTTATGCATGCATTTGTTAGTGTAAAAGCGAACGCAATAGCAAAGTTTCATAGCTGCCACATATTAGAAAAGGGTATGAATGCTCTGAAACGAAAAATTTACAAATTTGGCTGCGGCGGAATTTGTGGACATAGCCGAAAGCCAACAACGAAGCTTAGAGCCGAGTTCAATTGTAAGAACACGAGAATGGTATGTGATATTTTTAGATTTTCCTTTTTAACTCTCTCTACTCGCCCGGTATTTGCGTTACACTTCTTAGAGTTTATAATGTGTTTGGGCTGCCGGCCTTGGCTAACAAGCGCTGAACTGAATTTGCTCGAGATTCAAATTAAATGTATTACTTAATCATCATTTTTGACTTCTTTCTTCTCTATTTCAATTAGTATGCAATTTATTTTTTGTAATTTAAAAAAAAACAACTTTTAATCATTTTACATGACAATTTTAGGGAAAACAAATATAATCTGTAAACATATCTAAACTTTTTTTTTTGTAAAAATTTAGTTAATTATAAAATAAAGTTAATTATGTAAACTGCTTTGATGCAACAATGTTTAAAAAATAAAACGAAAAATGTTTTTTTTTATCTTAAAAGATCACAAACATCATAATAAAGTTGTAAAATATTTCATTAAATACTGCCTGTTCACAAATATACAAACGTGTATGAAAAGCAAAACGTATTTGGCTCGACTGCAATGCCTGTATTCGATTTTGTCAACGCGTTATGTTTAGGAAATGCTTCGCTGTTATTTAATACAGAAAACATAGAGATTGAGCTGGAAAAAGATACTTAGTAGCAACTATCATCAGATTGTTTAGGACCCTAATTTAGTCTTAAACAGAGTTTTCAAGCGGCATGTTGCCCTTTCCCGCCTTAAAGTGGTTGGTGTGATTTTTGCATTAATATTTTTTTTTTTGCTATTAAAGTTAGATTCATGTTTTTGTAATCAAAAATCATTGGCAGTAAAATCTAGCATTTTTCAAATAAATAAATATAAATATAAAATATAAAAAAAAATAAATATAAATATAATAAATATAATTATTTTTCTTGCTGATGATTTAATTAAAAATTATAAAGTAAATAATTTAGGCTTCTTTTTATTTATTTTGCAGTCAGGGTCTAGGCGTTACATTCTAAATTTATATAAAATACTTATCATAACCTAGGGTAGCGATTGAACTAAAATGTTTCTATTTCTAAGTCTATGCATAAACATCAAAGCAAACGCAGCCAGAGCCAATGCTTCATTTCGCTTTGCTTTGACCGAGCCCAAGTCCACGCAGAAACGTCACAACAAACGCCAATGCTTGCCTTTTTGGTTTGATCGAGCCTAAGTCCACGCAACACAACACAACACAAAACGAGCCAATGCTTGCCTTTGCTTTTGCTTTTAACGAGCCAAAGTCACGCAGAAACGACACAGCACAACGCAGAAAGAACCAATGTTCATATCGGTGCTTTGCTTTTGCCGAGCCCAAGTCAATGCAGAAACATCAACACAAAGCACCTTTTGTGTTTGATTTTGGTTTTGCGCAAACCGAGCCTAAGTCCACGCATAATCTTTCAATGGTAAAAAAAGCTCGGAGAGAATTTTCGCCTCTGTCTATTTGGTACTCTCTGCCACGATCAAGTTGTCGCGTTTACACAAACGACTATACTCGTATTTATACATTTTTTATTTTATTTATTTATTTATTTGAGGGGTACAACTACGTACAGTTGACATTATATTATAAAAAAGTACATATAATTTATTTAGAAAAGAAATTAGAGCGAGGGAATTGATATGAACTAATCCGCGTCTCTAGCCCGATGGGTGAACTTTTTAATGATATGCACCAACTCACATCAAGAACTGGCCAGAAACTTGGATTTACAATATTAAAGTTAAAAAAAGGAAGCAAGATAAAAATTAAACATTATATCGCAAAAAAAGCCAATGGATCACCATTGACCAAGTGGGTGACTCATAATATAGGATTGGTCAAGGATGCTCGAAGTGGCAAGTCAAGGTGACTTAAGATAGAAGAAGTGGTAGATTGAATAGACCGTTCGAAAGAGAGGAAATTGTAAAAGTTATTATAGTTAGAGCATAAGACACGGAAAGGGTCGTGCAAAGCATAATTAGATCTACAAAACTGTAAGGCTAAGGGTCGAAAATTACGAGTTACTCTGGTTGGTATGACCAAAGTAACTTTGCTAAGGAGTACATTGGAATCGATAAGACAGTTTATGCAAGAATAACACGCCGTGGCATGTTCTGCGATGATTTAAGGAAGGTATTGCATTACGCGCATTGTACACATTACAGCTGCAAAGCTTAAGCGCCTATTCGTACATACATACGTACAAACATACATACACACCAGCAACAGCACCTGCATAAGCCTCTCTTTTCGTTGTCGCTTATAACGGCTGCTGCAGTGCTGTTGTTGTTGTTATCTCTTTCGTTGGCGCGCTTAAGTTTAGCTGTAATCTAAGAGATTCACTCCCCTACACCAAGTTGGTCCGGCACATTTTATTTTAACAGCCGTTTGCACCAACTGTGTGTGCGCTCCCCTTTACTTCTCGTTTAGTATATTACAATTGAGTAATTGCTAATAATTTCGTTCCTTTTGTTTTTGTTTATAAAAAAGTTTCAATATTTTCCGTTTCATCATGGCAGGAGACCATAAAGAAAAACCAATAAAGGAGTCTCTTGAGGAAAATAAAAGAAAATTAAGTACTTGCGTTAGGAGTATTCTGCGACTCAAGCAGAAGTTAACAGAAAATTTAATTCCAAAAACTCTAAGTGAATTAAATTGTAGGCTAGAGCTTATAAATACGCATATAGACAATGCTTATGTATATCAGTCTCGCATTGAACCCATTGATGCTGAAGACGATTACAGAGATGACTTAGAAGATTTATGTGTTGAAACTAAAGGTCAACTTGTCTCCCTGATTTCCTACTAAAAGTCAAAAGCCAAGCTTGACAGTCAAACAGTAGCCGCTGTCGTAGCTGCGCCTTCACATGCTCGCCTTGTTAGCTCTACCACAGTTCAGTGGTAAATACTCTGAATTTAAAAATTTCATTGGATTTTTTGAGACACTGGTTGAAAATGATAAGTCCATACCCAGCATTGAGAAGTTCAATTATTTGATTTCGTGTCTCTCCGGTGAAGCTCTAGGAACCTTAAGAGCATTCCAAGTAACCGAAAAAAATTATACCAAAGCCCTTGCTGCGCTAAAAAGAGTTTACGATAATGATTGCCTCATTTTCGCAGAAAATATTTCTGCTCTTTTATGGTTCGTTGCTTTCGATTGCTGACGATCGAAAAATATCAAACGCCGTATGATACACCTTGTTATGAGCAAAGTCGACCCCATTACTAAACAAAAATGGGAAGAACAGCTCGATTATTCTCGCATTCCATTGTGGAGTGATTGCGAAACAGCGTTAGATCGCCGATACCAACATTTGTCAGCTCAAGAATCGGCTAAAGCATCAAGTGATGTTGCCAAATCTAATCCTAAAGCTGTGACTCAACATAATCGTAGCTCATTTTCGTGCTCTGCGGCTAAGCCTAAAACCGACAGAAGGACCCAGAAGTGTCAATTTTGTAATTGCGAAGAGCACTTTATAAATAGATGCACTGCATTTGCTGCATTAGCTGTGCAACAGCGGTTTGAATTTGCAAAAACAGTTCCCTTGTGCATTAATTGCCTTCGGTCGGGTCACACTGTTACTAAGTGCGGTAGTACCAAGTGTCGTGTATGCAATCGTCCTCACCATTCGTTGCTACACATATACCCTGTCGTAAATGGAAATCGAGCGCTACCACCACCTATTACCTCCGCTCAGGGTCAGCCATCCACTTCACATGCTATGCATGCGACGTCATCGGATAAAGTGATCCTTGCAACATCCGTCGTGTGTGTCAAAACAGTATCAGGTGAATACGTTTTGGCTAGAGCACTTCTAGATTCTGGTTCACAAACTAATTTTGTAACAGAAGAACTAGCTCAAAAGTTGCAATTGCGTCGAGAAGAATCGTGAATTGGTGAATCCAATTCCCAAGTTAGGAAAAAAATACACACTGTGGTAAAGTCGCGAGTCAATTGTTGTGAGTTTCCAGTCGATTTGTGGATTCTCAAGTCTATTTCTGGGTACCAGCCAAACCAAACAGTTAATGTAACTGGTTGGAAAATACCCAACAATCTGCAATTGGCTGATTGGTGCTGAAACGTTTTGCGAACTCTTATCTGTTGGTCAAATTAAGCAAGGCCCTGACTGTCCCATCCTGCAAAAGACTCTCCTCGGATGGATTGTATCTGGAAGATACTCATCAAGAGGAGCTCCCACTGAAGATATTGTTGTCAATCTGAGTTGTAAAGAAGAACCCTTGGCCTCAATTGATAGAACTTTGCAGAAGTTTTGGTCAGTTGAAGAGTTACCTAAACAAATCAAGTTTCAAAGTCCAGAACAACAGATGTGCGAAAAACATTTTTCTGAAAATACGCAAGTTTTGCCGTCAGGTCGTTTCGAAGTGAAATTGCCTTTCAAATCTGACCCAAGTAAATTAGGATTATCGTTTGAAACCGCAAAGCGGCGGTTTTTGATGCTCGAGAAAAAGTTGGAAAAAAATTTCGAATTAAAGAAAATGTACTTGGAATTTATGGAAGAGTACCTTTCTTTAGGACACATGTCAGAAACAGACAATAAAATCCCAACAGGTCCACACTATTTTATTCCGCATCAGTGCAAGTTGCGCGTAGTCTTTGACGCATCCTGTCGTACCTCCACTCAAGTTGCGTTGAACGGTATACTTATGGTTGGACCGCCCATACAAGAAGATTTGTACTCGGCTTTGCTTCGTTTTCGCCTTCACCAATACGCTTTAACGGCTGACATTAAGAAAATGTATCGCCAAGTAATGGTACATGAAGCAGATCGAGATTTTCAACTAGTAGTGTGGAGAAGAGACCCATCTGACTCTTTGAAGATATTCAGGTTAAATACCGTCACTTATGGCACCGCGCCTGCTCCTTTTCTTGCGATACGGTGCTTAACAAAGCTGAGTGAGAACAACGAGTCATCTCACCCAATAGCTGCTGATGTTATCAGGTATGATTTTTACGTAGATGACATGTTAACTGGTGCTGAATGTGTTGAGAAACTAAAGACAATCAAGTCTGAAGTAAATCTGGCATTGCTAAACGCAGGGTTTGAGCTAGCAAAATGGCACTCAAACAGTCCTGATATCTCCACATCCGAGAGCACAGCTAAGCCGATAACAATCGCAGAGTCAGATTCTACCAAAACCCTTGGAGTTCTCTGGTTGCCAAATGAAGATGTCTTCCAATTTAAGGTCGACAACTCATTTATGGGTCTCCGAGCAACAAAGCGGAACATTCTCTCGGTGACATCTCGTTTGTTTGATCCTCTTGGACTGTTGAGCCCCCTAGTTGTAAAGGCTAAAGTCCTAATGCAGGAACTTTGGCTGCAGAAGCTAGGTTGGGATGAATCCATTCCATTAAGTTTGGAAACCGCATGGGAAACACTGAAATCAACTATGATTTAGCCACAAGACATAAAAGTACCACGGTTTGTTTTCACAGCTCCAACGTCACCGATTGAGGTACATGGCTTTGCCGACGCCTCTATAAGAGCATATGGCGCCTGCGTTTACATACGCAGTAACACTGCAGAAGGATTTCGCATTTCGTTGCTTACATCAATGTCAAAAGTAGCACCTCTCAAGACTAAGACATTACCTAGACTTGAGCTGTATGCTGCTCACCTTCTTGCAGAACTCTGTTCTCGAGTGAAGCCTTTAATAAAATCTCCAATAAATCAGACTATATTATGGTCAGACTCAGAGATCACACTCCATTGGATCAAAACTCATCCTTCGTTGTTATCAACTTTTGTTTCAAATCGTGGCTGAGATCCAGGAGTGGACAGAGGATGCCATATGGCGCCATGTACCAACTAAGCAAAACCCAGCAGATATTGTCTCTCGTGGCTGCGATGTAAAAGAACTTGCAGAATCAATTTCGTTTAAAGGTCCCTCCTTTTTAGAAGAACACCAAGATGCCTGGCCAAAGAATGCTCATTTCGAGCTCATTGAGGAGATGCGAACGTTGGAAGTTCGAAATACTGCTGTTGGACTGGCAGCTGTAATAGAGAGGTCGGATCTATTAAAACTTATTGAAAAATATTCATCGCATGCCAAGCTGCTGAGAGTATTTGCTTATGTTTTCCGCTTCATTCAAAAATGTAAAGATAAAATTGTTAAATTTGACAATGCTCCTACGGCACAAGAGCGCAAGGAAGCGTTTCTAAAAATTGTTGAAATAATTCAAGCTTTTGAGTTTCGAGAAGAGATTGAAAGGGTTCGAAAAAGCGCCCGCTTGGGTTCGAGCTTACAATCTCTTAATCCATTTATACACACTTATAGTGGATCAGTGTGTACATTTTCGTTGTTGCGAGTTGGGGGCAGACTTCTAAATGCTCCTATTTCATATGATGCCTGTTGTTGCTCAAAGGAGCTTTGTTGGAATTTACCTGTATTAATATATGTATTTATTGCCTATCCGACTCGATCGACCCAATTTTGATCGAAGTAGAATTCGAGGGATCAGCACCACTTAATAATTGATACACATTGACAGTTGTACTTAATTATAATATTTATTATTGACAAAGCAAACTTATATTTAGCGGCTTGACCATTTCATTTAATTTAACAAATCAATCGCATCTTACTTCTTTAAGTGCGCGGCAACAACTCGGCGTCCAATCGAAAAGTACATATAACCTCAAAAGAATCGATATTCGCGATACTTACTTAAATTTTAAACTATCGATATGCAATAATGTATTTAGTGCAGTATCGATGTTTTACATTTTATGCTTACAGTTTAAATTCAAATTAATGTTTTACTTCACAACATTCTCCTCCCAAAGTATTGCTATTTCAATTTGCAATACTTTTATTCTTATATACTACTTCTAACTTAATAAGTTTAAAAACAGGTCTTTTATAAATTCCATTTTTTGTTTTTACATCAACATCAACATCCATCTTGAGACGGATATGTTTTAATAACTTTGCCCATTGGCCATACATTTCGAGTTAAATTAACATCAGTAATTAATACAATATCTCCTTCAGGGATTATACCTTGCTCTTTTGTCCATTTTCGGCTACATATAAGATACTGTCGATAATCTTTCTTCCATTTTTGCCAAAACAAATCTGCTATCTTCTGGGAAGCTTTCCACATGTTTAACAATTTTAAGTCCCTGTCAGAGGAATTCGGATAAAAAGAATATCTATAGTCTGGACCAATTAAAACACTGTTCGGTGTCAATGGTTCGTCGTCAATTAGTTCTGCGGGTATATATAAAAGTGGTCTACTATTTATAATGAATTCAACTTCACAAAAAACCGTTCTCAATATTTGTTCTCTTGGAAATCTCTCTTTCAAAAGATGAATCATATATTTTTTAACTGATTGTATAAGTCGTTCCCAAGCTCCTCCCATGTGTGGCGATAGGGGCGGATTGAAAAACCAAGTGCATCCTAAACTGAATAAGTTCATTTTTTGGCCAACTGTCTATAATTTCTCTAAAATTTTTGTAGGCCTTCTTAAAGTTAGTTCCGTTATCGGAATACATTTCTATTGGAAATCCTCGTCGGCAACCAAATTGACGAAAGGCATTCATAAATGCGTTACATGACAAATCTTCAGCTATTTCCAAATGGATGGCACGAGATGACATACAAGTAAATATACTTCGTAACCCTTAACGAGACTACGATTGACTGAAACTTCAATAGGACCGAAATAATCGACACCTGTCTTTAAAAAGGTCTTTCAGTTGGTTCGACTCTACATGATGGTAACTGACCCATTATGGGTTCAAGAGGCTTTGCTCTTTTATTCTTACAGAACTGACAATTTCGAATGATTTTTTTGACTACGCTCCGGCAGCTTATTATCCAGTATTTTTTCCTTAAGTTAGCAATTACAGTTTCCGTACCCATATGATAATTCGATCTGTGATAAAAGTTAACCAATAAATCTGCAATTGAATGACCCTTGCCCAAAATAATAGGGTTTTTAGAATCAAAATCAAAGCTTTCTTCATTTATGTTATTCAGTCTTCCTCCTATTTTTAACAATCCATCTGTTGACAAAACCACGGGAAGTGAATTTAAGGAACTTGATTTTTCCAATGATTTTGATTTCAAGAAGCAATCAATTTCATTTTTATAACAATCATACTGAACCTTCTTGAATATCATAAGTTCTGCCCTAGATAACTCGTCAACTGTCAGTTCACCCTTGAGTTTCGTCGGTGTCCTCAAATTGTTTATATATCTCAAAACCCAAGCAATTGTGCGCAAAAATCTCATCCAATTATTGAATTGAATGTCGCATTCCTCAATTGTAAAGCTTGTCATCATTCTTGGGATTTTAAACTCATTTAGTTTCATTATTCCAATACACAAGTTTTTCCACATTTCATAGTTTTCGTCCGTCAATGATTCGTCCCAACCAATTCCGCTTTCCCAAATAGCTTGTAAAAGAATTTTGTTTGCAATTAAAAGCTTTGTTAAAAATCATAACGGATCAAATATTGACATAGTTAGCTTAAGCACTTCACGTTTTGTCGGTCTACGCGACAAATTTAAAATCTCAATGTATGCCCTCTGAAACTTCATGTTAAATCTGAAAATATCATTTCTAAAGTCCCATATAAGGCCTAATACACGTTCTTCAAATATGTTTTTAATGTGTTTGTCTTCACTGCATATGTCATTTATTTGAAGTTGCCTTGAAACTTCAGTCGAATGGGAAATCCAATTACACATGTCAATCCAGCTTGTCTGTGTATGTACATAACTTCATTTATTAACTTGATTGCGCTTTCTACATTAGCGGCTCCTCCCAAGTAGTCATCCATATAATGTTTCCTCACTATATCGTCTGAGGCTTTTGGAAATTCATTTTTGAAATCTAATGCATTACGATTTCTTCCAAAGAATTCTTTGCGCATGACGATCTTCCTCTCGTATTTGTATCTGCAGAAACATTTCTTTAATATCTCCCACAAAGGCTATTTCATGCTCTCGAAAGTTCATTAAAACTGCAATTAACTGATTGTAAAGATCGGGTCCCTGAAGCAGAAAATCATTCAGACAATAACCGTTACTTTTTGATGCTGCATCAAAAACTATTCTTAGTTTATCTGGTTTATTAGCGTTTACCACGCCGAAATGCGGTAAATAATATGTCAAGTTAGTCTTAACTAGTGCCTCGCTTTGGCTTAATTTTCTTAAATACCCTTTGACTACGTATGAATCTATCATTTCTTGATATTTCTGTCCATATTTTTTGTCCTTATCAATTTTCCGTTCTAAATGCAACAATCTATTGTAAGCATTTTGATAACTGTCAGGTAGTTGAACATTTTCATTTTTCCAAAATAGTCCACATTCAAATCTATCAACTGTCTTTGTTTTTCCCACAACGGAAATTGGGATCACTTTTAAAAGTACCTTGCTGTCATTAAAGTTAATGTTACAATTGTTTTCGATGCCTGACTGTGCTTTCTCATGAGTTTCTAGGTGATTTGACTGTTTATCTTTGTGTTCAGAGTAAAATAATGGCCATTCTAGTGGATTACGAGAAAATTCAGGTAGATCCTGTGTGACTGTCTGTCTAGCCATAAACGTTTGCATAACGTTTCTATCAATTGCCCTTTCATAATTATTATTGAATTCACAAGAACTAAACTGTGGCTGTCTGCCAACCCACTCACGTGTGCGTACTTCAGTTTGTATGTTGCTGTCTTTACTTCCGTTGTCGCTTGTTTGATCCTCACAGTTTTTTTCCAAACGCGCCATTTGTAATTTGAATTGAAGGTCATTCTGTTTTTGCTGGTAGTCCAATAAAGTGCGTTGGTGCTCAATCTCTTGCTGCGTCTTCAAAGAGTCAATTTCCATTTGCAGCTTTTGTAGTTTAGTCGACTTCTTTGAATACTTTGATCCTGCTGTTGATTTATTTTCAATGGCTGTTGAACGCACTGTTTGCACCACAGTTGTGTCGAACTGTGGCACGTTCTCATTGCCAATTGCGTTTTCCATACTTTTGCTGATGTCCTCAGCTTTCTCAATTTTCTTTTTGTTACTGCGTGTTACTGGCATTATCGCTGTATACGACCCAGATATTTTATGCAGAACAATTAATTATTTATTTGATTTGTTTTTAAATTCGTCGTCGCTTGACTTTATGTATATGCCCAAGTTTTTATGTACCCGGCATCACATACACACAAATAAGCATTTTTACAGTTTTGTCAGATGTGTATCATAAGTACATACGTACGTACGCGCGTCAGCATACATACATATACACACTTGTGGTGAAATTCCAAGAATTTATTTTAATGGCGGCTGCTTCTCCAACGTGCCGTTCTGTTATGCTCGAAGGACCATTTGTTGTTGCTCAAAGGAGCTTTGTTGGAATTTACCTGTATTAATATATGTATTTATTGCCTATCCGGCTCGAAGGACCATTTGTTGTTGCTCAAAGGAGCTCTGTTGGAATTTACCTGTATTAATATATGTATTTATTGCCTATCCGGCTCGATCGACCCAATTTTGATCGAAGTAGAATTCGAGGGATCAGCACCACTTAATAATTGGTACACATTGACAGTTGTACTTAATTATAATATTTATTATTGACAAAGCAAACTTATATTTAGCGGCTTGACCATTTCATTTAATTTAACAAATCAATCGCGTCTTACTTCTTTAAGTGCGCGGCAACAACTCGGAGTCCAATCGAAAAGTATATATATACTCAAAAGAATCGATATTCGCGATACTTACTTAAATTTTAAACTATCGATATGCAATAATGTATTTCAACAAGGAGTATCAAACTAATAGAGACGAACACTCGATACTTCTGAAAAGTACTTGCTTGCAAAAATCATGACGTTTTCAGCGTTTACATTTGAGTTGCTTTTGTGTGCGTTTGTGAAACGAATAGAATGAAAGAAAATGTAGGCGGTCAGCTGTTGGCTTGCAAAAATCATGATGTTTTCAGCTTTTGCTTTCGAGTTAAAGAGAATGAAAGAAAATGTGATAGCTGCTAGCTGCTTTTTTTGTTTTGATCTTTTCCGCTTGTTAATATTTTGTATGTATGCTATCTAAATTCATAGACGTTGGCGGGACAATGTATATGTGTCTCTATGAATATTAAAAGTTTAAATTTCAAACAATGAAATAAAAAAACTACACATTTGTGTAATTGTTTTGCTTTGTGCTTCTTGTTGTTATTAGTGCGGCTAATGCTGCTGCAGGTGTTAGTTGCTGCTGTTGTTCTTGTCGTAGTTTCTCTTGTCTGCTCATTCCAACTTGCAAATGTGCTACTGTGTATATTTGTGCGTATGGAATTATGAATGTAAAGCAGTTGATGAAATGAGAGGGGTTTGGAGGAGTGTCAACGGTTATAATTGTCTTTTTTGGTCTATATGATTTCTTTTATCTTTGAAGCTGTTGACCGTATTAAAATGTATAACTTTTTTTGGGTGCTGTTATAAACTGAAATTAAATGAAACACATGCATTTTTATTTTCATAAATTTATTTCAAATTTTTATATAACACGATAGTAAGTTTCGATGGAAACTTGCTATTATATTAAAATTGTATTAATTATTTTAGTAAATTTACTTAATGTCTAATAAAGACAGAATGTAAATAAAATGCAAAAAAAAAAAAAAAAAAAAATTTTATAAAAATTATTTTTGTTTATTATTGACAATTTTTGTTTTTTTTGCTGGAAAATAAACATTTTTGCTACAGAAATTAAAAAAAAAAAAACATTCATTTAAATATTGATCACCGGCTTATTCTATTCTTGTTGCGGCTTGTTGTTGTTAGTGCTGCTTTTGTTGTAGCTAGTGCAGTTTTATTGGTCGTTGTTGTTGCCTTTTCTCTTCAGTCAGCGCATAGTCATCCAAGTGCACAGTGGGGGAAATTAATAATTTAGCGGCGATTAACATCTTTTGAAAAAATCAACCAACTACCATCAAATTTAAAATATTTTTTGTTCACCAACATTTTCGACGAGTTTTGTTCAAGCAAACATCACAAGACACTATAGTAATTTTAGAGTTATCTCAGAAGTTACTTTTCCTACTAGTGTTCCAAATAAAATAACATCTTCGGAAAAAACACAATTAGACTCCACAACCAATTTTAGATTTTTGCTGTTACATACCTTTAACTTTAATTAAAAACAAAGATTTACAACTGCACTAATAAGCAGGGCAAGCAAAAAGAGCAGTTGCCGTTTACCATCCTGGTATATTATAAATCGAATTCAATAAATTTTGGGCCAATTTAGATTTTAACCCTTAACGATCGAACGATTTTTATAGCATTAAATACAAGTCCCCGTAGCGGGACTTTCGACCGTTAAGGGTTAAAGTGAATCTTCAGTTGATTGGTATTCCACCCACTGTGCAGCATGGCGCTCTATTCTCGGATCGGCGGTCACTCGAATCCCTTTTTTCCCACACATACAACTACATACATACATACATACATATATGTACAATGTGCATAGATATTTTTCGTTCAACAGAATGAGAGTCGATAGTTAAATACCCTTTTTTGCATTGTATACGTGAATCTGTTCTACAAGTGTTAAAACAGTCACATACTCCGAAAGTATTGAATTGTGAGAAACTAACGATCTATAAATTTAACTAAACAACGAAGCTTAAAGCCGACTTCAATTGCCAGCTCACGGGAAATCCTTGCTCTATTTTTAGATTCACGCTTTTACTCTGCCCGCCTGTACCATAGAGCTCTAAACATTTTGCGCACATTGAATATATGAAATAATTTTTGTTTCATCCTTAGTTAATTGGTATTCTTTTAAACATAATAAAAAATAAATATGTAGTTATATTTTTATTGTTTCTGTTGTCAGGTGGTTATTTCGTCTGAAAAAATATTTTGACTCTATGGTAGGGTATCACTGTGTTGATACCCAAGTGTCGCTATTGCTTCCATGTGAAGTTTTGCAAGCAAATCAATCAAGCCTGCGATAGCTCAGTTGCAGATTCTCGACCGAAGGTTTGGAGGACAACAACAACAACAATGTGTGCGTGTGTCATTGCTCAACTCACAGCCAACTGCAAAAACAAAATAGTGACAAAAAATAATAGCAAAAAAGGAATTACATATAATACAAACATATACTTTTCAGCAAGAGACAAAAATTAGTTAATACTAAAAAATAAGAGGTATTAGTAAACATTTTAGTTAAAATTATGAAAATACAAATTCGTGTGTTTTATTCAATTTCAGTTTTTTTAAGCATCAAAAAAAATCATACACTTCGACGGCACATCTTCATAAATAAGGCTTCACAAGCTTCTTGGCAACGATTTCTTGCACATACACACTTGCACAGAAACTATGAATGCACATACATATGTATATGTACCTGTTCCCCACATGCATATGCAGCAGAAACTCGGCAACCTTGCTCGTCTGATACGCATTGTTTAACAAAGGCATTATAAGAAATTCGGCAACATTGGTCATTTGCTTCCGCTAGGTACATACATATATATACATATATGTATATGTATGTATTACATATATATTTAATGTATATATGGGCAAAGAATATATACATACAAATAGTAATTCTATATTCTTTGGTATGCAGCAGAAACAATAGAAAATTATGAATAGTTGTATGATAATGCAACTAAATTTACTTTATATTTCTATAACAATGTCAGCTAAATAAATGCAAGCTTTTTAGTACATGATTTAAAAAGTAGGTGGCGCAGAAAATCATGACGGTTTCAGCGTTTACATTTGAGTTGCTTTTGTGTGCGTTTGTGAAACGAATAGAATGAAAGAAAATGTAGGCAGTCAGCTGTTGGCTGCCGTTTTTGTTTTGATCTCGTCTGCTTATTGAAATTCGCAAATGTGTGCTGTTGTGAGCGCGCGCAATTATGAAAACAAAGCAGCAGCAACGCAGGTAAAATATGTATATGTACATTTGTAGGTTGTTAATGCAAAGGCTTGTACATGTGTGCAAGAAGTTGTTCATGAAACTGTTAAAGATTTATTGACGAAAATGTTGCCGTCAAAATGTATGATTTTTATTGAATAAAACCAAATACTTTTTAAATCATGTACTAAAAAGCTTGCACTTATTTAGCTGACATTGTTAACCAAAAAAAAACATCAAAAATGTAAATTTTGGTGTTTACTGCAACAAAAAGAACTCGTATCTCAAAAATGCGTCGCAACAAAAAGATGTGATACCCACTCCAAAGTATCTTTCAAAGTTAATTTGGAGTTTCGTGTTAATAATTTTTTACTTCTATTTTTGCAAATCAGTTTTCACTAATATAGTCTGTATCAATAGGGCAATCGTTAGATTGTCTTGCGAAGCTTGTGATGGTGTATGTACAAAGTGCGGTGAGCTATTCGGAATGACTTAAGTCAGTGTCACGAAAATAAACTCAACAGTCCGTCTTTTTTACCCTCTTCATAGAAAACACAGTTTTTGTAGTCTAGAATCATATATAAATATGTATGTTTTTAAGCAAAATGCGAAAGTTTATCCAATACATTGTAGTTCTTATAATCTTAAGTGATTCTGTAAGTAGTTTTGTATAAGACGTATAAACATATTTTGTATAAAACGATTTTGTATAAAATATGCATAAATCTTTCTTACTGATTTGTTAAAATATGATTAGTGAACATTTATTAACGTTTAACACCAAATTTACTTCCAGAGATGCTTTGCAGTAGGTATCACATCTTTTTGTTGTGACGCATTTTTAAGATACCAGAAGAACACTAAACACAAATTTAATATATTATATTAGATGGTGTTTTTGGTAGGATAAATTAGTTTCTACAAATAATTATTTTTAAACGTAAAAAATTTGCCTCCTAGGAACGGGTAAAAAAATTTAATACCCGACTACCTTGTAGCTTTTTCTCGAAAAAAATTTTATTCCTGCAAATTCCTTCTAAGAACTTTCCAACTGGAATTTTTATTTTTTTTGGTGCAAACCAATATTTATACCACTTGTTACCATAATTACGTAGAGTCAAATATTGACTCAGTTTATTGGCAAGGGGAGGTGAAAGTGAATTTTTGACGGAGGTGGCTCAATCGCTAACCGAGGTTATGATAAGCATTTTGGTATAGAGGACTTGGTGTCTGCCACGACTCCTTCTGCCCGTTACATACATTGCACAAATCTAGTATACCCATTGGACCTATAGGTACAGGGTTTAAATACGGACTGTTGAGTTTATTTTCGTGACACTGACTTAAGTCATTCCGAATAGCTCACCGCACTTTGTACATACACCATCACAAGCTTCGCAAGACAATCTAACGATTGCCCTATTGATACAGACTATATTAGTGAAAACTGATTTGCAAAAATAGAAGTAAAAAATTATTAACACGAAACTCCAAATTAACTTTGAAAGATACTTTGGAGTGGGTATCACATCTTTTTGTTGCGACGCATTTTTGAGATACGAGTTCTTTTTGTTGCAGTAAACACCAAAATTTACATTTTTGATGTTTTTTTTTGGTGGGATATCATACCTTTTTGTTAAAAACGATACGATAGTAGCTTAAATTCTTAACAATTGCGCATGTATTTAATATATTGATTTGAGCATATAATTGGAATTAAGCGTAGCGGTAGGTGATAATAACAATTACTTTACATTTTTATGCATTTTCAAGTATTTTAAATTAATGCTGGGTAGTAAGCTATTTTGCCCACGACCGTAATTTTACCCCCTTGGCCTGTAAATTGTATCTATCTTTGACTGTACGTAATTATAGTAAAAAAATACTTAGAATCACCAAATTTGGTAAATTCATGTGGCCTTAATGAACAAATCCACATTCAATTTATTTTTTAATTTTTTATAGGTATGGGGTACTACACTGTCGGGCACCGCCTCGACTGTATCACATTTTTTTATTTTAGGGTTTTGCTCATATAGTAAACATAGTACACATATAAGTTTAATAGAGAAATGCAGTGTGTTACGCTACTTTACTTAAAAAGAAAATGTAAGCCCCTTTAGCCTTATAGAAACAATTCTTAGTAGAAACACTTGCGTCGTTAATATAGATCCAACCCGTCTTTTGCTTTAAAGTGGCTACATAAGGACTGCTGTTTAAAGTCCCATTATGAAATGTAGCGCTTATTACTCGGTATACCCGCCTATTATCAAGATGGACGTAGAAACTCCTTTAACTTAACTATTTTCAATTTTAACTGTAACTTTGTTTTCATTGACCTTAAGCATAAGCGCTTCTCTCTTTATCACATTGTGCAAATGCACCATAGTTTGCTGACAATTCTGTTTGTTTTATTTAAAAAATTTTTGCAAGCAATATACTAGATAGTCGGTTTTCCCTGTTACTACCCCCACAATAATCAGTTTAACGAACCGAGTGCCATGATACCCTAATTATTAAAACTCAAAACGAAAATAATAAAAATAAATATTCATTTTATTATTATAATGCAAATAAAAAAAAAATTTCCATCAATATAAAAATTAAAAATATCTTTTATTATAATAAAATTAAAAAAAAAGAAATAATTTTGCCTATGTCGAGATTCGAACCCGCGACATATTCGCGTCTGATCGGTACTCATCCCACTAAGCCATCAGCTTACACATAAGATGTGTATCAAAGTCAGAAGATTAACATCTTGGCTCAGTCTCTTTTCATTTTTCATTCCATTTCATTTCATTATCAACGTCCCGACAATAGCTTCGAATGTATGCGTGCATATACGTGTGCACGCTCTCGGATCTCTCGTTCGTTCTTATTCATCCGCATAAGTGCTTTTCTCTTCAACACGTTGTGCAAAGACATATCAGAAACTGAACAAAATTTTGTTCACAATTTCACAATATACCACCATAGCTTGCTGACAATTTTTTTTGTTGTATTTACAAATGTTTTGCAAGCAATATAGTTAGTCGGTTTGCCCTGCTACTACCTCCACAATAATCAGCGTGATGTACCGCGTGACATAATACCCTAATTATTTAAAATCAATACGAAAATAATAAAAATAAATATTTATTTTTTTATTATAATGCAAATAATAAAACAACCAAAAAAAAATGGATCAATACAAAAATAATAAATATTTTATGTTATAATACAATAAAAATAAATATTTATTTTATTATTATAATGCAAATAAAAAAAAAATTTCCATCAATATAAAAATAAATTATATTTTATGTTACAATAAAATCAAAAAAAAAAATAATTTCGCCTCTGTCGAGATTCGAACCCACGACATATTCGCATCTAATCGGTGCTCATCCCACTAAGCCATCAGCTTACACATAAGATGTGTATCAAAGTCAGAAGATTAACATCTTGGCTCAGTCTCTTTTCATTTTTCATTCCATTTCATTTCATTATCAACGTCCCGACAATAGCTTCGAATGTATGCGTGCATATACGTGTGCACGCTCTCGGATCTCTCGTTCGTTCTTATTCATCCGCATAAGTGCTTTTCTCTTCAACACGTTGTGCAAAGACATATCAGAAACTGAACAAAATTTTGTTCACAATTTCACAAAATACCACCATAGCTTGCTGACAATTTTTTTTTGTTGTATTTACAAATGTTTTGCAAGCAATATAGTTAGTCGGTTTGCCCTGCTACTACCTCCACAATAATCAGCGTGATGTACCGCGTGACATAATACCCTAATTATTTAAAATCAATACGAAAATAATAAAAATAAATATTTATTTTTTTATTATAATGCAAATAATAAAACAACCAAAAAAAAATGGATCAATACAAAAATAATAAATATTTTATGTTATAATACAATAAAAATAAATATTTATTTTATTATTATAATGAAAATAATAAAAAAAAAAATTCCTTCAATATAAAAATAAATTATATTTTATGTTACAATAAAATAAAAAAAAAGAAATAATTTCGCCTCTGCCGAGATTCGAACCCACAGCGACTTCGCTGCTGTCTGGTCGATGCTCATGCCACTAAGCTATCGACTTTCACATATTAAGTGTATCAAAGTCAGGAACTTAACTTGTTCGTGTTTCATTTTCATTCCATTTCCTTTCATTTCATTATCAACGTCCCGACAATAGCTTCGAATGTATGCGTGCATATACGTGTGCACGCTCTCGGATCTCTCGTTCGTTCTTATTCATCTACATAAGCGCTTCTCGCTTTATCACGCAAACGAAAGATCAGAAACGTAACAAAAATGTACCCCAAATACACGTAACTCCCATAAGCAAAGGCTAATTTTGTTTGTTTTGCAGACAATATAGCAAGTCGTGTTTTTGCCCTGTCGCTACCCGCACACTAAACAGGGCAAACTACCGCTTGCCCTAATAGAAATATAAAATAAATTTAGTTGCATTATCATACAACTATTCATAATTTTCTATTGCTTCTGCTGCATACCAAAGAATATAGAATTACTATTTGTATGTATATATTCTTTGCCCATATATACATTAAATATATATGTAATACAAACATATACATATATATATATGTATGTACCTAGCGGAAGCAAATGACCAATGTTGCCGAATTTCTTATAATGCCTTTGTTAAACAATGCGTATCAGACGAGCAAGGTTGCCGAGTTTCTGCTGCATATGCATGTGGGGAACAGGTACATATACATATGTATGTGCATTCATAGTTTCTGTGCAAGTGTGTATGTGCAAGAAATCGTTGCCAAGAAGCTTGTGAAGCCTTATTTATGAAGATGTGCCGCCGAAGTGTATGAGTTTTTTTGATGCTTAAAAAAACTGAAATTGAATAAAACACACGAATTTGTATTTTCATAATTTTAACTAAAATGTTTACTAATACCTCTTATTTTTTAGTATTAACTAATTTTTGTCTCTTGCTGAAAAGTATATGTTTGTATTATATGTAATTCCTTTTTTGCTATTATTTTTTGTCACTATTTTGTTTTTGCAGTTGGCTGTGAGTTGAGCAATGACACACGCACACATTGTTGTTGTTGTTGTCCTCCAAACCTTCGGTCGAGAATCTGCAACTGAGCTATCGCATGCTTGATTGATTTGCTTGCAAAACTTCACATGGAAGCAATAGCGACACTTGGGTATCAACACAGTGATACCCTACCATAGAGTCAAAATATTTTTTCAGACGAAATAACCACCTGACAACAGAAACAATAAAAATATAACTACATATTTACTTTTTATTATGCCGCTAAAAGAATACCAATTAACTAAGGATGAAACAAAAATTATTTCATATATTCAATGTGCGCAAAATGTTTAGAGCTCTATGGTACAGGCGGGCAGAGTAAAAGCGTGAATCTAAAAATAGAGCAAGGATTTCCCGTGAGCTGGCAATTGAAGTCGGCTTTAAGCTTTGTTGTTTAGTTAAATTTATAGATCGTTAGTTTCTCACAATTCAATACTTTCGGAGTATGTGACTGTTTTAACACTTGTAGAACAGATTCACGTATACAATGCAAAAAAGGGTATTTAACTATCGACTCTCATTCTGTTGAACGAAAAATATCTATGCACATTGTACATATATGTATGTATGTAGTTGTATGTGTGGGAAAAAAGGGATTCGCGTGACCGCCGATCCGAGAATAGAGCGCCATGCTGCACAGTGGGTGGAATACCAATCAACTGAAGATTCATTTTAACCCTTAACGGTCGAAAGTCCCGCTACGGGGACTTGTATTTAATGCTATAAAAATCGTTCGATCGTTAAGGGTTAAAATCTAAATTGGCCCAAAATTTATTGAATTCGATTTATAATATACCAGGATGGTAAACGGCAACTGCTCTTTTTGCTTGCCCTGCTTATTAGTGCAGTTGTAAAACTTTGTTTTTAATTAAAGTTAAAGGTATGTAACAGCAAAAATCTAAAATTGGTTGTGGAGTCTAATTGTGTTTTTTCCGAAGATGTTATTTTATTTGGAACACTAGTAGGAAAAGTAACTTCTGAGATAACTCTAAAATTACTATAGTGTCTTGTGATGTTTGCTTGAACAAAACTCGTCGAAAATGTTGGTGAACAAAAAATATTTTAAATTTGATTGTAGTTGGTTGATTTTTTCAAAAGATGTTAATCGCCGCTAAATTATTAATTTCCCCCACTGTGCACTTGGATGACTATGCGCTGACTGAAGAGAAAAGGCAACAACAACGACCAATAAAACTGCACTAGCTACAACAAAAGCAGCACTAACAACAACAAGCCGCAACAAGAATAGAATAAGCCTGTGATCAATATTTAAATGAATGTTTTTTTTTTTTAATTTCTGTAGCAAAAATGTTTATTTTCCAGCAAAAAAAAAAACAAAAATTGTCAATAATAAACAAAAATAATTTTTATAAAATTTTTTTTTTTTTTTTGCATTTTATTTTTATTCTGTCTTTATTAGACATTAAGTAAATTTACTAAAAATACTTAATACAATTTTAATATAATAGCAAGTTTCCATCGAAACTTAAAAATTTGAAATAAATTTATGAAAATAAAAATGCATGTGTTTCATTTAATTTCAGTTTATAACAGCACCCAAAAAAAGTTATACATTTTAATACGGTCAACAGCTTCAAAGATAAAAGAAATCATATAGACCAAAAAAGACAAATATAACCGTTGACACTCCTCCAAACCCCTCTCATTTAATCAACTGCTTTACATTCATAATTCCATACGCACAAATATACACAGTAGCACATTTGCAAGTTGGAATGAGCAGACAAGAGAAACTACGACAAGAACAACAGCAGCAACTAACACCTGCAGCAGCATTAGCCGCACTAACAACAACAAGAAGCACAAAGCAAAACAATTACACAAATGTGTAGTTTTTTTATTTCATTGTTTGAAATTTAAACATTTAATATTCATAGAGACACATATACATTGTCCCGCCAACGTCTATGAATTTAGATAGCATACATACAAAATATTAACAAGCGGAAAAGATCAAAACAAAAAAAGCAGCTAACAGCTATCACATTTTCTTTCATTCTCTTTAACTCGAAAGCAAAAGCTGAAAACATCATGATTTTTGCAAGCCAACAGCTGACCGCCTAAATTTTCTTTCATTCTATTCGTTTCACAAACGCACACAAAAGCAACTCAAATGTAAACGCTGAAAACGTCATGATTTTTGCAAGCAAGTACTTTTCAGAAGTATCGAGTGTTCGTCTCTATTAGTTTGGTACTCCTTGAATGTATTTAGTGCAGTATCGATGTTTTACATTTTATGCTTACAGTTTAAATTCAAATTAATGTTTTAGTTCACAACAATGCCAAGTTTCCATTGCTACTGACAAAACGCGCAAATCGCTTATTTTATTTAAGTAATCAAATATTATAATTTTTATGAAGTCTAGTGTAAGTGAGAGTTGGGCGGAGCGGGAGCCAATAAAAGTTTCATCGGTCTTTGCAATTTCGCCCCGCTTCACCGTGGTAGTATAAGCTAGACTTAAGAGATAAATATGAAATTAGGCTAAGTCAGTTGTCGAATCATATTACATGCGAGCGAGTTACAACAGGTGGGGGTGGTTGAATGATTGTCTCCAGTAGTCCAACGTAGAGCGTTTATTTGATGATCCTAGCTTGTGTTGTTGATTTTTCTTGAACTAAGAACTACATATTATGCGGCGGTCAGCATTCTGCGAATTCCGAAGCGACGTCCCACTTGAGTTGAGTCCAACGACCGTTGATGTACGAATTTGCGTACTCAGCACTTCCCGTGCAAGCTGGCCGTTGTTGTTGTTGTTGCTGATGTTATTGCTGATGTTGTTGCTGCAGTGGCTCCAACAATGTGGCCTAAGCATGGGCGGCGTTGGTTCATGGGTGGCGGTAGTTCTTAGGGGGGTGCCATACCGTGTATGGTAACTCCTCCCCCCCCTAGAATGTAGCGATGGCCATAATGAAGGTATGTCCAGAGACATTTGGTTGCGGTACTTGCGGTATGAATATGTTGTTGGTTTTCTTCGTTGCTGCCACTACCAGTATGGTTACGACTAAAATTGCTAAGATTCCATAGGTCGCCGCTTGATGTTGTATTGTGGTAGTCGCAATTCCCTGCACCCTATTTAGGTTTTGCAGGTTTTGCGAGCCGCAGTTTTTGGAGTTTAATTTCCTCCGACGTGTTGTTGATAGTTATATTTGGTGCAGCAATCCAGAATAGTTTTGGAGGAATGTCGACAGTCTTCGGTATATTTCCGAATACCGAATCTCCTATGTTCACTATGCAATTTTCGTAATATATGTACGCCGACCCTTCCACCGTGGTTTCCTCTCCGCATTCTGAAGTAATTTTCGTCGGTTTTGCGTTAAAAATGAATATGTGGTTTGTTTCAGGCTCGAAAATTTGCTGGATGCCTCCGGTGTCGGCTGCGTCACACACTGGGGGTTTACATTGGAGTAGCTCCTCAAGGCATTTCGTGTCCGATCGTGGACTTGCTTCGTCCTCTGCTTCGCATATGAATAATTCTTGTACATTGTTTGTCATAGAACTTATATATTATCTTATTATTTAGTACGTATTTAGGTATACTTATGAAACTAGTTTGATTTATTGGTAGAGGTATTACTCTGTATAATTTATAATTTATATTGTCAAAGATAGGTATTTTAATTTTGAATATTATGTTCATGTTATTTATCTTTGTATCTAATTGCAAAAACTTGTACACTTGTACATTATGGAATATCTCGATATTTTGTTTGTTCAACATTTCGGCTATCTTGTCTGTCTCGACATCCGATAGTATTAGCTTTGGGATTATGTTTAGTTTAGCTAACAGTATACTTTCTATTATGTTGCTTAAATGTTCGTTTAGAACGTCAATGTTATAATTAATCCTATTACTATACTGCAACATGTGTATTTCGTTGTGTTCGGCTGTAAGGTGCCGATACACATTATTCTTTTTTTTAATAAAAACCGCTATATTCTCTTTCTCCTTATTTATGTTTTCCGTTATGTTTTTGAATCTTATAATTATTTGTTCGTTAAACTATACCTGTTTATATGTCTCGTCTAACAATGTATCCACCTCCTTACTTATGTTCGTGAGCTGCTTATTGAGATTTTCGCTATCTTTAGCGTCCATATTTCCAGTCACTTCTTTAATTATACTTCCTAATCCGTTTATGAGCCCTCTCTTTTTCCTACCTCTTGGTATAATCATCTCTAACTTTTCCTCTACCTGTTTTATCTTTGCTCTTAATATGGTTACTAATTCGCCCGAGAATGATACATCTGTCATTTCGTCCAGGGCTTGCTTAATTTGTGAAGTAATGTTAATGTACTCCTTAACCTGCACGATATGGTGCATCTCCTTGTACCCCATGATCCTTCTAGCCGAACCCAACTCCAACTTGGCAATTGGTTCGTCCCGCTTTAGGGGCCTGATATCTATCCATTGTCCGTCCGTTAGGGCTTTTAAACGGATTAGTCGGTTTTTTCGTTTTTGTACGGGTGTGGTTGTGTGTTAAATGTCTTCTTTTTTTTGATTTTTGATTTATGTATTTTTTGGTTTTTTATGGTCGTTACTGTGGGTCCTGAGTCTTGAATGATTGTGTGTTTTGAAAAACGGGGAGTTAATTTGTTTCTCCTGTTCTCTTTTCTAAATACCACCTCCTGATTTGTTACCTTCTCGGGCTGAGTCCTGTCTCTATTCAATTTTTCTATTTTGGACTTTTTGAGCTCTGCCATCCGCTGTTGTAACTGCGGATACAGTTTTTGCCTAAAAGCATTTAGTTGTGACAGGTACTTATGGTGATTATTGTAATTGACTTGCGAAATAAACGGATAAAAATTTCATAAGGTGTGTGTTTGTGTGCCGAGTGTATAGCGTTGTTGTACGTTATGAACGTTTCCGCCAAAATTTGATCGTGGTCAATATTTATATTTTCCTTTTTCTTTTTTTCCAAAATTATTCTATAAATTTCGGTCAGAGTGGAATGCAACCTTTCTACAGGAGCATTACTTGAAGATTGTTGAAAAGAAGTTGTGTGCAACAATATCTGATATTGTTTGCAGAAATCTTTGAAAATATTGGCGGAATACTCCGCTCCTTGATCGCACACTATTTTCTTGGGAATTCCAAAGATTTGCATAAACTGTTGTAATGCTTTTATTACATTTAGACTGTCTCTGTGAGGGATCGTGAACCCTGCAGCGAACTTTGAGAACTTGTCAATAATTGTAAGCACGTATTTCCCATTTATGGAGTATAGGTCAGTATGCAAAATTTTCATTGGTTCACCTGGCGTTTCCGTGTCTTGGAAAACTAACTTAGGCGGATGCCTATCGTATTTTAAAGTGTTGCACACGTCACAATTGTTGATTGTTTGAGTGAATTTAGCTTTAATGTTTGGGAAGTAATACAGTCTTTTTAATTGTTGAGTTACTTCATCTATTCCCCTATGGTTAGTCCGTTCGTGTTGTTGTCTGATTTGTTTTTCCTGCGTTTCCGTATCTAAAAGGTCTGTTAATATGGTGGTACATCTAACAATCTTATAAATATCCCCGTGAGCAAAGTATTTGGAATAACATGTTTGTATCGCTTTAAATATTTCATCTGGTGCATATACTGCACATGTCTTATTTGGCTTGAGAATTTTCTTTAGAATTTTCGCTGTATTGTCTTCGTCAAATTAAGGGTTTGCGACTATCCGTCTAATTTTATTTTTAAACGGGGTCGTTACCGTATTCTTTGGTAGTTTTCGTATTTAAAAATTATTTGGATATTGTACTCGTTTCCAGTTGCTATGCATAGTATCCCCTGCTGTCCCTGCTTCTGATTCCTTGTCGTTAATATTAGCCTCGACTTGGATCCGACTAAGTGCATCTGCCACTACATTTTGGCAACCTTTCTTGTACATGACTTCGTAGTCATATTCTAACAACTGGAGTTTCCAGCGTACTAACTTGGAGTTGGGTTCTTTGAAACTCATAAGCCAGGTCAATGGTCTATGATCCGTAACTATCTTAGATTTTTTCCCGAATAAGTAGGGCCTAAAGTATTTGGTTGCCCAAATAATTGCTAACATCTCCTTTTCCACTGTGGAGTAGTTCTGTTCCGTGTCGGACAGTGTTCTACTTGCAAACGATACTGGCTTGTCCTTACCCAAAGGACCTTGTGACAACACTGCTCCCAGTGCGACGTTGCTTGCATCTGTGGTCAGTATAAATTGCTTCTCGAAATCTGGGTATTGAAGGAGTGGATCGTTACAGAGGAGTGTTTTACAAAATTCGAATGCATTAGTGTATTCCTGGTTTATATCTACAGGTTTCTTTCCTTTCAACTGTGCTGTCAAGGGTTTCGTTATTTTCGCGAAGTCTTTTATGAATTTTCTATAGTATCCGAGTAACCCTAGGAAAGGTTTAATTTCCTTCCTGGTTTTCGGTATTGGAAACTTTTGAATTGTCTCAATTTTTTTTGGGTTAGGTTTAATACCTTCACCAGTAACAACTTGTCCTAAAAACTCAATTTCCTTTCTCAAGAATTCTGATTTGTTTAGTTGTAATTTGAGGTTTGCCTTATTTAATTTGTAAAAATCTTGCTTTAAGTCTTCCGCATGCTCTTGGCGGAAAATACAATTATATCATCCAAGTAAACCAAACAACATTTTCCGATCAATTCTTTCAGTACGCTATCCATTACCCTTTGAAAGGTGGCTGGAGCGTTGGTCAGGCCGAAAGGCATCCTAGTAAACTCATAATGGCCTCCTTGCGCCGTAAAGGCGGTTTTTTGAATGTCCTCTGGTGACATTTCTATTTGGTGATAGCCACTGGCTAAATCTAGGGCCGTGAAATACCTAGCTCTTCCTATCTTGTCCAGTACATCATTGATTACTGGCATGGGGTATTTGTCTTTGACTGTTTTTTCATTGAGTTTCCTGAAATCTACGACTAACCTCCACTTCTTTTTCCCTGAAGCGTCTGGCTTTTTTGGGCACAAGCCATATTGGAGCGCTCCAAGGGGAATAACTGTTTCTAATTGTATTTTGTTCTAAAAGTTTATCGATCTGTGCCCGAACTTCCTTTCTCTCAAAATGTCCGTACCTAAATGGTTTTGTATATAGGGGAATATCGTCCGTAGTCGGTATATTGTGTTTAATTAGGTTTGTAAATGAAAGTCTGTCGTCTTCGTTGTAAAACAACGAAGGGAATGTCAAGCATAATTTTTTAAGCACCGCCTTCTCCTCTTCGTTCAAATGTTCTGATCTTAATTGTTTTAATATTTCCTTATTATTTTGATGGAGCTCTGCTTTATATTCTAACATGTTTACTTCTATAAAATCTTCCTCCTCCCAACGCTCCACTATCAGTGGGGCGTCTAGATTCAATTTGTGTTGCGTCTCCGAAAGGTTAGAAACTTCCATATAACTGAACCCGTTTACGGACTTGTACAGTCCTTCGGAAAATATAAAATTTTCTGCAACATCTATTTGGTTGCTGTAAAATGTACCTTCTTTGATGTTCACTGGTAGTAATACTACCGTTCTTGTACAGGGTTCTAATAGGTATAATTCCGAAGTATTATTTGGTTGTATGTATATTGGTAATTCTGCTTTCGCAGTTTGCAAGGTTAATGTTTCTAAATCAATTTTGGACTTAAGTTGTTAAATCATGAAATTTGAATAAGAGGAATGTGAATATTCCATCTGTTTGAAATTCGTTAAACATTGGAAATTCCACTTTTTCTTTCAACGCATGTCTGTTTAGTACTGTCTTTATTACGGTTGGTTTGTTTAGTTTGATTCTACTATCTTTTGATGTAAAGTCGGGGTCTAAAAATGAGTTCGATGCCCCAGTGTCGATTAAAAATCTTAAGGCTCTACCAAATGGGGACTCAATAAAAATATATGGTAGTTTAGATCCATGTTTATTTACATCTATATATCCTGTCTGGGGTCTAAGGCGGGTGCCCGAAAATTTACAGTTTCAGTCCATACCGCCTTTTGGGGTTGTGACTGTTCTTTGGTTGTCTCGATTTGCTCTATATTGTAAAGCTTTCCTTGTGTCTCTGAATTTCCCCCACGTTGAGACTGCCTCGACTCTGTTTCTGTTTTTGGCATGATTGCCAACCTGTTTGATCTTGGTATAGCGTTTGGGTTTTGGTAACGTGCGGACCCATTCCAATTATTTGGTCTCCTCCATGTTTGTGGTTGTTGGTAATTGCGGTTTTCATAATTAGCCCTGTTCTGAGCAGCAGCTTAATAATTTTTAGTATTTTTTAAGTTCTTATCGATATGTTGTATTAATTAAGAAACTATTCATTTAGTCATGTCTTATACTAGTTTTTACCATCTCTAATTAAGATCTACAGTTAGTTTAACTTTTATTGGTCTAAGCACCAGTTCCCTTTTCGTTATCGCTCGCAACGGCACGGCTATTTTGAGTCCGCTTGGACGGTTTATCTTTTTTTCGGAACAAATTAATATTGTTGATTGCACAGTCTATTCGAGGCTGCCTGCAACATAATCTGAACAATTTGTGCATAACATAAACCATTTACATACTTATATTATAAAGATTCTGCCAAAATAAAAACATAAATAAGTGCAAATTTCAGTGCATTCCTTATTCTCTAATTTCGTAACTTTCATTTCAAAGCTATTGAAAAAGCTCAGTAGCTCAACAAGCCCCATTAGATCTTTCATAGCGGACGACATTATTTGCTCGGTACGTATTGGAGTTATTTCTATACTGATTTGATGCATATTCGGTTGGTCTTCTATAACTCTCGTTCCTTCTATTATAGGCGACGACTGCTCTTTCGAACTCCTGTTTCTTCCTACGTTCTTGATAATAGATCTCCCTTTCCTTGATAGCTGCTTCATAAGCCTCTTTTAGGGATGCAGGTTTTAATGACCTAACGAAACTTCCTAACGGTCCCCTTATACCACTCGAAAAGGTGGATAGACAAGTTTTTTCGTAAGCCGTTTTCTTGGCTTTAACTACGGTGACTTCCTTTTCGGTTGCGTCAAGGAACCCAATGAACAAGGCCAATTTAATCTCTACAATTTTCTCATACAAGAGTGACACTGTCAACTCCTTCTGAGTTAGTAGATGTAAATCGCATAGTAATGACGATTCTTCGCGTTTATCCGAGAAGGTAGCTTTTAATTCTTTTTTAATTTCGTCCCAAATTAAGGGGACGCCAGCCGCAAATAATATTTCGCTGGATTTTCTCTCGATTTTGTTTCTAATTTACATTTGGCATTTACAGACCCCTTGGTCAGTTCCCCTGATTAAGAGAAGTATTTCTTCTACATTTGTTATAAACTCGTTAAGAGTTTTTGGGTTTACCTCGTATGTTGGAAGGAAACGAATGGCGTCTGGAATCCGAAGCGAGTCAAACATTTCCTGCGGATTCAGCAGAGCTTGCTGGGTTGGTGGGGACGCCAGGCTAGAACTCATTTCCTGGGAGTTGGCTGTAACGCCTACTAACTGTGCTGGTTGTTGTTTATTCGATTTATATCGGATAGGCTAGCGCTGATTTTTGTCTTGCTACGGGTAATTGTGTCTTTAACTAACTTTGACATCAATAATATGTCAATTATTCAACTATTATATTAATCTGGACGAGCCTCGAGATTTTCTATTCCGAACTTGTGTATATTATGTGTACTTAAATGTAAGTGGTGGTTAGACTTAGATATTAAATATGTGTTTACTCTTATGTGTATAAGGTATTTATTTTAATAAGTATATATGTGTGAGGTGTATGGCAAGTGACACTCCCGCAGTTGTAAATAGCTCAATATGTGTTTCTGTAATTAAAAGGGACTTTAGTGTGTGTTCAGTTTTTCTTAAAACTCGTTAATCTTTACATCATGGTGTAATTTTTTATTTCAAATGTATTGAATTATTAATATTCTGTTTTTGTGTGCTGGGTTGCACTGTGCTGTGGTGCACGAACCTTTTCTATATATTTGTGTATAAATTTGTATATATAAACATTTGTGCTGTGTTGCACTGTGCTGTGTTGCACGGACCTTTTTCTTTTTTTTTTCTGTTTATATAAATATTTTTTTTTTATTACAAATGTATTGAATTATTAATATTTTGTTTTTGTGTGCTGTGGTGCACGGACCTTTTTTTTTTTTTATATAAATATATATATTTTTTTTTTTGACTAATGCCGCTAACTAACGGTCGACGAGTTTCAGTGACCTCCTCGAATCTTTAAATTCGCGTCCAACAAGTCTTCCGACGGTATTCGGCCCAAAACTATGACCAATGCAATACGTCGTCTCGCCCCAATGCTTGCTTCTATGGTTTCCAACGGTAACATTTGAAACCTTTAAGCATGCTGAGTTGAACAACGTAAGAATCGGCCGTCTGAGGACTAAGCCTCGAAACTCACTTTTTAATCTTAGGGTTTGTCCCATTTATTTTTTTTTTATTTATTTATTTATTTTTTTTTTTTTTTTTAATCCATGAATTTTTTTAATAATGAAATATATTTAAATTGACGTTTGTAGCTAAATTTATTCCAGATAGTAAACGAAAAACAATCAAAACTAACTTTTGAATTTAAAGTTAACAATGAATGACTCAACCAGGCCACAAGTGCCACGTTCAATTCGTTCACTATTAATTTAACAAGTTAATTATTCTATTTTTTTATTATTATCTTCACTCACATTTTCTTTATTCATACATTTAATAATCACTGTTTGTTTCACCATGCTATTAAGATTTTTATATATGTCATTACCTTTCATCTCGCTTTATTCTCTTTTGTATTATTTTTTTTTATTAACTTACCATAATATTATAAGTAGCAGGATCATCCCGGTTCGTAGTCCGACTGCGCCAGTTACAATAGGTGGGGGTGGTTGAATGATTGTCTCCAGGAGTCCAACGTAGAGCGTTTATTTGATGATCCTAGCTTGTGTTGTTGATTTTTTCTTGTTGATTTCTTTTAAGGGGTTTAAATTAAACTCAGACACGTGTGGTTTCTTGGTTTATCAAAGTACGAGTGAATTTATTGTTTTGTTTCTCTTTTACATTAAGCCCTAACTTAGAATTAAGAACTGCGACGCCAGTGGCACGGAAGCCAAAAAAACGTTGCAAAAATCATATTTTCTAAACCAATTGAGATATTTTTATGAATTAAATTGTAGTTGAAAGAAAAATCTTTAAGCTTTAAAATAAGTACCCATACATTGTGATACGACATCTGAGAGCTGCGCAATATGTTGTGGAAGTTGGATTTTGTTGCCTGTGCAACATTTCCCATTGAAAATTACGTAAATATTTTTTCCATATTTTCTAAACCAATTGAGATATTTTAATGAATTAGATTGTATTTGAAAGAAAAGCGTTCAGGCTTGAAAATAAGTGCTCATGTATGGTGATACGATATCTGAGAGCTGCGCAATATGTTGTGGAAGTTCGATTTTGTTGTTTTTTCATTTATAAAGAAATTTTGATGATATATTTTTGTTCATAATTTTATATTTCAGTCAATAAATTTAATGTAACAATGCTTTTTTATTATAATATATTATAAATAAATAAATAAAATAAATAAATAATTTGTCTTATCAGTAGTTTTTTTGTAAAATAATCATCCACATTTACATTTGAAGGAATATCTAAAAGACTTAACATTTCATTTGAATAACTAGTACTTGTTAATTCTGTATTGGATTTCACATGTCTAAGGGATGCAACTACTGGATCTGAAGAGGATGCCAACATATTAAAAAGATCCTCGTTTTCCCTTGATCGTGATATTTTACATGTATTCATAGCTCTGAATTTTTTTATAATCCTTGTTTCTCGATTCCTGGGCTTCTTCTGACATCTCCCCAATGGGTAGGCAATGATATTCAATTATAGTTTGGCCATGTGCCAAAATTTTGTGAAGCGTGGGAGTCAATTTTTTTCCTGGATATTTTTCCATTAACAGCTCTGCAGTCTTAGTGGCATATTCACCAAATTTGCTGCCGTTAATTTTTTCCTTGCAGTTCAAAATATTCAAAATAACACCCAATCTTTTGATAATTTCATCATCCACTCCAGTTATTTCTGATGTAACTTTGTTTTCTGCAAAGAATTTTCGGGATGAGTTTCCATCGTTTGTGTTACCATATCCATATTTGGGGAAGGAAGAGTCTTGCCACTTTTTTTTTATTCGGGAGTGAATTAGATTAAGTTTGCCTTTTAAGGTATCAAACTTCTCCATATTTGCTTCCTCAACATTAAGTTATTTTCTGATGGCCGAAATGAATTCATTCGCGCTTTTGGAGTTTCTGAACAATTCAAATAATTTTACGTTTACCAAAGACATCGTTACACTTATAAAATCAATGCTTGCGAATTATATTTAAAAATACGTTTCACTGCAATGTGTGTTCTTATAAAGTCAAAACAAAACTATGATGTTTCTGAAGTATTCAGGCAATATATACAAATTTTAAGCCTATAGCCAGAAAACGTGTAACAGGTACAAATTAAATTACTTTAAATGTTTCAAACTACCTGGAAACACAAAAAAAAAAAATTGGGATGATTAATCCTTTTTTTTTATGTCACAGGTAGGCTTTATTTTATTATTTTTTTTTTTTTTTTAATTATATTTATTTACAATCTATCCTTTAGACAATAAGTAAATGTTTTGGAAATTATAAATTAACAGGAGAAATAGTTAAACTCCAATGAGTAATAACTATTGCTTTTTTAAGTGCTGTAAGCTTAATTTGAATATGGCATGTCTAAGACATGATTGCGTTTTAATCTTCGTATTCTATCGCTATCATCCAAGAGGCCTATTGCCAAAACATTCGAATGATTATGTAGCCTTTCCACGTATGGAATATCTAGGTCTTTATGAATTTGCTCATTGAATACAAACCATGGGGCGTCAACAATAAGTCTTAAAGTCTTGGACTGATACCGTTGAATGATTTCAATGTTTGAGTGACTTGCTGTGCCCCATAATTGGATACCATAAGTCCATATAGGCTTCAAGATGGCTTTGTAAAGACGGACTTTGTTCTCTAAACTTAGCTGGGACCTTTTACCAAGCAGCCAATGCATTTTCTTTGTTTTTCTGTTAAGTTTTCTTACTTTGCTTTTAATATGACTTGTCCAGGTGATTCTGCGATTTAAATCGAGCCCAAGATAATTGGCTGAATCTTTATGCGGAATTAGTATATTATTAAGATATACTGGCGGACAATCACCTCTTCTCAACGCAAATGTTACATGATTCGACTTCTCAGTATTAACCTTTATCTTCCATTTCTTAAGCCATCGCTCTATTTCAAAAATTTCATTTTGAATACCTTGGGATACTTCCGCCGCTAATTCTTTAGATGTAATTATAGCTGTATCATCAGCATAGGTGGCTACTTGAACATTTTCATCAACAGGAAGATCCGCAGTGAATATCGTGTAGAGGACAGGACCCAAAACACTACCCTGTGGAACACCTGCATGTATACTGTATAGTTGTGATGTTTCTCCATCCATTTGAACATAAAAGTGTCGATGGCTTAAATACGATTTAAGCAGCAAGAAAAATGGAGCAGGAAGCAGTTTTTTAATTTTATATAATATTCCTGGATGCCAGACTCGGTCAAATGCTTGCTGAACATCAAGAAATACTGCTGCAGAATACAGTTTCTTTTCGAATCCACTTGTTATTATGTTTAATATTCGATGGCATTGCTCTGGAGTTGCATGGCCTTTGCTAAACCCGAACTGATGCTCAGGTATTATATTGTTTTCCTCCAAAACTGGTAATAACCTATTCAAAAGGATTCTTTCAAATACTTTGGAAAATGTTACTAGAAGGCTAATCGGACGGTATGATGAGAGAATGTTTTCAGGCTTGTTTGGTTTTGGAATCATTATTACCTCCGCACATTTCCATTGTGTAGGAAAATGATCCAGCCTCAAAATTGCATTGTAAATAAGAGCTAAATATTGAATACATTTTTGAGAGAGATTTTTTATCACTCTTCCGTCAATTTTGTCATAGCCTGTTGACTTTTTATACCCTGTACCGTATGGTACAAAGGGTATATTGTGTTTGTGCAAGCCGAAAATGTATGTAACGTACAGAAGGAGAAGTCGGAGACCCCCCAAAGTTACCTAAAGTATGATCAGAGTGACTAGAGAAGTCAATATACCCATGTCCGTCTGTCCGTCTGTCCGTCTGACCGTCTGTCCGTCTGTCCGTATGAACGCCTAGATCTCAGAGATGGTAAGAGCTAGAGCAACCAAACTTTCAGATAAGATCCGTTATTTATCCATAGGAGACAAGTTTATTTTATTTTTTTGATATCGGGACTACATTATATAGCTCCCATAGGGGTGTTTCAGAGGACCTCGAAAAAAAGCAAAAGTTTTAGATGGATAATTCGTTTGCTTATGAAGATATCATAACCAAATTTGGCAATCGGAAGTTTTTTAGAAACCCCCAGCACTGTACCAAATTTTATCAAAATCGGTTGACTATATCATATAGCTCCCATAGGACCAATCGGTCGAAAATTTGTTTTTTGTACAAAATTCGTTGCGTTTCGTTTGTTTGTGAAGATATTATAACCAAATTTGGCATTTATAAATTTTTAAGAGTTCCCAAGCACTGTACCAAATTTGATCAAAATCGGTTGACTATATCATATAGCTCCCATAGGACCAATCGGTCAAAAAATCCTTTTTTGTACAAAATTCGTTGCGTTTCGTTTGTTTGTAAAGATATTATAACCAAATTTGGCATTTATCAGTTTTTAAGAGTTCCCAAGCACTGTACCAAATTTGATCAAAATCGGTTGACTATATCATATAGCTCCCATAGGATCGATCGGTCGAAAATTTGTTTTTTGTACAAAATTCGTTGTGTTTCGTTTGTTTGTGAAGATATTGTATCCAAATTTAGCATTAAGAAGTTTTTTAGAGTTCCCAAGCATTAAACGAAATTTGATCAAAATCGGTTGACTATATCATATAGCTCCCATAGGACCAATCGGTCAAAAAATCGTGTTTTGTACAAAATTCGTTGTGTTTCGTTTATTTGTGAACATACCGTAACCACATTTTGCATTAAGAAGTTTTTTAGAGTTCCCAAGCATTAAACCAAAATTTGATCAAAATCGGTTGACTATATCATATAGCTCCCATAGGATCGATCGGTCGAAAATTTGTTTTTTGTACAAAATTCGTTGTGAATCGTTTGTTTGTGAAGATATTGTAACCAAATTTGGCATTAAGTAGTTTTTTAAAGTTCCCAAGCACTGTACCAAATTTGATCAAAATTGGTTGACTATATCATATAGCTCCCATAGGACCAATCGGTCAAAAAAACGTATTTTGAACAAAATTCGTTGTGTTTCGTTTATTTGGCAAAGAAATATCTTTTGGAGTTTGTAAGCAATATATCGGACTTGATTGCAATTTGGTGGTACAGGGTATCCCAAAGTCGTCCGCGCCCGACTTTAACGTACGCCATCTTTTGGATTCAATCTTGTGAATTCTGCTTCAATTTCTGATACAGTGATTCGGCGAATGGGTAGGCACATCTGACAAGGCACATCCAAAAACTCTATTATTTCAGTGTCTTCTGGCGCAAGATTAGAATTAGTTTGAAATGTTGAGTGTAAATGTTGAGCGAATGCCTCAGCCTTACTTTTGTTGGTTCTACACCATTCTCCGTACTGATTACGTATAGTAACATTTCTCTTTGCAGGCCGTTTTAAATATTTGGTAGCTCTCCAAAGGCTGTACTCGTGATCCTTAGTGTTGGGATCCAAACTTTTAAGAAACTCGGCAGTTGCTTCATTTCTAATTTCGTAGAGGCGTTTTTTAAGTTGATTTGATGCTGCATTGCATCTCCTTTTATCTGCCTACGATTTTTTTCAAAGTTGGAAATATACTCCACTTTGAGCGGCTGTAGCAACTAAACTATTCATCCGAATTGACTAAAATTTTTATTTTCTTGATCCCTGGGAAATTCTAAATCAGATGCATGTATTACATTTAAAAAATGGTTACATCGCAAAATCGATTTTTGCAACGCTTTTGCGGCTGCCGTGCCACTGTGCGACGTCCCACTTGAGTTGAGTCCAATGACCGTTGATGTACGAATTTGCGTACTCAGCACTTCCCGTGCAAGCTGGCCGTTGTTGTTGTTGTTGCTGATGTTGTTGCTGCAGTGGCTGCAACAATGTGGCCTAAGCATGGGCTGCGTTGGTTCATGGGTGGCGTTAGTTCTTAGGGGGGTGCCATACCCCCATACATAACTCGCGCACTCTATTTTAGGTAGTACCGGTTGACCCCTGGGGGGAGTCACACATAGACTAGGTAGTCCTTAGTGATGCACTCTATTTTACACAAAATAATATTTATAGCAAACCTATATTTTGGGGAAAACAAAGTTAAACTTAAATCTAACAATTTTCAATTACTGTTTACTGCCCTTTTACGGCGATACGCTCACCCAGATGTTAATCCTGGTGATGGCAATACTTGGCGTGGCTCGTTCACGGAACGTGTATACTCCGACGCGGTCGCACCCGGTGCGCTACTAATTTAATAAATCCTTATATTCTTATATTATACGAAACGCCTTTAAATATATGGCACTGACTGTAATACATTCTCATAAGTTGCACTCATTCACTATGACTCTCTCAGACTGTCTCGATTTAGCTGTCGATCCCCCTTATATTGGCCTCGATCGGCGCCAAATCCTAAAATTCCTGCCCAAATTGATACTATCACATCCTAAGCGGCACTCTGCTTATCTGACTATGTATCCTAATTGTTAAGAAGGAGCTCGCTGTACCTAACAGTATCCCTATCACCTACTCTCCACTTACACCTATCCCTACTCACTAATACTAAATAATAAGTAGCGCTCCAATCTAAAGGCCGCTATACTTTATCTAGTATTGGTGAGAGTAAGCGCGCTTTCACCGCTACTCTCACCAAACAACTGTTTAGTGCCCTATTGTCAAATTATGAACAAAGTTGTGAGGAGGCAATTTGCTGCCTCCCCCCTTTCTTCGGGAAAGAAAAAAAAACAAACCACAAAAAAAAAAAAATCCGACACGTAAACTAGCAAACGTTGGCCCAGCCACCAAACGGCATGGCGCTCGTGGCCAGTTGTACCGCACCTTGCGGATCCCTTTACCTGCGCATGCGCGCATGGCAACGCTAGCATCAGCTGCACTACTGAAAAGAAAAAGAGTTGCTGCAGCAAAAGTGCAACGTAAGTAATTAAAATAAAAAGATGGCGTA
Source organism: Chymomyza fuscimana (assembly GCA_949987675.1). Classification (NCBI taxonomy): domain Eukaryota; kingdom Metazoa; phylum Arthropoda; class Insecta; order Diptera; family Drosophilidae; genus Chymomyza; species Chymomyza fuscimana. The sequence continues at coordinate 5,691,238 of OX465091.1, forward strand.
CGTTAAAGTCGGGCGCGGACGACTTTGGGATACCCTGTACCACTGCTTGCAATAAAATCCGGTAAATTGCTTAAGAACACCAAAAGACATTTGATTGCCAAATTAGATTATGATACCTTCATAAACAACCAAAAACAGACGAATTTTTAATCAACAACTATATATATGATATAGTCAATCGATTTTGATTTGGTACAGTGCTTGGGAACTCTAAAAAACTATTCGGCCGTGCTCCGGAAACCGAATCCACATGTTTCATTCGGATTCGTTTTGAAACCGAATGTTTGGTGCTCCCATTTCCACCAAACCGAATGTTTCATGTGCTTTGAAACCGAATGGTTTGTTGCATGTGGAATGAAACCGAATCGTCAAAATAGTATTAAAAAGCCACAAATTTTATATTGAAGTCATTTTTTATATATGCCTTGATATTCTTAGATTCTATTTATGCTAACTTTAATTTGCATATTATCTGCTAACTATTTTTAATAATTTTTTTCCTGACACAACCCAAAAATAGCATATACAAGCCGAACCGAATTTTCGTTTTGTTGGTGCATGTGTGTGTATCAAACATGGAAAAATTTCCCTTGTAACAAAAATAGTTAAATCGTGTTTAAATTTAATAAACATTGTTGCTAAATTAATATTTTTGTGTAATTTTATTTAAAAAAAATGAAATAATAAAGAACTAGCAATATATTAATGAAAATTAAATCTAAACAACATGTACTAATAAAAAGGTGCAAGACTGCGGCAGCCTTGTCAGCTGTTTTGTATCAAACAAAAAACATTTCGCGCCAAGAAACACAATGTAGGTGCATATTTAACCAAAAGAATTTAATGCTAAAAAATATACAAATAAACATTAAAATATATAGGACATGATTCTTTCATTTTTTTACGCCTTCTTTTAGCTTTAAAATAAGCCAATGAGGAAATAAATTACATTTTTGCAATGTTTACAAATTCTTAACAAAAGGCAGTCAGCTGGTTGCACCACAACATATGTGAATTTATCGATAAAAACGAGGGAAATTTACAAATGTATCGAAAATAAAAAAAGGAAATTATCGACAAAACATTCGGATTCCAGAGCATGCAAAACCGAATCCGAACAAAATTGTTCGGTTTGGATTTTTCGGTTTCCGGAGCATGGCTGATTAAGTGCCAAATTTGGTTAAGATATCTTCATAAACAACCGAATTATCCATCTAACACTTTTTGTTTTTTTCGAGGTCCTCTGAAACACCCCTATGGGAGCTATATAATATAACCCTCATATCAAAAAAATAAAATAAACTTGTCTCCCCTGACATAATAGCTCATCTAATCTGAAAATTTGGTTGCTCTAGCTCTTACCATCTCTGAGATCTAGGCGTTCACACAGACAGACGGACAGACGGACATGGGTATATCGACTTCTCTAGTCACCCTGATCATACTTTAAGTAACTTTGGGGGGTCTCCGACGTCTCCTTCTGTATGTTACATACATTTTCGGCCTGCACAAACTTAATATACCCTTTGTACCATACGGTACAGGGTATAAAAACATGCAAACAAAAAAACCAAAGCCTTGATTGACCCCCTTGTGCAAATTCGTATAAAGTACTTATAGTGTGAAATAATTTATTTTCCTTTCCATGTGTTATTTCCTGTTTCTGTGTCAATTTCCGCTTAATTTTGTCAGCCTTTCTACGATCTATGGCCGTCCTAAATCTTGGCCAAAACAAAAACCCTAAGGCCACCACTTTGGCCCTAACGAACGCGGTACCGACTACCGCCCGCCGTCACCAAGTGTCCGCCAGTTGTTTGCGGCTGATCGCGCTGTCGCTTTCGCTGCACCATATTATTCACGGCTGCTGGCCACGCAGCGTCATTGGAGAACTGCCGCCAAACACGCCGGGGTGCCGCTGCAGGCTTCTTGTATTGCGCGCTTACGCGCTTTGGCGTCTGCTGCTTTTTTTTGTGACACCGTGCTTGGCCCTTCGCAAGCCCCCGCCGAAATGGGCTGAGTTCTTGCAAATCGCTCACCGGCTGCCGTTGGCGCTGTTATTTTTGTTGTTGCTGCTCCTGATGCGTCTCTTGGCTTGGCCCTTCGCAATCCTCCGCCGAAATGGGCTGAGTTCTTACAAATCGGTCACCGGATGCCGTTGGCGCTGTTGTTTTTGTTGTTGCTGCTCCTGATGCGTCTCTCTTTGCCGTTGTTGATGACTTTGCTGTTGTTGCCGTTGTTGTTGTTTTTTCTGCTGTTGCTGTTGGTACTTTTGTTGCGGCCGGCATCGCCGCTGTTGCTGTTGTTGTTGTTGCTGCAGTTTCATTCGGATTCGTTTTGAAACCGAATGTTTGGTGCTCCCATTTCCACCAAACCGAATGTTTCATGTGCTTTGAAACCGAATGGTTTGTTGCATGTGGAATGAAACCGAATCGTCAAAATAGTATTAAAAAGCCACAAATTTTATATTGAAGTCATTTTTTATATATGCCTTGATATTCTTAGATTCTATTTATGCTAACTTTAATTTGCATATTATCTGCTAACTATTTTTAATAATTTTTTTCCTGACACAACCCAAAAATAGCATATACAAGCCAAACCGAATTTTCGTTTTGTTGGTGCATGTGTGTGTATCAAACATGGAAAAATTTTCCTTGTAACAAAAATAGTTAAATCGTGTTTAAATTTAATAAACATTGTTGCTAAATTAATATTTTTGTGTAATTTTATTTAAAAAAAATGAAATAATAAAGAACTAGCAATATATTAATGAAAATTAAATCTAAACAACATGTACTAATAAAAAGGTGCAAGACTGCGGCAGCCTTGTCAGCTGTTTTGTATCAAACAAAAAACATTTCGCGCCAAGAAACACAATGTAGGTGCATATTTAACCAAAAGAATTTAATGCTAAAAAATATACAAATAAACATTAAAATATATAGGACATGATTCTTTCATTTTTTTACGCCTTCTTTTAGCTTTAAAATAAGCCAATGAGGAAATAAATTACATTTTTGCAATGTTTACAAATTCTTAACAAAAGGCAGTCAGCTGGTTGCACCACAACATATGTGAATTTATCGATAAAAACGAGGGAAATTTACAAATGTATCGAAAATAAAAAAAGGAAATTATCGACAAAACATTCGGATTCCAGAGCATGCAAATCCGAATCCGAACAAAATTGTTCGGTTTGGATTTTTCGGTTTCCGGAGCATGGCTGATTAAGTGCCAAATTTGGTTAAGATATCTTCATAAACAACCGAATTATCCATCTAACACTTTTTGTTTTTTTCGAGGTCCTCTGAAACACCCCTATGGGAGCTATATAATATAACCCTCATATCAAAAAAATAAAATAAACTTGTCTCCCCTGACATAATAGCTCATCTAATCTGAAAATTTGGTTGCTCTAGCTCTTACCATCTCTGAGATCTAGGCGTTCACACAGACAGACGGACAGACGGACATGGGTATATCGACTTCTCTAGTCACCCTGATCATACTTTAAGTAACTTTGGGGGGTCTCCGACGTCTCCTTCTGTATGTTACATACATTTTCGGCCTGCACAAACTTAATATACCCTTTGTACCATACGGTACAGGGTATAAAAACATGCAAACAAAAAAACCAAAGCCTTGATTGACCCCCTTGTGCAAATTCGTATAAAGTACTTATAGTGTGAAATAATTTATTTTCCTTTCCATGTGTTATTTCCTGTTTCTGTGTCAATTTCCGCTTAATTTTGTCAGCCTTTCTACGATCTATGGCCGTCCTAAATCTTGGCCAAAACAAAAACCCTAAGGCCACCACTTTGGCCCTAACGAACGCGGTACCGACTACCGCCCGCCGTCACCAAGTGTCCGCCAGTTGTTTGCGGCTGATCGCGCTGTCGCTTTCGCTGCACCATATTATTCACGGCTGCTGGCCACGCAGCGTCATTGGAGAACTGCCGCCAAACACGCCGGGGTGCCGCTGCAGGCTTCTTGTATTGCGCGCTTACGCGCTTTGGCGTCTGCTGCTTTTTTTTGTGACACCGTGCTTGGCCCTTCGCAAGCCCCCGCCGAAATGGGCTGAGTTCTTGCAAATCGCTCACCGGCTGCCGTTGGCGCTGTTATTTTTGTTGTTGCTGCTCCTGATGCGTCTCTTGGCTTGGCCCTTCGCAATCCTCCGCCGAAATGGGCTGAGTTCTTACAAATCGGTCACCGGATGCCGTTGGCGCTGTTGTTTTTGTTGTTGCTGCTCCTGATGCGTCTCTCTTTGCCGTTGTTGATGACTTTGCTGTTGTTGCCGTTGTTGTTGTTTTTTCTGCTGTTGCTGTTGGTACTTTTGTTGCGGCCGGCATCGCCGCTGTTGCTGTTGTTGTTGTTGCTGCAGTTTCATTCGGATTCGTTTTGAAACCGAATGTTTGGTGCTCCCATTTCCACCAAACCGAATGTTTCATGTGCTTTGAAACCGAATGGTTTGTTGCATGTGGAATGAAACCGAATCGTCAAAATAGTATTAAAAAGCCACAAATTTTATATTGAAGTCATTTTTTATATATGCCTTGATATTCTTAGATTCTATTTATGCTAACTTTAATTTGCATATTATCTGCTAACTATTTTTAATAATTTTTTTCCTGACACAACCCAAAAATAGCATATACAAGCCAAACCGAATTTTCGTTTTGTTGGTGCATGTGTGTGTATCAAACATGGAAAAATTTTCCTTGTAACAAAAATAGTTAAATCGTGTTTAAATTTAATAAACATTGTTGCTAAATTAATATTTTTGTGTAATTTTATTTAAAAAAAATGAAATAATAAAGAACTAGCAATATATTAATGAAAATTAAATCTAAACAACATGTACTAATAAAAAGGTGCAAGACTGCGGCAGCCTTGTCAGCTGTTTTGTATCAAACAAAAAACATTTCGCGCCAAGAAACACAATGTAGGTGCATATTTAACCAAAAGAATTTAATGCTAAAAAATATACAAATAAACATTAAAATATATAGGACATGATTCTTTCATTTTTTTACGCCTTCTTTTAGCTTTAAAATAAGCCAATGAGGAAATAAATTACATTTTTGCAATGTTTACAAATTCTTAACAAAAGGCAGTCAGCTGGTTGCACCACAACATATGTGAATTTATCGATAAAAACGAGGGAAATTTACAAATGTATCGAAAATAAAAAAAGGAAATTATCGACAAAACATTCGGATTCCAGAGCATGCAAATCCGAATCCGAACAAAATTGTTCGGTTTGGATTTTTCGGTTTCCGGAGCATGGCTGATTAAGTGCCAAATTTGGTTAAGATATCTTCATAAACAACCGAATTATCCATCTAACACTTTTTGTTTTTTTCGAGGTCCTCTGAAACACCCCTATGGGAGCTATATAATATAACCCTCATATCAAAAAAATAAAATAAACTTGTCTCCCCTGACATAATAGCTCATCTAATCTGAAAATTTGGTTGCTCTAGCTCTTACCATCTCTGAGATCTAGGCGTTCACACAGACAGACGGACAGACGGACATGGGTATATCGACTTCTCTAGTCACCCTGATCATACTTTAAGTAACTTTGGGGGGTCTCCGACGTCTCCTTCTGTATGTTACATACATTTTCGGCCTGCACAAACTTAATATACCCTTTGTACCATACGGTACAGGGTATAAACACATGCAAACAAAAAAACCAAAGCCTTGATTGACCCCCTTGTGCAAATTCGTATAAAGTACTTATAGTGTGAAATAATTTATTTTCCTTTCCATGTGTTATTTCCTGTTTCTGTGTCAATTTCCGCTTAATTTTGTCAGCCTTTCTACGATCTATGGCCGTCCTAAATCTTGGCCAAAACAAAAACCCTAAGGCCACCACTTTGGCCCTAACGAACGCGGTACCGACTACCGCCCGCCGTCACCAAGTGTCCGCCAGTTGTTTGCGGCTGATCGCGCTGTCGCTTTCGCTGCACCATATTATTCACGGCTGCTGGCCACGCAGCGTCATTGGAGAACTGCCGCCAAACACGCCGGGGTGCCGCTGCCGGCTTCTTGTATTGCGCGCTTACGCGCTTTGGCGTCTGCTGCTTTTTTTTGTGACACCGTGCTTGGCCCTTCGCAAGCCCCCGCCGAAATGTGCTGAGTTCTTGCAAATCGCTCACCGGCTGCCGTTGGCGCTGTTATTTTTGTTGTTGCTGCTCCTGATGCGTCTCTTGGCTTGGCCCTTCGCAATCCTCCGCCGAAATGGGCTGAGTTCTTACAAATCGGTCACCGGATGCCGTTGGCGCTGTTGTTTTTGTTGTTGCTGCTCCTGATGCGTCTCTCTTTGCCGTTGTTGATGACTTTGCTGTTGTTGCCGTTGTTGTTGTTTTTTCTGCTGTTGCTGTTGGTACTTTTGTTGCGGCCGGCATCGCCGCTGTTGCTGTTGTTGTTGTTGCTGCAGTTTCATTCGGATTCGTTTTGAAACCGAATGTTTGGTGCTCCCATTTCCACCAAACCGAATGTTTCATGTGCTTTGAAACCGAATGGTTTGTTGCATGTGGAATGAAACCGAATCGTCAAAATAGTATTAAAAAGCCACAAATTTTATATTGAAGTCATTTTTTATATATGCCTTGATATTCTTAGATTCTATTTATGCTAACTTTAATTTGCATATTATCTGCTAACTATTTTTAATAATTTTTTTCCTGACACAACCCAAAAATAGCATATACAAGCCAAACCGAATTTTCGTTTTGTTGGTGCATGTGTGTGTATCAAACATGGAAAAATTTTCCTTGTAACAAAAATAGTTAAATCGTGTTTAAATTTAATAAACATTGTTGCTAAATTAATATTTTTGTGTAATTTTATTTAAAAAAAATGAAATAATAAAGAACTAGCAATATATTAATGAAAATTAAATCTAAACAACATGTACTAATAAAAAGGTGCAAGACTGCGGCAGCCTTGTCAGCTGTTTTGTATCAAACACAAAACATTTCGCGCCAAGAAACACAATGTAGGTGCATATTTAACCAAAAGAATTTAATGCTAAAAAATATACAAATAAACATTAAAATATATAGGACATGATTCTTTCATTTTTTTACGCCTTCTTTTAGCTTTAAAATAAGCCAATGAGGAAATAAATTACATTTTTGCAATGTTTACAAATTCTTAACAAAAGGCAGTCAGCTGGTTGCACCACAACATATGTGAATTTATCGATAAAAACGAGGGAAATTTACAAATGTATCGAAAATAAAAAAAGGAAATTATCGACAAAACATTCGGATTCCAGAGCATGCAAATCCGAATCCGAACAAAATTGTTCGGTTTGGATTTTTCGGTTTCCGGAGCATGGCTGATTAAGTGCCAAATTTGGTTAAGATATCTTCATAAACAACCGAATTATCCATCTAACACTTTTTGTTTTTTTCGAGGTCCTCTGAAACACCCCTATGGGAGCTATATAATATAACCCTCATATCAAAAAAATAAAATAAACTTGTCTCCCCTGACATAATAGCTCATCTAATCTGAAAATTTGGTTGCTCTAGCTCTTACCATCTCTGAGATCTAGGCGTTCACACAGACAGACGGACAGACGGACATGGGTATATCGACTTCTCTAGTCACCCTGATCATACTTTAAGTAACTTTGGGGGGTCTCCGACGTCTCCTTCTGTATGTTACATACATTTTCGGCCTGCACAAACTTAATATACCCTTTGTACCATACGGTACAGGGTATAAACACATGCAAACAAAAAAACCAAAGCCTTGATTGACCCACATTTGGAGGCAATATTAAAACTATCATTAACTAAAATAAATATTGATATTGACCAATTTTTAAGTTCTTTATATGTACCATAACTTTTTTTTCATTATTTTTTACCACTCTTATAAGAATGCACATACAATTTCTTACAGTGCACTCAATAAACTGTAATAACTGTTTACTTTAAATGTGTTAGTGTTTTTCTTTATATGTATTGGTTTTTGCTCTTCCATAAGCAGTGTTTGGACATCCCTGCCTTAGTATGTATACTGTCATTGGAAAAACAGTTGTCGGCAAAAATACACACTCATTTCGTCTTGCCGCTACCTCCTTATTATACCTTACAAAAGTGCGTATTTTACCATGAAATGAAATGCTTAGAACGCGTACTGTTCCTGCGAGGATAGCAAAATACGAAAATGAAACATAAATTTTCTTATGACAATAAAAAAAAATATATTTAATAGAAAAATAACAGAAATTATGGAAAATAGTTGAATCTAACATCCTCTGAGAATCGAACCCCGACACATTAGACTATGAGTCGAACACGCATTCCATTAGGCCATTGCCACTGCGCGTGTCACTGTTGCAAAGTGTCATTTTCAAGCAAATGTAAAAATTCAAGCAATAGTTTCTGTGGGGTACTAATATCAGTACCCCACATAGTAAAATTTTTTTGTTTGAGATGCGCATTCTATGTAGTTCTATATTCTTTGGTAGAAATTAATTCTAAGTTATAAAAGGTTTGTAACCAGAGCAAATTAATGTCACTTTATTATTTATTTATTTATTTATTTATTTATTTACCCTAATATTATAAATGTTCATTTAATAATTAATTACAAAATATATAGTTTAGCCTTTACAGCTTTACAACTATAATATTTACATTTTAAGCATTAAGTCAAAATATTTGTTATATAATATTAAATAATAAGGAAAAAGGGGAAAAAACCTTACAATATGGAGAAAAAAAAAAAAAAAAAAAAGTAATTAAAGACTAGAAAAAGGCTAAGGACCATAAAGATCTGGATCATCACTAATAGTGTGGGATGTTAATGTTTTTAAATTAAATTTTGTTATAGCCTGATAAATTTTGTCATCAATCATGCAAATATCTGCTTTTTTATGGAGTTGAGAAGTGGAGTAATAGAATGGAACATCAAATATCATTTTTAGGATCTTATTCTGGATTCTTTGTAATTTAAGTCGGTGACACGCTGCACAATCACCCCAAACCTCCGAGCCATAAAAAATAATTGGTACAAATATAGATTTAAATAAAGTTAGTTTGTTGTTTACTTGCAGCTTCGACTTTCGATTTATAAGAGGATACAAAATTTTTATTGTCTTATTTACTTTATCTAAAGTTTTTGCAATATGCACATTAAATTTCAATTTATTGTCGATATAAATACCAAGATATTTTATATAACTTTCCCATTGGACACATACGTTATTTATTAACAGAGTCGAGTTGGGCAAGTGACATGGTTTCCGCTTGCGGGTGAAGAAAATTGCATTTGTTTTGGCCCCAGCAAAGAGAACGACGCGTCAAACTTACTCTACCTTACCAGAGAGTACCAAATAGACAGAGGCGAAAATTCTCTCCGAGTTCGAAACTCGAAAAAGATTCTGCGTGACTTGGGCTCGGAAACACAATGCAAAGCAAAACAAACGAAATTCGAAATTGCTTCACATTGCTTTGCTTTGCGCGAACCTCAAACACAACACAACACAGACCGAGGCAATGGTTGTCTTTGCTTTTGGTTTGGTCGAACCGAACCTAAGTGAACGCAAAAACGTCACAACACAGCTCGATCGAACGCTTGCTTTTGCTTAGTATATGTACTTTAATAATGTTTATACCAATATACAAATACTGTATGAAAATGGAATTAAAATTTTATTTTATATAAATAAAAAGGAGCATGCACATTTTAACTTTTCATTACAAATTTTTTTTTTTTTTATATAATTATAAAGTAGAAGTTAATTCTAAGTTATAAAAGGTTTGTAACCAGAGCAACGTAGGGCTTCAGGCTCTCATTACAAATTAATGTCACTTTATTGTTTTAAGCTTAGTAAAAAAATTTGTAAAACAAAAAACATTTTTAATATTCGTTAAGGAATTTGTAATTTTTTAATTTAAAAGGAACATTCATATAAATATAGGTAAGAACGAAACATTTGGCTAATGCATGAACATCAACACAAACGCAGCCAGAGCCAATGCTTGCTTTTGCTTAGTTATTGTAGTTCACTGCAGCTTTTGCTTGTATACGCATATTTGCAAAGTCCATACGATAGTGGCTATGGATGAGAGGAATGAGAGCTTGTCTCCCAATCCAATGAAACAGAGATCAAATTCCAATGGTTTTATCATTTTTTAAATTTTCCTGTTTTTGTCAAGAAAAAGTTGTATTTTTCTGCACATATTTTGTGGTTTTGCTCTGTTAAAACAAAAGATTGCGTCACGTGCATTTGATCGCGTACCAACAGATGCACTTTTGCAGGGTGTAATAAAAAGGTGGTAGTAGAGTGCCTAGGCATTCGTGAATTCATCATTATTTATATATTTAATAAATTTAAATATATTAAATAATAAAATTACTTAAGAACTAGAGTACTAGCAACAGTGGCCCTATAAGTTGCAGTTAATAATGACAACGCAATGACCAAAACTCTGTTGGTTTTGTTTCGGCTAAAAATGTCTTGTTGTGTGCGCCACTTGAGAAACCGTTCAGCATAATGATAGCTAAATACTCTTCTTCGTATTTTTCGCTTCTTATGCATGCATTTGTTAGTGTAAAAGCGAACGCAATAGCAAAGTTTCATAGCTGCCACATATTAGAAAAGGGTATGAATGCTCTGAAACGAAAAATTTACAAATTTGGCTGCGGCGGAATTTGTGGACATAGCCGAAAGCCAACAACGAAGCTTAGAGCCGAGTTCAATTGTAAGAACACGAGAATGGTATGTGATATTTTTAGATTTTCCTTTTTAACTCTCTCTACTCGCCCGCACCATGGTATTTGCGTTACACTTCTTAGAGTTTATAATGTGTTTGGGCTGCCGGCCTTGGCTAACAAGCGCTGAACTGAATTTGCTCGAGATTCAAATTAAATGTATTACTTAATCATCATTTTTGACTTCTTTCTTCTCTATTTCAATTAGTATGCAATTTATTTTTTGTAATTTAAAAAAAAACAACTTTTAATCATTTTACATGACAATTTTAGGGAAAACAAATATAATCTGTAAACATATCTAAACTTTTTTTTTTGTAAAAATTTAGTTAATTATAAAATAAAGTTAATTATGTAAACTGCTTTGATGCAACAATGTTTAAAAAATAAAACGAAAAATGTTTTTTTTTATCTTAAAAGATCACAAACATCATAATAAAGTTGTAAAATATTTCATTAAATACTGCCTGTTCACAAATATACAAACGTGTATGAAAAGCAAAACGTATTTGGCTCGACTGCAATGCCTGTATTCGATTTTGTCAACGCGTTATGTTTAGGAAATGCTTCGCTGTTATTTAATACAGAAAACATAGAGATTGAGCTGGAAAAAGATACTTAGTAGCAACTATCATCAGATTGTTTAGGACCCTAATTTAGTCTTAAACAGAGTTTTCAAGCGGCATGTTGCCCTTTCCCGCCTTAAAGTGGTTGGTGTGATTTTTGCATTAATATTTTTTTTTTTGCTATTAAAGTTAGATTCATGTTTTTGTAATCAAAAATCATTGGCAGTAAAATCTAGCATTTTTCAAATAAATAAATATAAATATAAAATATAAAAAAAAATAAATATAAATATAATAAATATAATTATTTTTCTTGCTGATGATTTAATTAAAAATTATAAAGTAAATAATTTAGGCTTCTTTTTATTTATTTTGCAGTCAGGGTCTAGGCGTTACATTCTAAATTTATATAAAATACTTATCATAACCTAGGGTAGCGATTGAACTAAAATGTTTCTATTTCTAAGTCTATGCATAAACATCAAAGCAAACGCAGCCAGAGCCAATGCTTCATTTCGCTTTGCTTTGACCGAGCCCAAGTCCACGCAGAAACGTCACAACAAACGCCAATGCTTGCCTTTTTGGTTTGATCGAGCCTAAGTCCACGCAACACAACACAACACAAAACGAGCCAATGCTTGCCTTTGCTTTTGCTTTTAACGAGCCAAAGTCACGCAGAAACGACACAGCACAACGCAGAAAGAACCAATGTTCATATCGGTGCTTTGCTTTTGCCGAGCCCAAGTCAATGCAGAAACATCAACACAAAGCACCTTTTGTGTTTGATTTTGGTTTTGCGCAAACCGAGCCTAAGTCCACGCATAATCTTTCAATGGTAAAAAAAGCTCGGAGAGAATTTTCGCCTCTGTCTATTTGGTACTCTCTGCCACGATCAAGTTGTCGCGTTTACACAAACGACTATACGCGTATTTATACATTTTTTATTTTATTTATTTATTTATTTGAGGGGTACAACTACGTACAGTTGACATTATATTATAAAAAAGTACATATAATTTATTTAGAAAAGAAATTAGAGCGAGGGAATTGATATGAACTAATCCGCGTCTCTAGCCCGATGGGTGAACTTTTTAATGATATGCACCAACTCACATCAAGAACTGGCCAGAAACTTGGATTTACAATATTAAAGTTAAAAAAAGGAAGCAAGATAAAAATTAAACATTATATCGCAAAAAAAGCCAATGGATCACCATTGACCAAGTGGGTGACTCATAATATAGGATTGGTCAAGGATGCTCGAAGTGGCAAGTCAAGGTGACTTAAGATAGAAGAAGTGGTAGATTGAATAGACCGTTCGAAAGAGAGGAAATTGTAAAAGTTATTATAGTTAGAGCATAAGACACGGAAAGGGTCGTGCAAAGCATAATTAGATCTACAAAACTGTAAGGCTAAGGGTCGAAAATTACGAGTTACTCTGGTTGGTATGACCAAAGTAACTTTGCTAAGGAGTACATTGGAATCGATAAGACAGTTTATGCAAGAATAACACGCCGTGGCATGTTCTGCGATGATTTAAGGAAGGTATTGCATTACGCGCATTGTACACATTACAGCTGCAAAGCTTAAGCGCCTATTCGTACATACATACGTACAAACATACATACACACCAGCAACAGCACCTGCATAAGCCTCTCTTTTCGTTGTCGCTTATAACGGCTGCTGCAGTGCTGTTGTTGTTGTTATCTCTTTCGTTGGCGCGCTTAAGTTTAGCTGTAATCTAAGAGATTCACTCCCCTACACCAAGTTGGTCCGGCACATTTTATTTTAACAGCCGTTTGCACCAACTGTGTGTGCGCTCCCCTTTACTTCTCGTTTAGTATATTACAATTGAGTAATTGCTAATAATTTCGTTCCTTTTGTTTTTGTTTATAAAAAAGTTTCAATATTTTCCGTTTCATCATGGCAGGAGACCATAAAGAAAAACCAATAAAGGAGTCTCTTGAGGAAAATAAAAGAAAATTAAGTACTTGCGTTAGGAGTATTCTGCGACTCAAGCAGAAGTTAACAGAAAATTTAATTCCAAAAACTCTAAGTGAATTAAATTGTAGGCTAGAGCTTATAAATACGCATATAGACAATGCTTATGTATATCAGTCTCGCATTGAACCCATTGATGCTGAAGACGATTACAGAGATGACTTAGAAGATTTATGTGTTGAAACTAAAGGTCAACTTGTCTCCCTGATTTCCTACTAAAAGTCAAAAGCCAAGCTTGACAGTCAAACAGTAGCCGCTGTCGTAGCTGCGCCTTCACATGCTCGCCTTGTTAGCTCTACCACAGTTCAGTGGTAAATACTCTGAATTTAAAAATTTCATTGGATTTTTTGAGACACTGGTTGAAAATGATAAGTCCATACCCAGCATTGAGAAGTTCAATTATTTGATTTCGTGTCTCTCCGGTGAAGCTCTAGGAACCTTAAGAGCATTCCAAGTAACCGAAAAAAATTATACCAAAGCCCTTGCTGCGCTAAAAAGAGTTTACGATAATGATTGCCTCATTTTCGCAGAAAATATTTCTGCTCTTTTATGGTTCGTTGCTTTCGATTGCTGACGATCGAAAAATATCAAACGCCGTATGATACACCTTGTTATGAGCAAAGTCGACCCCATTACTAAACAAAAATGGGAAGAACAGCTCGATTATTCTCGCATTCCATTGTGGAGTGATTGCGAAACAGCGTTAGATCGCCGATACCAACATTTGTCAGCTCAAGAATCGGCTAAAGCATCAAGTGATGTTGCCAAATCTAATCCTAAAGCTGTGACTCAACATAATCGTAGCTCATTTTCGTGCTCTGCGGCTAAGCCTAAAACCGACAGAAGGACCCAGAAGTGTCAATTTTGTAATTGCGAAGAGCACTTTATAAATAGATGCACTGCATTTGCTGCATTAGCTGTGCAACAGCGGTTTGAATTTGCAAAAACAGTTCCCTTGTGCATTAATTGCCTTCGGTCGGGTCACACTGTTACTAAGTGCGGTAGTACCAAGTGTCGTGTATGCAATCGTCCTCACCATTCGTTGCTACACATATACCCTGTCGTAAATGGAAATCGAGCGCTACCACCACCTATTACCTCCGCTCAGGGTCAGCCATCCACTTCACATGCTATGCATGCGACGTCATCGGATAAAGTGATCCTTGCAACATCCGTCGTGTGTGTCAAAACAGTATCAGGTGAATACGTTTTGGCTAGAGCACTTCTAGATTCTGGTTCACAAACTAATTTTGTAACAGAAGAACTAGCTCAAAAGTTGCAATTGCGTCGAGAAGAATCGTGAATTGGTGAATCCAATTCCCAAGTTAGGAAAAAAATACACACTGTGGTAAAGTCGCGAGTCAATTGTTGTGAGTTTCCAGTCGATTTGTGGATTCTCAAGTCTATTTCTGGGTACCAGCCAAACCAAACAGTTAATGTAACTGGTTGGAAAATACCCAACAATCTGCAATTGGCTGATTGGTGCTGAAACGTTTTGCGAACTCTTATCTGTTGGTCAAATTAAGCAAGGCCCTGACTGTCCCATCCTGCAAAAGACTCTCCTCGGATGGATTGTATCTGGAAGATACTCATCAAGAGGAGCTCCCACTGAAGATATTGTTGTCAATCTGAGTTGTAAAGAAGAACCCTTGGCCTCAATTGATAGAACTTTGCAGAAGTTTTGGTCAGTTGAAGAGTTACCTAAACAAATCAAGTTTCAAAGTCCAGAACAACAGATGTGCGAAAAACATTTTTCTGAAAATACGCAAGTTTTGCCGTCAGGTCGTTTCGAAGTGAAATTGCCTTTCAAATCTGACCCAAGTAAATTAGGATTATCGTTTGAAACCGCAAAGCGGCGGTTTTTGATGCTCGAGAAAAAGTTGGAAAAAAATTTCGAATTAAAGAAAATGTACTTGGAATTTATGGAAGAGTACCTTTCTTTAGGACACATGTCAGAAACAGACAATAAAATCCCAACAGGTCCACACTATTTTATTCCGCATCAGTGCAAGTTGCGCGTAGTCTTTGACGCATCCTGTCGTACCTCCACTCAAGTTGCGTTGAACGGTATACTTATGGTTGGACCGCCCATACAAGAAGATTTGTACTCGGCTTTGCTTCGTTTTCGCCTTCACCAATACGCTTTAACGGCTGACATTAAGAAAATGTATCGCCAAGTAATGGTACATGAAGCAGATCGAGATTTTCAACTAGTAGTGTGGAGAAGAGACCCATCTGACTCTTTGAAGATATTCAGGTTAAATACCGTCACTTATGGCACCGCGCCTGCTCCTTTTCTTGCGATACGGTGCTTAACAAAGCTGAGTGAGAACAACGAGTCATCTCACCCAATAGCTGCTGATGTTATCAGGAATGATTTTTACGTAGATGACATGTTAACTGGTGCTGAATGTGTTGAGAAACTAAAGACAATCAAGTCTGAAGTAAATCTGGCATTGCTAAACGCAGGGTTTGAGCTAGCAAAATGGCACTCAAACAGTCCTGATATCTCCACATCCGAGAGCACAGCTAAGCCGATAACAATCGCAGAGTCAGATTCTACCAAAACCCTTGGAGTTCTCTGGTTGCCAAATGAAGATGTCTTCCAATTTAAGGTCGACAACTCATTTATGGGTCTCCGAGCAACAAAGCGGAACATTCTCTCGGTGACATCTCGTTTGTTTGATCCTCTTGGACTGTTGAGCCCCCTAGTTGTAAAGGCTAAAGTCCTAATGCAGGAACTTTGGCTGCAGAAGCTAGGTTGGGATGAATCCATTCCATTAAGTTTGGAAACCGCATGGGAAACACTGAAATCAACTATGATTTAGCCACAAGACATAAAAGTACCACGGTTTGTTTTCACAGCTCCAACGTCACCGATTGAGGTACATGGCTTTGCCGACGCCTCTATAAGAGCATATGGCGCCTGCGTTTACATACGCAGTAACACTGCAGAAGGATTTCGCATTTCGTTGCTTACATCAATGTCAAAAGTAGCACCTCTCAAGACTAAGACATTACCTAGACTTGAGCTGTATGCTGCTCACCTTCTTGCAGAACTCTGTTCTCGAGTGAAGCCTTTAATAAAATCTCCAATAAATCAGACTATATTATGGTCAGACTCAGAGATCACACTCCATTGGATCAAAACTCATCCTTCGTTGTTATCAACTTTTGTTTCAAATCGTGGCTGAGATCCAGGAGTGGACAGAGGATGCCATATGGCGCCATGTACCAACTAAGCAAAACCCAGCAGATATTGTCTCTCGTGGCTGCGATGTAAAAGAACTTGCAGAATCAATTTCGTTTAAAGGTCCCTCCTTTTTAGAAGAACACCAAGATGCCTGGCCAAAGAATGCTCATTTCGAGCTCATTGAGGAGATGCGAACGTTGGAAGTTCGAAATACTGCTGTTGGACTGGCAGCTGTAATAGAGAGGTCGGATCTATTAAAACTTATTGAAAAATATTCATCGCATGCCAAGCTGCTGAGAGTATTTGCTTATGTTTTCCGCTTCATTCAAAAATGTAAAGATAAAATTGTTAAATTTGACAATGCTCCTACGGCACAAGAGCGCAAGGAAGCGTTTCTAAAAATTGTTGAAATAATTCAAGCTTTTGAGTTTCGAGAAGAGATTGAAAGGGTTCGAAAAAGCGCCCGCTTGGGTTCGAGCTTACAATCTCTTAATCCATTTATACACACTTATAGTGGATCAGTGTGTACATTTTCGTTGTTGCGAGTTGGGGGCAGACTTCTAAATGCTCCTATTTCATATGATGCCTGTTGTTGCTCAAAGGAGCTTTGTTGGAATTTACCTGTATTAATATATGTATTTATTGCCTATCCGACTCGATCGACCCAATTTTGATCGAAGTAGAATTCGAGGGATCAGCACCACTTAATAATTGATACACATTGACAGTTGTACTTAATTATAATATTTATTATTGACAAAGCAAACTTATATTTAGCGGCTTGACCATTTCATTTAATTTAACAAATCAATCGCATCTTACTTCTTTAAGTGCGCGGCAACAACTCGGCGTCCAATCGAAAAGTACATATAACCTCAAAAGAATCGATATTCGCGATACTTACTTAAATTTTAAACTATCGATATGCAATAATGTATTTAGTGCAGTATCGATGTTTTACATTTTATGCTTACAGTTTAAATTCAAATTAATGTTTTACTTCACAACATTCTCCTCCCAAAGTATTGCTATTTCAATTTGCAATACTTTTATTCTTATATACTACTTCTAACTTAATAAGTTTAAAAACAGGTCTTTTATAAATTCCATTTTTTGTTTTTACATCAACATCAACATCCATCTTGAGACGGATATGTTTTAATAACTTTGCCCATTGGCCATACATTTCGAGTTAAATTAACATCAGTAATTAATACAATATCTCCTTCAGGGATTATACCTTGCTCTTTTGTCCATTTTCGGCTACATATAAGATACTGTCGATAATCTTTCTTCCATTTTTGCCAAAACAAATCTGCTATCTTCTGGGAAGCTTTCCACATGTTTAACAATTTTAAGTCCCTGTCAGAGGAATTCGGATAAAAAGAATATCTATAGTCTGGACCAATTAAAACACTGTTCGGTGTCAATGGTTCGTCGTCAATTAGTTCTGCGGGTATATATAAAAGTGGTCTACTATTTATAATGAATTCAACTTCACAAAAAACCGTTCTCAATATTTGTTCTCTTGGAAATCTCTCTTTCAAAAGATGAATCATATATTTTTTAACTGATTGTATAAGTCGTTCCCAAGCTCCTCCCATGTGTGGCGATAGGGGCGGATTGAAAAACCAAGTGCATCCTAAACTGAATAAGTTCATTTTTTGGCCAACTGTCTATAATTTCTCTAAAATTTTTGTAGGCCTTCTTAAAGTTAGTTCCGTTATCGGAATACATTTCTATTGGAAATCCTCGTCGGCAACCAAATTGACGAAAGGCATTCATAAATGCGTTACATGACAAATCTTCAGCTATTTCCAAATGGATGGCACGAGATGACATACAAGTAAATATACTTCGTAACCCTTAACGAGACTACGATTGACTGAAACTTCAATAGGACCGAAATAATCGACACCTGTCTTTAAAAAGGTCTTTCAGTTGGTTCGACTCTACATGATGGTAACTGACCCATTATGGGTTCAAGAGGCTTTGCTCTTTTATTCTTACAGAACTGACAATTTCGAATGATTTTTTTGACTACGCTCCGGCAGCTTATTATCCAGTATTTTTTCCTTAAGTTAGCAATTACAGTTTCCGTACCCATATGATAATTCGATCTGTGATAAAAGTTAACCAATAAATCTGCAATTGAATGACCCTTGCCCAAAATAATAGGGTTTTTAGAATCAAAATCAAAGCTTTCTTCATTTATGTTATTCAGTCTTCCTCCTATTTTTAACAATCCATCTGTTGACAAAACCACGGGAAGTGAATTTAAGGAACTTGATTTTTCCAATGATTTTGATTTCAAGAAGCAATCAATTTCATTTTTATAACAATCATACTGAACCTTCTTGAATATCATAAGTTCTGCCCTAGATAACTCGTCAACTGTCAGTTCACCCTTGAGTTTCGTCGGTGTCCTCAAATTGTTTATATATCTCAAAACCCAAGCAATTGTGCGCAAAAATCTCATCCAATTATTGAATTGAATGTCGCATTCCTCAATTGTAAAGCTTGTCATCATTCTTGGGATTTTAAACTCATTTAGTTTCATTATTCCAATACACAAGTTTTTCCACATTTCATAGTTTTCGTCCGTCAATGATTCGTCCCAACCAATTCCGCTTTCCCAAATAGCTTGTAAAAGAATTTTGTTTGCAATTAAAAGCTTTGTTAAAAATCATAACGGATCAAATATTGACATAGTTAGCTTAAGCACTTCACGTTTTGTCGGTCTACGCGACAAATTTAAAATCTCAATGTATGCCCTCTGAAACTTCATGTTAAATCTGAAAATATCATTTCTAAAGTCCCATATAAGGCCTAATACACGTTCTTCAAATATGTTTTTAATGTGTTTGTCTTCACTGCATATGTCATTTATTTGAAGTTGCCTTGAAACTTCAGTCGAATGGGAAACCCAATTACACATGTCAATCCAGCTTGTCTGTGTATGTACATAACTTCATTTATTAACTTGATTGCGCTTTCTACATTAGCGGCTCCTCCCAAGTAGTCATCCATATAATGTTTCCTCACTATATCGTCTGAGGCTTTTGGAAATTCATTTTTGAAATCTAATGCATTACGATTTCTTCCAAAGAATTCTTTGCGCATGACGATCTTCCTCTCGTATTTGTATCTGCAGAAACATTTCTTTAATATCTCCCACAAAGGCTATTTCATGCTCTCGAAAGTTCATTAAAACTGCAATTAACTGATTGTAAAGATCGGGTCCCTGAAGCAGAAAATCATTCAGACAATAACCGTTACTTTTTGATGCTGCATCAAAAACTATTCTTAGTTTATCTGGTTTATTAGCGTTTACCACGCCGAAATGCGGTAAATAATATGTCAAGTTAGTCTTAACTAGTGCCTCGCTTTGGCTTAATTTTCTTAAATACCCTTTGACTACGTATGAATCTATCATTTCTTGATATTTCTGTCCATATTTTTTGTCCTTATCAATTTTCCGTTCTAAATGCAACAATCTATTGTAAGCATTTTGATAACTGTCAGGTAGTTGAACATTTTCATTTTTCCAAAATAGTCCACATTCAAATCTATCAACTGTCTTTGTTTTTCCCACAACGGAAATTGGGATCACTTTTAAAAGTACCTTGCTGTCATTAAAGTTAATGTTACAATTGTTTTCGATGCCTGACTGTGCTTTCTCATGAGTTTCTAGGTGATTTGACTGTTTATCTTTGTGTTCAGAGTAAAATAATGGCCATTCTAGTGGATTACGAGAAAATTCAGGTAGATCCTGTGTGACTGTCTGTCTAGCCATAAACGTTTGCATAACGTTTCTATCAATTGCCCTTTCATAATTATTATTGAATTCACAAGAACTAAACTGTGGCTGTCTGCCAACCCACTCACGTGTGCGTACTTCAGTTTGTATGTTGCTGTCTTTACTTCCGTTGTCGCTTGTTTGATCCTCACAGTTTTTTTCCAAACGCGCCATTTGTAATTTGAATTGAAGGTCATTCTGTTTTTGCTGGTAGTCCAATAAAGTGCGTTGGTGCTCAATCTCTTGCTGCGTCTTCAAAGAGTCAATTTCCATTTGCAGCTTTTGTAGTTTAGTCGACTTCTTTGAATACTTTGATCCTGCTGTTGATTTATTTTCAATGGCTGTTGAACGCACTGTTTGCACCACAGTTGTGTCGAACTGTGGCACGTTCTCATTGCCAATTGCGTTTTCCATACTTTTGCTGATGTCCTCAGCTTTCTCAATTTTCTTTTTGTTACTGCGTGTTACTGGCATTATCGCTGTATACGACCCAGATATTTTATGCAGAACAATTAATTATTTATTTGATTTGTTTTTAAATTCGTCGTCGCTTGACTTTATGTATATGCCCAAGTTTTTATGTACCCGGCATCACATACACACAAATAAGCATTTTTACAGTTTTGTCAGATGTGTATCATAAGTACATACGTACGTACGCGCGTCAGCATACATACATATACACACTTGTGGTGAAATTCCAAGAATTTATTTTAATGGCGGCTGCTTCTCCAACGTGCCGTTCTGTTATGCTCGAAGGACCATTTGTTGTTGCTCAAAGGAGCTTTGTTGGAATTTACCTGTATTAATATATGTATTTATTGCCTATCCGGCTCGAAGGACCATTTGTTGTTGCTCAAAGGAGCTCTGTTGGAATTTACCTGTATTAATATATGTATTTATTGCCTATCCGGCTCGATCGACCCAATTTTGATCGAAGTAGAATTCGAGGGATCAGCACCACTTAATAATTGGTACACATTGACAGTTGTACTTAATTATAATATTTATTATTGACAAAGCAAACTTATATTTAGCGGCTTGACCATTTCATTTAATTTAACAAATCAATCGCGTCTTACTTCTTTAAGTGCGCGGCAACAACTCGGAGTCCAATCGAAAAGTATATATATACTCAAAAGAATCGATATTCGCGATACTTACTTAAATTTTAAACTATCGATATGCAATAATGTATTTCAACAAGGAGTATCAAACTAATAGAGACGAACACTCGCACAAAAAGTTCTCGGTGGCGCAGAAAATCATGACGGTTTCAGCGTTTACATTTGAGTTGCTTTTGTGTGCGTTTGTGAAACGAATAGAATGAAAGAAAATGTAGGCAGTCAGCTGTTGGCTGCCGTTTTTGTTTTGATCTCGTCTGCTTATTGAAATTCGCAAATGTGTGCTGTTGTGAGCGCGCGCAATTATGAAAACAAAGCAGCAGCAACGCAGGTAAAATATGTATATGTACATTTGTAGGTTGTTAATGCAAAGGCTTGTACATGTGTGCAAGAAGTTGTTCATGAAACTGTTAAAGATTTATTGACGAAAATGTTGCCGTCAAAATGTATGATTTTTATTGAATAAAACCAAATACTTTTTAAATCATGTACTAAAAAGCTTGCACTTATTTAGCTGACATTGTTAACCAAAAAAAAACATCAAAAATGTAAATTTTGGTGTTTACTGCAACAAAAAGAACTCGTATCTCAAAAATGCGTCGCAACAAAAAGATGTGATACCCACTCCAAAGTATCTTTCAAAGTTAATTTGGAGTTTCGTGTTAATAATTTTTTACTTCTATTTTTGCAAATCAGTTTTCACTAATATAGTCTGTATCAATAGGGCAATCGTTAGATTGTCTTGCGAAGCTTGTGATGGTGTATGTACAAAGTGCGGTGAGCTATTCGGAATGACTTAAGTCAGTGTCACGAAAATAAACTCAACAGTCCGTCTTTTTTACCCTCTTCATAGAAAACACAGTTTTTGTAGTCTAGAATCATATATAAATATGTATGTTTTTAAGCAAAATGCGAAAGTTTATCCAATACATTGTAGTTCTTATAATCTTAAGTGATTCTGTAAGTAGTTTTGTATAAGACGTATAAACATATTTTGTATAAAACGATTTTGTATAAAATATGCATAAATCTTTCTTACTGATTTGTTAAAATATGATTAGTGAACATTTATTAACGTTTAACACCAAATTTACTTCCAGAGATGCTTTGCAGTAGGTATCACATCTTTTTGTTGTGACGCATTTTTAAGATACCAGAAGAACACTAAACACAAATTTAATATATTATATTAGATGGTGTTTTTGGTAGGATAAATTAGTTTCTACAAATAATTATTTTTAAACGTAAAAAATTTGCCTCCTAGGAACGGGTAAAAAAATTTAATACCCGACTACCTTGTAGCTTTTTCTCGAAAAAAATTTTATTCCTGCAAATTCCTTCTAAGAACTTTCCAACTGGAATTTTTATTTTTTTTGGTGCAAACCAATATTTATACCACTTGTTACCATAATTACGTAGAGTCAAATATTGACTCAGTTTATTGGCAAGGGGAGGTGAAAGTGAATTTTTGACGGAGGTGGCTCAATCGCTAACCGAGGTTATGATAAGCATTTTGGTATAGAGGACTTGGTGTCTGCCACGACTCCTTCTGCCCGTTACATACATTGCACAAATCTAGTATACCCATTGGACCTATAGGTACAGGGTTTAAATACGGACTGTTGAGTTTATTTTCGTGACACTGACTTAAGTCATTCCGAATAGCTCACCGCACTTTGTACATACACCATCACAAGCTTCGCAAGACAATCTAACGATTGCCCTATTGATACAGACTATATTAGTGAAAACTGATTTGCAAAAATAGAAGTAAAAAATTATTAACACGAAACTCCAAATTAACTTTGAAAGATACTTTGGAGTGGGTATCACATCTTTTTGTTGCGACGCATTTTTGAGATACGAGTTCTTTTTGTTGCAGTAAACACCAAAATTTACATTTTTGATGTTTTTTTTTGGTGGGATATCATACCTTTTTGTTAAAAACGATACGATAGTAGCTTAAATTCTTAACAATTGCGCATGTATTTAATATATTGATTTGAGCATATAATTGGAATTAAGCGTAGCGGTAGGTGATAATAACAATTACTTTACATTTTTATGCATTTTCAAGTATTTTAAATTAATGCTGGGTAGTAAGCTATTTTGCCCACGACCGTAATTTTACCCCCTTGGCCTGTAAATTGTATCTATCTTTGACTGTACGTAATTATAGTAAAAAAATACTTAGAATCACCAAATTTGGTAAATTCATGTGGCCTTAATGAACAAATCCACATTCAATTTATTTTTTAATTTTTTATAGGTATGGGGTACTACACTGTCGGGCACCGCCTCGACTGTATCACATTTTTTTATTTTAGGGTTTTGCTCATATAGTAAACATAGTACACATATAAGTTTAATAGAGAAATGCAGTGTGTTACGCTACTTTACTTAAAAAGAAAATGTAAGCCCCTTTAGCCTTATAGAAACAATTCTTAGTAGAAACACTTGCGTCGTTAATATAGATCCAACCCGTCTTTTGCTTTAAAGTGGCTACATAAGGACTGCTGTTTAAAGTCCCATTATGAAATGTAGCGCTTATTACTCGGTATACCCGCCTATTATCAAGATGGACGTAGAAACTCCTTTAACTTAACTATTTTCAATTTTAACTGTAACTTTGTTTTCATTGACCTTAAGCATAAGCGCTTCTCTCTTTATCACATTGTGCAAATGCACCATAGTTTGCTGACAATTCTGTTTGTTTTATTTAAAAAATTTTTGCAAGCAATATACTAGATAGTCGGTTTTCCCTGTTACTACCCCCACAATAATCAGTTTAACGAACCGAGTGCCATGATACCCTAATTATTAAAACTCAAAACGAAAATAATAAAAATAAATATTCATTTTATTATTATAATGCAAATAAAAAAAAAATTTCCATCAATATAAAAATTAAAAATATCTTTTATTATAATAAAATTAAAAAAAAAGAAATAATTTTGCCTATGTCGAGATTCGAACCCGCGACATATTCGCGTCTGATCGGTACTCATCCCACTAAGCCATCAGCTTACACATAAGATGTGTATCAAAGTCAGAAGATTAACATCTTGGCTCAGTCTCTTTTCATTTTTCATTCCATTTCATTTCATTATCAACGTCCCGACAATAGCTTCGAATGTATGCGTGCATATACGTGTGCACGCTCTCGGATCTCTCGTTCGTTCTTATTCATCCGCATAAGTGCTTTTCTCTTCAACACGTTGTGCAAAGACATATCAGAAACTGAACAAAATTTTGTTCACAATTTCACAATATACCACCATAGCTTGCTGACAATTTTTTTTGTTGTATTTACAAATGTTTTGCAAGCAATATAGTTAGTCGGTTTGCCCTGCTACTACCTCCACAATAATCAGCGTGATGTACCGCGTGACATAATACCCTAATTATTTAAAATCAATACGAAAATAATAAAAATAAATATTTATTTTTTTATTATAATGCAAATAATAAAACAACCAAAAAAAAATGGATCAATACAAAAATAATAAATATTTTATGTTATAATACAATAAAAATAAATATTTATTTTATTATTATAATGCAAATAAAAAAAAAATTTCCATCAATATAAAAATAAATTATATTTTATGTTACAATAAAATCAAAAAAAAAAAATAATTTCGCCTCTGTCGAGATTCGAACCCACGACATATTCGCATCTAATCGGTGCTCATCCCACTAAGCCATCAGCTTACACATAAGATGTGTATCAAAGTCAGAAGATTAACATCTTGGCTCAGTCTCTTTTCATTTTTCATTCCATTTCATTTCATTATCAACGTCCCGACAATAGCTTCGAATGTATGCGTGCATATACGTGTGCACGCTCTCGGATCTCTCGTTCGTTCTTATTCATCCGCATAAGTGCTTTTCTCTTCAACACGTTGTGCAAAGACATATCAGAAACTGAACAAAATTTTGTTCACAATTTCACAAAATACCACCATAGCTTGCTGACAATTTTTTTTTGTTGTATTTACAAATGTTTTGCAAGCAATATAGTTAGTCGGTTTGCCCTGCTACTACCTCCACAATAATCAGCGTGATGTACCGCGTGACATAATACCCTAATTATTTAAAATCAATACGAAAATAATAAAAATAAATATTTATTTTTTTATTATAATGCAAATAATAAAACAACCAAAAAAAAATGGATCAATACAAAAATAATAAATATTTTATGTTATAATACAATAAAAATAAATATTTATTTTATTATTATAATGAAAATAATAAAAAAAAAAATTCCTTCAATATAAAAATAAATTATATTTTATGTTACAATAAAATAAAAAAAAAGAAATAATTTCGCCTCTGCCGAGATTCGAACCCACAGCGACTTCGCTGCTGTCTGGTCGATGCTCATGCCACTAAGCTATCGACTTTCACATATTAAGTGTATCAAAGTCAGGAACTTAACTTGTTCGTGTTTCATTTTCATTCCATTTCCTTTCATTTCATTATCAACGTCCCGACAATAGCTTCGAATGTATGCGTGCATATACGTGTGCACGCTCTCGGATCTCTCGTTCGTTCTTATTCATCTACATAAGCGCTTCTCGCTTTATCACGCAAACGAAAGATCAGAAACGTAACAAAAATGTACCCCAAATACACGTAACTCCCATAAGCAAAGGCTAATTTTGTTTGTTTTGCAGACAATATAGCAAGTCGTGTTTTTGCCCTGTCGCTACCCGCACACTAAACAGGGCAAACTACCGCTTGCCCTAATAGAAATATAAAATAAATTTAGTTGCATTATCATACAACTATTCATAATTTTCTATTGCTTCTGCTGCATACCAAAGAATATAGAATTACTATTTGTATGTATATATTCTTTGCCCATATATACATTAAATATATATGTAATACAAACATATACATATATATATATGTATGTACCTAGCGGAAGCAAATGACCAATGTTGCCGAATTTCTTATAATGCCTTTGTTAAACAATGCGTATCAGACGAGCAAGGTTGCCGAGTTTCTGCTGCATATGCATGTGGGGAACAGGTACATATACATATGTATGTGCATTCATAGTTTCTGTGCAAGTGTGTATGTGCAAGAAATCGTTGCCAAGAAGCTTGTGAAGCCTTATTTATGAAGATGTGCCGCCGAAGTGTATGAGTTTTTTTGATGCTTAAAAAAACTGAAATTGAATAAAACACACGAATTTGTATTTTCATAATTTTAACTAAAATGTTTACTAATACCTCTTATTTTTTAGTATTAACTAATTTTTGTCTCTTGCTGAAAAGTATATGTTTGTATTATATGTAATTCCTTTTTTGCTATTATTTTTTGTCACTATTTTGTTTTTGCAGTTGGCTGTGAGTTGAGCAATGACACACGCACACATTGTTGTTGTTGTTGTCCTCCAAACCTTCGGTCGAGAATCTGCAACTGAGCTATCGCAGGCTTGATTGATTTGCTTGCAAAACTTCACATGGAAGCAATAGCGACACTTGGGTATCAACACAGTGATACCCTACCATAGAGTCAAAATATTTTTTCAGACGAAATAACCACCTGACAACAGAAACAATAAAAATATAACTACATATTTACTTTTTATTATGCCGCTAAAAGAATACCAATTAACTAAGGATGAAACAAAAATTATTTCATATATTCAATGTGCGCAAAATGTTTAGAGCTCTATGGTACAGGCGGGCAGAGTAAAAGCGTGAATCTAAAAATAGAGCAAGGATTTCCCGTGAGCTGGCAATTGAAGTCGGCTTTAAGCTTTGTTGTTTAGTTAAATTTATAGATCGTTAGTTTCTCACAATTCAATACTTTCGGAGTATGTGACTGTTTTAACACTTGTAGAACAGATTCACGTATACAATGCAAAAAAGGGTATTTAACTATCGACTCTCATTCTGTTGAACGAAAAATATCTATGCACATTGTACATATATGTATGTATGTAGTTGTATGTGTGGGAAAAAAGGGATTCGCGTGACCGCCGATCCGAGAATAGAGCGCCATGCTGCACAGTGGGTGGAATACCAATCAACTGAAGATTCATTTTAACCCTTAACGGTCGAAAGTCCCGCTACGGGGACTTGTATTTAATGCTATAAAAATCGTTCGATCGTTAAGGGTTAAAATCTAAATTGGCCCAAAATTTATTGAATTCGATTTATAATATACCAGGATGGTAAACGGCAACTGCTCTTTTTGCTTGCCCTGCTTATTAGTGCAGTTGTAAAACTTTGTTTTTAATTAAAGTTAAAGGTATGTAACAGCAAAAATCTAAAATTGGTTGTGGAGTCTAATTGTGTTTTTTCCGAAGATGTTATTTTATTTGGAACACTAGTAGGAAAAGTAACTTCTGAGATAACTCTAAAATTACTATAGTGTCTTGTGATGTTTGCTTGAACAAAACTCGTCGAAAATGTTGGTGAACAAAAAATATTTTAAATTTGATTGTAGTTGGTTGATTTTTTCAAAAGATGTTAATCGCCGCTAAATTATTAATTTCCCCCACTGTGCACTTGGATGACTATGCGCTGACTGAAGAGAAAAGGCAACAACAACGACCAATAAAACTGCACTAGCTACAACAAAAGCAGCACTAACAACAACAAGCCGCAACAAGAATAGAATAAGCCTGTGATCAATATTTAAATGAATGTTTTTTTTTTTTAATTTCTGTAGCAAAAATGTTTATTTTCCAGCAAAAAAAAAAACAAAAATTGTCAATAATAAACAAAAATAATTTTTATAAAATTTTTTTTTTTTTTTTGCATTTTATTTTTATTCTGTCTTTATTAGACATTAAGTAAATTTACTAAAAATACTTAATACAATTTTAATATAATAGCAAGTTTCCATCGAAACTTAAAAATTTGAAATAAATTTATGAAAATAAAAATGCATGTGTTTCATTTAATTTCAGTTTATAACAGCACCCAAAAAAAGTTATACATTTTAATACGGTCAACAGCTTCAAAGATAAAAGAAATCATATAGACCAAAAAAGACAAATATAACCGTTGACACTCCTCCAAACCCCTCTCATTTAATCAACTGCTTTACATTCATAATTCCATACGCACAAATATACACAGTAGCACATTTGCAAGTTGGAATGAGCAGACAAGAGAAACTACGACAAGAACAACAGCAGCAACTAACACCTGCAGCAGCATTAGCCGCACTAACAACAACAAGAAGCACAAAGCAAAACAATTACACAAATGTGTAGTTTTTTTATTTCATTGTTTGAAATTTAAACATTTAATATTCATAGAGACACATATACATTGTCCCGCCAACGTCTATGAATTTAGATAGCATACATACAAAATATTAACAAGCGGAAAAGATCAAAACAAAAAAAGCAGCTAACAGCTATCACATTTTCTTTCATTCTCTTTAACTCGAAAGCAAAAGCTGAAAACATCATGATTTTTGCAAGCCAACAGCTGACCGCCTAAATTTTCTTTCATTCTATTCGTTTCACAAACGCACACAAAAGCAACTCAAATGTAAACGCTGAAAACGTCATGATTTTTGCAAGCAAGTACTTTTCAGAAGTATCGAGTGTTCGTCTCTATTAGTTTGGTACTCCTTGAATGTATTTAGTGCAGTATCGATGTTTTACATTTTATGCTTACAGTTTAAATTCAAATTAATGTTTTAGTTCACAACAATGCCAAGTTTCCATTGCTACTGACAAAACGCGCAAATCGCTTATTTTATTTAAGTAATCAAATATTATAATTTTTATGAAGTCTAGTGTAAGTGAGAGTTGGGCGGAGCGGGAGCCAATAAAAGTTTCATCGGTCTTTGCAATTTCGCCCCGCTTCACCGTGGTAGTATAAGCTAGACTTAAGAGATAAATATGAAATTAGGCTAAGTCAGTTGTCGAATCATATTACATGCGAGCGAGTTACAACAGGTGGGGGTGGTTGAATGATTGTCTCCAGTAGTCCAACGTAGAGCGTTTATTTGATGATCCTAGCTTGTGTTGTTGATTTTTCTTGAACTAAGAACTACATATTATGCGGCGGTCAGCATTCTGCGAATTCCGAAGCGACGTCCCACTTGAGTTGAGTCCAACGACCGTTGATGTACGAATTTGCGTACTCAGCACTTCCCGTGCAAGCTGGCCGTTGTTGTTGTTGTTGCTGATGTTATTGCTGATGTTGTTGCTGCAGTGGCTCCAACAATGTGGCCTAAGCATGGGCGGCGTTGGTTCATGGGTGGCGGTAGTTCTTAGGGGGGTGCCATACCGTGTATGGTAACTCCTCCCCCCCCTAGAATGTAGCGATGGCCATAATGAAGGTATGTCCAGAGACATTTGGTTGCGGTACTTGCGGTATGAATATGTTGTTGGTTTTCTTCGTTGCTGCCACTACCAGTATGGTTACGACTAAAATTGCTAAGATTCCATAGGTCGCCGCTTGATGTTGTATTGTGGTAGTCGCAATTCCCTGCACCCTATTTAGGTTTTGCAGGTTTTGCGAGCCGCAGTTTTTGGAGTTTAATTTCCTCCGACGTGTTGTTGATAGTTATATTTGGTGCAGCAATCCAGAATAGTTTTGGAGGAATGTCGACAGTCTTCGGTATATTTCCGAATACCGAATCTCCTATGTTCACTATGCAATTTTCGTAATATATGTACGCCGACCCTTCCACCGTGGTTTCCTCTCCGCATTCTGAAGTAATTTTCGTCGGTTTTGCGTTAAAAATGAATATGTGGTTTGTTTCAGGCTCGAAAATTTGCTGGATGCCTCCGGTGTCGGCTGCGTCACACACTGGGGGTTTACATTGGAGTAGCTCCTCAAGGCATTTCGTGTCCGATCGTGGACTTGCTTCGTCCTCTGCTTCGCATATGAATAATTCTTGTACATTGTTTGTCATAGAACTTATATATTATCTTATTATTTAGTACGTATTTAGGTATACTTATGAAACTAGTTTGATTTATTGGTAGAGGTATTACTCTGTATAATTTATAATTTATATTGTCAAAGATAGGTATTTTAATTTTGAATATTATGTTCATGTTATTTATCTTTGTATCTAATTGCAAAAACTTGTACACTTGTACATTATGGAATATCTCGATATTTTGTTTGTTCAACATTTCGGCTATCTTGTCTGTCTCGACATCCGATAGTATTAGCTTTGGGATTATGTTTAGTTTAGCTAACAGTATACTTTCTATTATGTTGCTTAAATGTTCGTTTAGAACGTCAATGTTATAATTAATCCTATTACTATACTGCAACATGTGTATTTCGTTGTGTTCGGCTGTAAGGTGCCGATACACATTATTCTTTTTTTTAATAAAAACCGCTATATTCTCTTTCTCCTTATTTATGTTTTCCGTTATGTTTTTGAATCTTATAATTATTTGTTCGTTAAACTATACCTGTTTATATGTCTCGTCTAACAATGTATCCACCTCCTTACTTATGTTCGTGAGCTGCTTATTGAGATTTTCGCTATCTTTAGCGTCCATATTTCCAGTCACTTCTTTAATTATACTTCCTAATCCGTTTATGAGCCCTCTCTTTTTCCTACCTCTTGGTATAATCATCTCTAACTTTTCCTCTACCTGTTTTATCTTTGCTCTTAATATGGTTACTAATTCGCCCGAGAATGATACATCTGTCATTTCGTCCAGGGCTTGCTTAATTTGTGAAGTAATGTTAATGTACTCCTTAACCTGCACGATATGGTGCATCTCCTTGTACCCCATGATCCTTCTAGCCGAACCCAACTCCAACTTGGCAATTGGTTCGTCCCGCTTTAGGGGCCTGATATCTATCCATTGTCCGTCCGTTAGGGCTTTTAAACGGATTAGTCGGTTTTTTCGTTTTTGTACGGGTGTGGTTGTGTGTTAAATGTCTTCTTTTTTTTGATTTTTGATTTATGTATTTTTTGGTTTTTTATGGTCGTTACTGTGGGTCCTGAGTCTTGAATGATTGTGTGTTTTGAAAAACGGGGAGTTAATTTGTTTCTCCTGTTCTCTTTTCTAAATACCACCTCCTGATTTGTTACCTTCTCGGGCTGAGTCCTGTCTCTATTCAATTTTTCTATTTTGGACTTTTTGAGCTCTGCCATCCGCTGTTGTAACTGCGGATACAGTTTTTGCCTAAAAGCATTTAGTTGTGACAGGTACTTATGGTGATTATTGTAATTGACTTGCGAAATAAACGGATAAAAATTTCATAAGGTGTGT
Source organism: Chymomyza fuscimana (assembly GCA_949987675.1). Taxonomy (NCBI): domain Eukaryota; kingdom Metazoa; phylum Arthropoda; class Insecta; order Diptera; family Drosophilidae; genus Chymomyza; species Chymomyza fuscimana. The sequence goes on from OX465091.1 coordinate 5,722,899, forward strand.
GTTTGTGTGCCGAGTGTATAGCGTTGTTGTACGTTATGAACGTTTCCGCCAAAATTTGATCGTGGTCAATATTTATATTTTCCTTTTTCTTTTTTTCCAAAATTATTCTATAAATTTCGGTCAGAGTGGAATGCAACCTTTCTACAGGAGCATTACTTGAAGATTGTTGAAAAGAAGTTGTGTGCAACAATATCTGATATTGTTTGCAGAAATCTTTGAAAATATTGGCGGAATACTCCGCTCCTTGATCGCACACTATTTTCTTGGGAATTCCAAAGATTTGCATAAACTGTTGTAATGCTTTTATTACATTTAGACTGTCTCTGTGAGGGATCGTGAACCCTGCAGCGAACTTTGAGAACTTGTCAATAATTGTAAGCACGTATTTCCCATTTATGGAGTATAGGTCAGTATGCAAAATTTTCATTGGTTCACCTGGCGTTTCCGTGTCTTGGAAAACTAACTTAGGCGGATGCCTATCGTATTTTAAAGTGTTGCACACGTCACAATTGTTGATTGTTTGAGTGAATTTAGCTTTAATGTTTGGGAAGTAATACAGTCTTTTTAATTGTTGAGTTACTTCATCTATTCCCCTATGGTTAGTCCGTTCGTGTTGTTGTCTGATTTGTTTTTCCTGCGTTTCCGTATCTAAAAGGTCTGTTAATATGGTGGTACATCTAACAATCTTATAAATATCCCCGTGAGCAAAGTATTTGGAATAACATGTTTGTATCGCTTTAAATATTTCATCTGGTGCATATACTGCACATGTCTTATTTGGCTTGAGAATTTTCTTTAGAATTTTCGCTGTATTGTCTTCGTCAAATTAAGGGTTTGCGACTATCCGTCTAATTTTATTTTTAAACGGGGTCGTTACCGTATTCTTTGGTAGTTTTCGTATTTAAAAATTATTTGGATATTGTACTCGTTTCCAGTTGCTATGCATAGTATCCCCTGCTGTCCCTGCTTCTGATTCCTTGTCGTTAATATTAGCCTCGACTTGGATCCGACTAAGTGCATCTGCCACTACATTTTGGCAACCTTTCTTGTACATGACTTCGTAGTCATATTCTAACAACTGGAGTTTCCAGCGTACTAACTTGGAGTTGGGTTCTTTGAAACTCATAAGCCAGGTCAATGGTCTATGATCCGTAACTATCTTAGATTTTTTCCCGAATAAGTAGGGCCTAAAGTATTTGGTTGCCCAAATAATTGCTAACATCTCCTTTTCCACTGTGGAGTAGTTCTGTTCCGTGTCGGACAGTGTTCTACTTGCAAACGATACTGGCTTGTCCTTACCCAAAGGACCTTGTGACAACACTGCTCCCAGTGCGACGTTGCTTGCATCTGTGGTCAGTATAAATTGCTTCTCGAAATCTGGGTATTGAAGGAGTGGATCGTTACAGAGGAGTGTTTTACAAAATTCGAATGCATTAGTGTATTCCTGGTTTATATCTACAGGTTTCTTTCCTTTCAACTGTGCTGTCAAGGGTTTCGTTATTTTCGCGAAGTCTTTTATGAATTTTCTATAGTATCCGAGTAACCCTAGGAAAGGTTTAATTTCCTTCCTGGTTTTCGGTATTGGAAACTTTTGAATTGTCTCAATTTTTTTTGGGTTAGGTTTAATACCTTCACCAGTAACAACTTGTCCTAAAAACTCAATTTCCTTTCTCAAGAATTCTGATTTGTTTAGTTGTAATTTGAGGTTTGCCTTATTTAATTTGTAAAAATCTTGCTTTAAGTCTTCCGCATGCTCTTGGCGGAAAATACAATTATATCATCCAAGTAAACCAAACAACATTTTCCGATCAATTCTTTCAGTACGCTATCCATTACCCTTTGAAAGGTGGCTGGAGCGTTGGTCAGGCCGAAAGGCATCCTAGTAAACTCATAATGGCCTCCTTGCGCCGTAAAGGCGGTTTTTTGAATGTCCTCTGGTGACATTTCTATTTGGTGATAGCCACTGGCTAAATCTAGGGCCGTGAAATACCTAGCTCTTCCTATCTTGTCCAGTACATCATTGATTACTGGCATGGGGTATTTGTCTTTGACTGTTTTTTCATTGAGTTTCCTGAAATCTACGACTAACCTCCACTTCTTTTTCCCTGAAGCGTCTGGCTTTTTTGGGCACAAGCCATATTGGAGCGCTCCAAGGGGAATAACTGTTTCTAATTGTATTTTGTTCTAAAAGTTTATCGATCTGTGCCCGAACTTCCTTTCTCTCAAAATGTCCGTACCTAAATGGTTTTGTATATAGGGGAATATCGTCCGTAGTCGGTATATTGTGTTTAATTAGGTTTGTAAATGAAAGTCTGTCGTCTTCGTTGTAAAACAACGAAGGGAATGTCAAGCATAATTTTTTAAGCACCGCCTTCTCCTCTTCGTTCAAATGTTCTGATCTTAATTGTTTTAATATTTCCTTATTATTTTGATGGAGCTCTGCTTTATATTCTAACATGTTTACTTCTATAAAATCTTCCTCCTCCCAACGCTCCACTATCAGTGGGGCGTCTAGATTCAATTTGTGTTGCGTCTCCGAAAGGTTAGAAACTTCCATATAACTGAACCCGTTTACGGACTTGTACAGTCCTTCGGAAAATATAAAATTTTCTGCAACATCTATTTGGTTGCTGTAAAATGTACCTTCTTTGATGTTCACTGGTAGTAATACTACCGTTCTTGTACAGGGTTCTAATAGGTATAATTCCGAAGTATTATTTGGTTGTATGTATATTGGTAATTCTGCTTTCGCAGTTTGCAAGGTTAATGTTTCTAAATCAATTTTGGACTTAAGTTGTTAAATCATGAAATTTGAATAAGAGGAATGTGAATATTCCATCTGTTTGAAATTCGTTAAACATTGGAAATTCCACTTTTTCTTTCAACGCATGTCTGTTTAGTACTGTCTTTATTACGGTTGGTTTGTTTAGTTTGATTCTACTATCTTTTGATGTAAAGTCGGGGTCTAAAAATGAGTTCGATGCCCCAGTGTCGATTAAAAATCTTAAGGCTCTACCAAATGGGGACTCAATAAAAATATATGGTAGTTTAGATCCATGTTTATTTACATCTATATATCCTGTCTGGGGTCTAAGGCGGGTGCCCGAAAATTTACAGTTTCAGTCCATACCGCCTTTTGGGGTTGTGACTGTTCTTTGGTTGTCTCGATTTGCTCTATATTGTAAAGCTTTCCTTGTGTCTCTGAATTTCCCCCACGTTGAGACTGCCTCGACTCTGTTTCTGTTTTTGGCATGATTGCCAACCTGTTTGATCTTGGTATAGCGTTTGGGTTTTGGTAACGTGCGGACCCATTCCAATTATTTGGTCTCCTCCATGTTTGTGGTTGTTGGTAATTGCGGTTTTCATAATTAGCCCTGTTCTGAGCAGCAGCTTAATAATTTTTAGTATTTTTTAAGTTCTTATCGATATGTTGTATTAATTAAGAAACTATTCATTTAGTCATGTCTTATACTAGTTTTTACCATCTCTAATTAAGATCTACAGTTAGTTTAACTTTTATTGGTCTAAGCACCAGTTCCCTTTTCGTTATCGCTCGCAACGGCACGGCTATTTTGAGTCCGCTTGGACGGTTTATCTTTTTTTCGGAACAAATTAATATTGTTGATTGCACAGTCTATTCGAGGCTGCCTGCAACATAATCTGAACAATTTGTGCATAACATAAACCATTTACATACTTATATTATAAAGATTCTGCCAAAATAAAAACATAAATAAGTGCAAATTTCAGTGCATTCCTTATTCTCTAATTTCGTAACTTTCATTTCAAAGCTATTGAAAAAGCTCAGTAGCTCAACAAGCCCCATTAGATCTTTCATAGCGGACGACATTATTTGCTCGGTACGTATTGGAGTTATTTCTATACTGATTTGATGCATATTCGGTTGGTCTTCTATAACTCTCGTTCCTTCTATTATAGGCGACGACTGCTCTTTCGAACTCCTGTTTCTTCCTACGTTCTTGATAATAGATCTCCCTTTCCTTGATAGCTGCTTCATAAGCCTCTTTTAGGGATGCAGGTTTTAATGACCTAACGAAACTTCCTAACGGTCCCCTTATACCACTCGAAAAGGTGGATAGACAAGTTTTTTCGTAAGCCGTTTTCTTGGCTTTAACTACGGTGACTTCCTTTTCGGTTGCGTCAAGGAACCCAATGAACAAGGCCAATTTAATCTCTACAATTTTCTCATACAAGAGTGACACTGTCAACTCCTTCTGAGTTAGTAGATGTAAATCGCATAGTAATGACGATTCTTCGCGTTTATCCGAGAAGGTAGCTTTTAATTCTTTTTTAATTTCGTCCCAAATTAAGGGGACGCCAGCCGCAAATAATATTTCGCTGGATTTTCTCTCGATTTTGTTTCTAATTTACATTTGGCATTTACAGACCCCTTGGTCAGTTCCCCTGATTAAGAGAAGTATTTCTTCTACATTTGTTATAAACTCGTTAAGAGTTTTTGGGTTTACCTCGTATGTTGGAAGGAAACGAATGGCGTCTGGAATCCGAAGCGAGTCAAACATTTCCTGCGGATTCAGCAGAGCTTGCTGGGTTGGTGGGGACGCCAGGCTAGAACTCATTTCCTGGGAGTTGGCTGTAACGCCTACTAACTGTGCTGGTTGTTGTTTATTCGATTTATATCGGATAGGCTAGCGCTGATTTTTGTCTTGCTACGGGTAATTGTGTCTTTAACTAACTTTGACATCAATAATATGTCAATTATTCAACTATTATATTAATCTGGACGAGCCTCGAGATTTTCTATTCCGAACTTGTGTATATTATGTGTACTTAAATGTAAGTGGTGGTTAGACTTAGATATTAAATATGTGTTTACTCTTATGTGTATAAGGTATTTATTTTAATAAGTATATATGTGTGAGGTGTATGGCAAGTGACACTCCCGCAGTTGTAAATAGCTCAATATGTGTTTCTGTAATTAAAAGGGACTTTAGTGTGTGTTCAGTTTTTCTTAAAACTCGTTAATCTTTACATCATGGTGTAATTTTTTATTTCAAATGTATTGAATTATTAATATTCTGTTTTTGTGTGCTGGGTTGCACTGTGCTGTGGTGCACGAACCTTTTCTATATATTTGTGTATAAATTTGTATATATAAACATTTGTGCTGTGTTGCACTGTGCTGTGTTGCACGGACCTTTTTCTTTTTTTTTTCTGTTTATATAAATATTTTTTTTTTATTACAAATGTATTGAATTATTAATATTTTGTTTTTGTGTGCTGTGGTGCACGGACCTTTTTTTTTTTTTATATAAATATATATATTTTTTTTTTTGACTAATGCCGCTAACTAACGGTCGACGAGTTTCAGTGACCTCCTCGAATCTTTAAATTCGCGTCCAACAAGTCTTCCGACGGTATTCGGCCCAAAACTATGACCAATGCAATACGTCGTCTCGCCCCAATGCTTGCTTCTATGGTTTCCAACGGTAACATTTGAAACCTTTAAGCATGCTGAGTTGAACAACGTAAGAATCGGCCGTCTGAGGACTAAGCCTCGAAACTCACTTTTTAATCTTAGGGTTTGTCCCATTTATTTTTTTTTTATTTATTTATTTATTTTTTTTTTTTTTTTTAATCCATGAATTTTTTTAATAATGAAATATATTTAAATTGACGTTTGTAGCTAAATTTATTCCAGATAGTAAACGAAAAACAATCAAAACTAACTTTTGAATTTAAAGTTAACAATGAATGACTCAACCAGGCCACAAGTGCCACGTTCAATTCGTTCACTATTAATTTAACAAGTTAATTATTCTATTTTTTTATTATTATCTTCACTCACATTTTCTTTATTCATACATTTAATAATCACTGTTTGTTTCACCATGCTATTAAGATTTTTATATATGTCATTACCTTTCATCTCGCTTTATTCTCTTTTGTATTATTTTTTTTTATTAACTTACCATAATATTATAAGTAGCAGGATCATCCCGGTTCGTAGTCCGACTGCGCCAGTTACAATAGGTGGGGGTGGTTGAATGATTGTCTCCAGGAGTCCAACGTAGAGCGTTTATTTGATGATCCTAGCTTGTGTTGTTGATTTTTTCTTGTTGATTTCTTTTAAGGGGTTTAAATTAAACTCAGACACGTGTGGTTTCTTGGTTTATCAAAGTACGAGTGAATTTATTGTTTTGTTTCTCTTTTACATTAAGCCCTAACTTAGAATTAAGAACTGCGACGCCAGTGGCACGGAAGCCAAAAAAACGTTGCAAAAATCATATTTTCTAAACCAATTGAGATATTTTTATGAATTAAATTGTAGTTGAAAGAAAAATCTTTAAGCTTTAAAATAAGTACCCATACATTGTGATACGACATCTGAGAGCTGCGCAATATGTTGTGGAAGTTGGATTTTGTTGCCTGTGCAACATTTCCCATTGAAAATTACGTAAATATTTTTTCCATATTTTCTAAACCAATTGAGATATTTTAATGAATTAGATTGTATTTGAAAGAAAAGCGTTCAGGCTTGAAAATAAGTGCTCATGTATGGTGATACGATATCTGAGAGCTGCGCAATATGTTGTGGAAGTTCGATTTTGTTGTTTTTTCATTTATAAAGAAATTTTGATGATATATTTTTGTTCATAATTTTATATTTCAGTCAATAAATTTAATGTAACAATGCTTTTTTATTATAATATATTATAAATAAATAAATAAAATAAATAAATAATTTGTCTTATCAGTAGTTTTTTTGTAAAATAATCATCCACATTTACATTTGAAGGAATATCTAAAAGACTTAACATTTCATTTGAATAACTAGTACTTGTTAATTCTGTATTGGATTTCACATGTCTAAGGGATGCAACTACTGGATCTGAAGAGGATGCCAACATATTAAAAAGATCCTCGTTTTCCCTTGATCGTGATATTTTACATGTATTCATAGCTCTGAATTTTTTATAATCCTTGTTTCTCGATTCCTGGGCTTCTTCTGACATCTCCCCAATGGGTAGGCAATGATATTCAATTATAGTTTGGCCATGTGCCAAAATTTTGTGAAGCGTGGGAGTCAATTTTTTTCCTGGATATTTTTCCATTAACAGCTCTGCAGTCTTAGTGGCATATTCACCAAATTTGCTGCCGTTAATTTTTTCCTTGCAGTTCAAAATATTCAAAATAACACCCAATCTTTTGATAATTTCATCATCCACTCCAGTTATTTCTGATGTAACTTTGTTTTCTGCAAAGAATTTTCGGGATGAGTTTCCATCGTTTGTGTTACCATATCCATATTTGGGGAAGGAAGAGTCTTGCCACTTTTTTTTTATTCGGGAGTGAATTAGATTAAGTTTGCCTTTTAAGGTATCAAACTTCTCCATATTTGCTTCCTCAACATTAAGTTATTTTCTGATGGCCGAAATGAATTCATTCGCGCTTTTGGAGTTTCTGAACAATTCAAATAATTTTACGTTTACCAAAGACATCGTTACACTTATAAAATCAATGCTTGCGAATTATATTTAAAAATACGTTTCACTGCAATGTGTGTTCTTATAAAGTCAAAACAAAACTATGATGTTTCTGAAGTATTCAGGCAATATATACAAATTTTAAGCCTACAGCCAGAAAACGTGTAACAGGTACAAATTAAATTACTTTAAATGTTTCAAACTACCTGGAAACACAAAAAAAAAAAATTGGGATGATTAATCCTTTTTTTTTATGTCACAGGTAGGCTTTATTTTATTATTTTTTTTTTTTTTTTAATTATATTTATTTACAATCTATCCTTTAGACAATAAGTAAATGTTTTGGAAATTATAAATTAACAGGAGAAATAGTTAAACTCCAATGAGTAATAACTATTGCTTTTTTAAGTGCTGTAAGCTTAATTTGAATATGGCATGTCTAAGACATGATTGCGTTTTAATCTTCGTATTCTATCGCTATCATCCAAGAGGCCTATTGCCAAAACATTCGAATGATTATGTAGCCTTTCCACGTATGGAATATCTAGGTCTTTATGAATTTGCTCATTGAATACAAACCATGGGGCGTCAACAATAAGTCTTAAAGTCTTGGACTGATACCGTTGAATGATTTCAATGTTTGAGTGACTTGCTGTGCCCCATAATTGGATACCATAAGTCCATATAGGCTTCAAGATGGCTTTGTAAAGACGGACTTTGTTCTCTAAACTTAGCTGGGACCTTTTACCAAGCAGCCAATGCATTTTCTTTGTTTTTCTGTTAAGTTTTCTTACTTTGCTTTTAATATGACTTGTCCAGGTGATTCTGCGATTTAAATCGAGCCCAAGATAATTGGCTGAATCTTTATGCGGAATTAGTATATTATTAAGATATACTGGCGGACAATCACCTCTTCTCAACGCAAATGTTACATGATTCGACTTCTCAGTATTAACCTTTATCTTCCATTTCTTAAGCCATCGCTCTATTTCAAAAATTTCATTTTGAATACCTTGGGATACTTCCGCCGCTAATTCTTTAGATGTAATTATAGCTGTATCATCAGCATAGGTGGCTACTTGAACATTTTCATCAACAGGAAGATCCGCAGTGAATATCGTGTAGAGGACAGGACCCAAAACACTACCCTGTGGAACACCTGCATGTATACTGTATAGTTGTGATGTTTCTCCATCCATTTGAACATAAAAGTGTCGATGGCTTAAATACGATTTAAGCAGCAAGAAAAATGGAGCAGGAAGCAGTTTTTTAATTTTATATAATATTCCTGGATGCCAGACTCGGTCAAATGCTTGCTGAACATCAAGAAATACTGCTGCAGAATACAGTTTCTTTTCGAATCCACTTGTTATTATGTTTAATATTCGATGGCATTGCTCTGGAGTTGCATGGCCTTTGCTAAACCCGAACTGATGCTCAGGTATTATATTGTTTTCCTCCAAAACTGGTAATAACCTATTCAAAAGGATTCTTTCAAATACTTTGGAAAATGTTACTAGAAGGCTAATCGGACGGTATGATGAGAGAATGTTTTCAGGCTTGTTTGGTTTTGGAATCATTATTACCTCCGCACATTTCCATTGTGTAGGAAAATGATCCAGCCTCAAAATTGCATTGTAAATAAGAGCTAAATATTGAATACATTTTTGAGAGAGATTTTTTATCACTCTTCCGTCAATTTTGTCATAGCCTGTTGACTTTTTATACCCTGTACCGTATGGTACAAAGGGTATATTGTGTTTGTGCAAGCCGAAAATGTATGTAACGTACAGAAGGAGAAGTCGGAGACCCCCCAAAGTTACCTAAAGTATGATCAGAGTGACTAGAGAAGTCAATATACCCATGTCCGTCTGTCCGTCTGTCCGTCTGACCGTCTGTCCGTCTGTCCGTATGAACGCCTAGATCTCAGAGATGGTAAGAGCTAGAGCAACCAAACTTTCAGATAAGATCCGTTATTTATCCATAGGAGACAAGTTTATTTTATTTTTTTGATATCGGGACTACATTATATAGCTCCCATAGGGGTGTTTCAGAGGACCTCGAAAAAAAGCAAAAGTTTTAGATGGATAATTCGTTTGCTTATGAAGATATCATAACCAAATTTGGCAATCGGAAGTTTTTTAGAAACCCCCAGCACTGTACCAAATTTTATCAAAATCGGTTGACTATATCATATAGCTCCCATAGGACCAATCGGTCGAAAATTTGTTTTTTGTACAAAATTCGTTGCGTTTCGTTTGTTTGTGAAGATATTATAACCAAATTTGGCATTTATAAATTTTTAAGAGTTCCCAAGCACTGTACCAAATTTGATCAAAATCGGTTGACTATATCATATAGCTCCCATAGGACCAATCGGTCAAAAAATCCTTTTTTGTACAAAATTCGTTGCGTTTCGTTTGTTTGTAAAGATATTATAACCAAATTTGGCATTTATCAGTTTTTAAGAGTTCCCAAGCACTGTACCAAATTTGATCAAAATCGGTTGACTATATCATATAGCTCCCATAGGATCGATCGGTCGAAAATTTGTTTTTTGTACAAAATTCGTTGTGTTTCGTTTGTTTGTGAAGATATTGTATCCAAATTTAGCATTAAGAAGTTTTTTAGAGTTCCCAAGCATTAAACGAAATTTGATCAAAATCGGTTGACTATATCATATAGCTCCCATAGGACCAATCGGTCAAAAAATCGTGTTTTGTACAAAATTCGTTGTGTTTCGTTTATTTGTGAACATACCGTAACCACATTTTGCATTAAGAAGTTTTTTAGAGTTCCCAAGCATTAAACCAAAATTTGATCAAAATCGGTTGACTATATCATATAGCTCCCATAGGATCGATCGGTCGAAAATTTGTTTTTTGTACAAAATTCGTTGTGAATCGTTTGTTTGTGAAGATATTGTAACCAAATTTGGCATTAAGTAGTTTTTTAAAGTTCCCAAGCACTGTACCAAATTTGATCAAAATTGGTTGACTATATCATATAGCTCCCATAGGACCAATCGGTCAAAAAAACGTATTTTGAACAAAATTCGTTGTGTTTCGTTTATTTGGCAAAGAAATATCTTTTGGAGTTTGTAAGCAATATATCGGACTTGATTGCAATTTGGTGGTACAGGGTATCCCAAAGTCGTCCGCGCCCGACTTTAACGTACGCCATCTTTTGGATTCAATCTTGTGAATTCTGCTTCAATTTCTGATACAGTGATTCGGCGAATGGGTAGGCACATCTGACAAGGCACATCCAAAAACTCTATTATTTCAGTGTCTTCTGGCGCAAGATTAGAATTAGTTTGAAATGTTGAGTGTAAATGTTGAGCGAATGCCTCAGCCTTACTTTTGTTGGTTCTACACCATTCTCCGTACTGATTACGTATAGTAACATTTCTCTTTGCAGGCCGTTTTAAATATTTGGTAGCTCTCCAAAGGCTGTACTCGTGATCCTTAGTGTTGGGATCCAAACTTTTAAGAAACTCGGCAGTTGCTTCATTTCTAATTTCGTAGAGGCGTTTTTTAAGTTGATTTGATGCTGCATTGCATCTCCTTTTATCTGCCTACGATTTTTTTCAAAGTTGGAAATATACTCCACTTTGAGCGGCTGTAGCAACTAAACTATTCATCCGAATTGACTAAAATTTTTATTTTCTTGATCCCTGGGAAATTCTAAATCAGATGCATGTATTACATTTAAAAAATGGTTACATCGCAAAATCGATTTTTGCAACGCTTTTGCGGCTGCCGTGCCACTGTGCGACGTCCCACTTGAGTTGAGTCCAATGACCGTTGATGTACGAATTTGCGTACTCAGCACTTCCCGTGCAAGCTGGCCGTTGTTGTTGTTGTTGCTGATGTTGTTGCTGCAGTGGCTGCAACAATGTGGCCTAAGCATGGGCTGCGTTGGTTCATGGGTGGCGTTAGTTCTTAGGGGGGTGCCATACCCCCATACATAACTCGCGCACTCTATTTTAGGTAGTACCGGTTGACCCCTGGGGGGAGTCACACATAGACTAGGTAGTCCTTAGTGATGCACTCTATTTTACACAAAATAATATTTATAGCAAACCTATATTTTGGGGAAAACAAAGTTAAACTTAAATCTAACAATTTTCAATTACTGTTTACTGCCCTTTTACGGCGATACGCTCACCCAGATGTTAATCCTGGTGATGGCAATACTTGGCGTGGCTCGTTCACGGAACGTGTATACTCCGACGCGGTCGCACCCGGTGCGCTACTAATTTAATAAATCCTTATATTCTTATATTATACGAAACGCCTTTAAATATATGGCACTGACTGTAATACATTCTCATAAGTTGCACTCATTCACTATGACTCTCTCAGACTGTCTCGATTTAGCTGTCGATCCCCCTTATATTGGCCTCGATCGGCGCCAAATCCTAAAATTCCTGCCCAAATTGATACTATCACATCCTAAGCGGCACTCTGCTTATCTGACTATGTATCCTAATTGTTAAGAAGGAGCTCGCTGTACCTAACAGTATCCCTATCACCTACTCTCCACTTACACCTATCCCTACTCACTAATACTAAATAATAAGTAGCGCTCCAATCTAAAGGCCGCTATACTTTATCTAGTATTGGTGAGAGTAAGCGCGCTTTCACCGCTACTCTCACCAAACAACTGTTTAGTGCCCTATTGTCAAATTATGAACAAAGTTGTGAGGAGGCAATTTGCTGCCTCCCCCCTTTCTTCGGGAAAGAAAAAAAAACAAACCACAAAAAAAAAAAAATCCGACACGTAAACTAGCAAACGTTGGCCCAGCCACCAAACGGCATGGCGCTCGTGTCCAGTTGTACCGCACCTTGCGGATCCCTTTACCTGCGCATGCGCGCATGGCAACGCTAGCATCAGCTGCACTACTGAAAAGAAAAAGAGTTGCTGCAGCAAAAGTGCAACGTAAGTAATTAAAATAAAAAGATGGCGTACGTTAAAGTCGGGCGCGGACGACTTTGGGATACCCTGTACCACTGCTTGCAATAAAATCCGGTAAATTGCTTAAGAACACCAAAAGACATTTGATTGCCAAATTAGATTATGATACCTTCATAAACAACCAAAAACAGACGAATTTTTAATCAACAACTATATATATGATATAGTCAATCGATTTTGATTTGGTACAGTGCTTGGGAACTCTAAAAAACTATTCGGCCGTGCTCCGGAAACCGAATCCACATGTTTCATTCGGATTCGTTTTGAAACCGAATGTTTGGTGCTCCCATTTCCACCAAACCGAATGTTTCATGTGCTTTGAAACCGAATGGTTTGTTGCATGTGGAATGAAACCGAATCGTCAAAATAGTATTAAAAAGCCACAAATTTTATATTGAAGTCATTTTTTATATATGCCTTGATATTCTTAGATTCTATTTATGCTAACTTTAATTTGCATATTATCTGCTAACTATTTTTAATAATTTTTTTCCTGACACAACCCAAAAATAGCATATACAAGCCAAACCGAATTTTCGTTTTGTTGGTGCATGTGTGTGTATCAAACATGGAAAAATTTCCCTTGTAACAAAAATAGTTAAATCGTGTTTAAATTTAATAAACATTGTTGCTAAATTAATATTTTTGTGTAATTTTATTTAAAAAAAATGAAATAATAAAGAACTAGCAATATATTAATGAAAATTAAATCTAAACAACATGTACTAATAAAAAGGTGCAAGACTGCGGCAGCCTTGTCAGCTGTTTTGTATCAAACAAAAAACATTTCGCGCCAAGAAACACAATGTAGGTGCATATTTAACCAAAAGAATTTAATGCTAAAAAATATACAAATAAACATTAAAATATATAGGACATGATTCTTTCATTTTTTTACGCCTTCTTTTAGCTTTAAAATAAGCCAATGAGGAAATAAATTACATTTTTGCAATGTTTACAAATTCTTAACAAAAGGCAGTCAGCTGGTTGCACCACAACATATGTGAATTTATCGATAAAAACGAGGGAAATTTACAAATGTATCGAAAATAAAAAAAGGAAATTATCGACAAAACATTCGGATTCCAGAGCATGCAAAACCGAATCCGAACAAAATTGTTCGGTTTGGATTTTTCGGTTTCCGGAGCATGGCTGATTAAGTGCCAAATTTGGTTAAGATATCTTCATAAACAACCGAATTATCCATCTAACACTTTTTGTTTTTTTCGAGGTCCTCTGAAACACCCCTATGGGAGCTATATAATATAACCCTCATATCAAAAAAATAAAATAAACTTGTCTCCCCTGACATAATAGCTCATCTAATCTGAAAATTTGGTTGCTCTAGCTCTTACCATCTCTGAGATCTAGGCGTTCACACAGACAGACGGACAGACGGACATGGGTATATCGACTTCTCTAGTCACCCTGATCATACTTTAAGTAACTTTGGGGGGTCTCCGACGTCTCCTTCTGTATGTTACATACATTTTCGGCCTGCACAAACTTAATATACCCTTTGTACCATACGGTACAGGGTATAAAAACATGCAAACAAAAAAACCAAAGCCTTGATTGACCCCCTTGTGCAAATTCGTATAAAGTACTTATAGTGTGAAATAATTTATTTTCCTTTCCATGTGTTATTTCCTGTTTCTGTGTCAATTTCCGCTTAATTTTGTCAGCCTTTCTACGATCTATGGCCGTCCTAAATCTTGGCCAAAACAAAAACCCTAAGGCCACCACTTTGGCCCTAACGAACGCGGTACCGACTACCGCCCGCCGTCACCAAGTGTCCGCCAGTTGTTTGCGGCTGATCGCGCTGTCGCTTTCGCTGCACCATATTATTCACGGCTGCTGGCCACGCAGCGTCATTGGAGAACTGCCGCCAAACACGCCGGGGTGCCGCTGCAGGCTTCTTGTATTGCGCGCTTACGCGCTTTGGCGTCTGCTGCTTTTTTTTGTGACACCGTGCTTGGCCCTTCGCAAGCCCCCGCCGAAATGGGCTGAGTTCTTGCAAATCGCTCACCGGCTGCCGTTGGCGCTGTTATTTTTGTTGTTGCTGCTCCTGATGCGTCTCTTGGCTTGGCCCTTCGCAATCCTCCGCCGAAATGGGCTGAGTTCTTACAAATCGGTCACCGGATGCCGTTGGCGCTGTTGTTTTTGTTGTTGCTGCTCCTGATGCGTCTCTCTTTGCCGTTGTTGATGACTTTGCTGTTGTTGCCGTTGTTGTTGTTTTTTCTGCTGTTGCTGTTGGTACTTTTGTTGCGGCCGGCATCGCCGCTGTTGCTGTTGTTGTTGTTGCTGCAGTTTCATTCGGATTCGTTTTGAAACCGAATGTTTGGTGCTCCCATTTCCACCAAACCGAATGTTTCATGTGCTTTGAAACCGAATGGTTTGTTGCATGTGGAATGAAACCGAATCGTCAAAATAGTATTAAAAAGCCACAAATTTTATATTGAAGTCATTTTTTATATATGCCTTGATATTCTTAGATTCTATTTATGCTAACTTTAATTTGCATATTATCTGCTAACTATTTTTAATAATTTTTTTCCTGACACAACCCAAAAATAGCATATACAAGCCAAACCGAATTTTCGTTTTGTTGGTGCATGTGTGTGTATCAAACATGGAAAAATTTTCCTTGTAACAAAAATAGTTAAATCGTGTTTAAATTTAATAAACATTGTTGCTAAATTAATATTTTTGTGTAATTTTATTTAAAAAAAATGAAATAATAAAGAACTAGCAATATATTAATGAAAATTAAATCTAAACAACATGTACTAATAAAAAGGTGCAAGACTGCGGCAGCCTTGTCAGCTGTTTTGTATCAAACAAAAAACATTTCGCGCCAAGAAACACAATGTAGGTGCATATTTAACCAAAAGAATTTAATGCTAAAAAATATACAAATAAACATTAAAATATATAGGACATGATTCTTTCATTTTTTTACGCCTTCTTTTAGCTTTAAAATAAGCCAATGAGGAAATAAATTACATTTTTGCAATGTTTACAAATTCTTAACAAAAGGCAGTCAGCTGGTTGCACCACAACATATGTGAATTTATCGATAAAAACGAGGGAAATTTACAAATGTATCGAAAATAAAAAAAGGAAATTATCGACAAAACATTCGGATTCCAGAGCATGCAAATCCGAATCCGAACAAAATTGTTCGGTTTGGATTTTTCGGTTTCCGGAGCATGGCTGATTAAGTGCCAAATTTGGTTAAGATATCTTCATAAACAACCGAATTATCCATCTAACACTTTTTGTTTTTTTCGAGGTCCTCTGAAACACCCCTATGGGAGCTATATAATATAACCCTCATATCAAAAAAATAAAATAAACTTGTCTCCCCTGACATAATAGCTCATCTAATCTGAAAATTTGGTTGCTCTAGCTCTTACCATCTCTGAGATCTAGGCGTTCACACAGACAGACGGACAGACGGACATGGGTATATCGACTTCTCTAGTCACCCTGATCATACTTTAAGTAACTTTGGGGGGTCTCCGACGTCTCCTTCTGTATGTTACATACATTTTCGGCCTGCACAAACTTAATATACCCTTTGTACCATACGGTACAGGGTATAAACACATGCAAACAAAAAAACCAAAGCCTTGATTGACCCCCTTGTGCAAATTCGTATAAAGTACTTATAGTGTGAAATAATTTATTTTCCTTTCCATGTGTTATTTCCTGTTTCTGTGTCAATTTCCGCTTAATTTTGTCAGCCTTTCTACGATCTATGGCCGTCCTAAATCTTGGCCAAAACAAAAACCCTAAGGCCACCACTTTGGCCCTAACGAACGCGGTACCGACTACCGCCCGCCGTCACCAAGTGTCCGCCAGTTGTTTGCGGCTGATCGCGCTGTCGCTTTCGCTGCACCATATTATTCACGGCTGCTGGCCACGCAGCGTCATTGGAGAACTGCCGCCAAACACGCCGGGGTGCCGCTGCCGGCTTCTTGTATTGCGCGCTTACGCGCTTTGGCGTCTGCTGCTTTTTTTTGTGACACCGTGCTTGGCCCTTCGCAAGCCCCCGCCGAAATGTGCTGAGTTCTTGCAAATCGCTCACCGGCTGCCGTTGGCGCTGTTATTTTTGTTGTTGCTGCTCCTGATGCGTCTCTTGGCTTGGCCCTTCGCAATCCTCCGCCGAAATGGGCTGAGTTCTTACAAATCGGTCACCGGATGCCGTTGGCGCTGTTGTTTTTGTTGTTGCTGCTCCTGATGCGTCTCTCTTTGCCGTTGTTGATGACTTTGCTGTTGTTGCCGTTGTTGTTGTTTTTTCTGCTGTTGCTGTTGGTACTTTTGTTGCGGCCGGCATCGCCGCTGTTGCTGTTGTTGTTGTTGCTGCAGTTGTTGCCGTCGAGGCTTCTGCTGTTTTTGTTGCTTCTTACAGCATTCGAACTGTTTCGTTGTTGAATGTATGATGCCGGGTCCTTCGCAAGCCTCCGCCTTAGTAGACTGAATGCTTGCCAACCGCTCACCAGCACCAAGTGCCTGTGTAGCTGCATCTTGTGTTGCCGTTATGCCGGGCCCGTGGCCGCCTTCCACCTCCATTCGATTAAAAAACAATTTTTCAGTGTAAATCTAGTCTATCGGCCGTGCTCCGGAAACCGAATCCACATGTTTCATTCGGATTCGTTTTGAAACCGAATGTTTGGTGCTCCCATTTCCACCAAACCGAATGTTTCATGTGCTTTGAAACCGAATGGTTTGTTGCATGTGGAATGAAACGAATCGTCAAAATAGTATTAAAAAAGCACAAATTTTATATTGAAGTAATTTTTTATTTATGCCTTGATATTCTTAGATTCTATATATGCTAACTTTAAGTTGAATATTTATTGACAATGATTTTAAATAATTCTTTTTGTAACTCAACCCAAAAATAAGCATGCATAGCCAAACCGAATTTTTGTTTGTTTGTGTTTGTGTGCGTATCACATGGCCGATAAGTGCGACAGGGTTTCCGCGTTTCATAAAGAATGGCGGATGGCCCTTCGCCAAAGCTGTCCTCCTCCCGATCGAGGAGGAAATTGCTCTTTGTTGTGGGTTGTATGTGATGGTTGACGGGTTTAAAGATGCACCAATTCACGGAGCACCTGCCCGTCAAGCCATCGACGCCATTGACGCCTCATGTCCTAAAGAAGTACAGGCAGTGGCAGTAGATGCAGAGGAGCCTTCCCCAAAAAAAAAGAAGCCGTCGAATGAAGATGGGTCATTGGAGAAGTTGTGTTCCGCAAAGTTGGAGTCCCTAAACAAACTCTCCTCGAATCTAGCGAAATTTGTGGACCAGCACGCCGAGTTTGTTGGGCAGCATCATCTGCATCGTCACCAAGCATAATCTCGTCGGAATTCCAGTATTCTTCTGGTAAAGTTGAGTTACTCTTTCTGCAGAGATTGTGTAAAGCGCAACACACATTTATCAACTTGCAAGCGAAAAGTGGCTCATAATTGAGGCATTTCTGCAGGCATCTAAATCTGCTTTTAAGCAACCCAATTGTGCGCTCAATGATATTCCTTGCAGCAGCATGTTTCTTATTGAAGACATGCAGCGGAGTTCCGTTCACAGCACTTCGAAATGGAGTCAAGACGAAATCCTCTAAAGCATACCCCGAGTCGGCCAACACAAAATGCCCTTTGAATTGTCTTGAGAAATATTCGCGGGCTGAACTATTTTGCCAAATGAATGAATCGTGGCAGGATCCAGGGTGTGAGGCATCAACAGCAATTATTTCCATTTTGTAATTGCATACCTTAAAATGAAAATATATATAATCACTGTAAACAAATAACATATACTTAAAATACGTACCAGCATTACATTCTCACTAAAATAGCCTTTCCTATTATAAAAGCAAGACGTATCATTTGCTGGTTTTCTAATAGCGATTTGGGTTCCATCGACGCATGCAATAACGCTTGACAGTTGAAAGGCGTATTAAAAATATTGTCGTCCCTCTGCGATTTCCTCGGTTGTCATTACCATTGTGATGGCATCCTTGCAAATTGATAATTCCAATTTGTTAACGACATTGTGCAACATTTTCCCAAATGTGCTCCTGCCAATATTAATATGGTGATCCTTTGCTACTGACAGTTGGTAGGAACCAGTGGCCAGATAGCGAAGAACCGCCGCCAATTGCAACGAGTGGGGCAATCTCGAAACACTTAAATGTGGACTGACCTTGGTTAAAACAAACTTAAACAATTCTTTATTCAATCGAAAAGACTGAATGAATCTGAAAAAGCACGCACCAACATTATTTACACAATAACAATAATAAAATTAAACGCACCGTTTCTCTGACATTTTTAAAACATCCGTGTAGTT
Organism: Chymomyza fuscimana; assembly: GCA_949987675.1. NCBI lineage: Eukaryota > Metazoa > Arthropoda > Insecta > Diptera > Drosophilidae > Chymomyza > Chymomyza fuscimana. The sequence goes on from OX465091.1 coordinate 5,741,700, forward strand.
TCTCAAATGCCTATTACGCCTTAATTCCATAATTTTACGCCTTCTTTTAGCTTCAAAACAAGCAATTGAGAAAATAAATGGCATTTTTGCAATTTTTATAAATTTTTAATAAAAGGCAGTCAGCTGGTTACACCACAACATATGTGAATTTATCGATAAAAACGAGGGAAATTTACAAATGTATCGAAAATAAAAAAAGGAAATTATCGACAAAACATTCGGATTCCAGAGCATGCAAAACCGAATCCGAACAAAATTGTTCGGTTTGGATTTTTCGGTTTCCGGAGCATGGCTGTATGTAATTTATATGTTAATCTCAGGAATTAACTTTATATGAGTTCATATATATTTCTAATTATTGTAAAATTATTCAAATAAAAACGAATAATTTCAATTCAAATTTACCGCCTACTGCAAATGCAGACCTGCAGATGTCGACTGCGTGCTGACAACGTTCTGCTTGATAACCAAATGGAAGAAGTTGTGAAAAGCGGCCGTGAAAAATTGAAACCCATCGTTGCAACGCGTTGGTGCTATTGCCTTGTGTGGACGACACGGAATCGCTCTTAGAGGCCACAGAGACGATGGACCTTTACTTCGTTTAACCAATGAAGAAAGTAATGATGAAAAGTACGAGAACGATGGAAATTTTCGGGCTATTTTACGCTATCGTGCTATCGTATCGATGATGATCTAAGAAACAGCCTTATTTCTTCAGCAAAAAATGCAACACATATTAGCAAAACAACCCAGAATGAAATAATCGAGGTGTTGTGTCACAATTTGATTCGGAATAAAATTTTTCAAAACGTCAACAACGCTTAAGGATTCGCAGTTTTGGCAGGTGATACCACTGACGCTGCTGGTATCGATCAGTTCTCGATTTGTGTCCGATATGTAGACCCTTCCACATTCAAACTTCGTGAGGACTTTTTGGGATTTATGGAAGTGAAAGACGTTTCACACTATCAAGACATATCTCTTAGACGCAGGTCTAGATTGCTCGTACTTGTACGGCCAAGGGTATGATGAAGCTCCAGCAATGAGCGGCGAGTTTCATGGAGCTCAAGCATATGTACAATCTTATTTTCACTTGGCCATTTATGTGCATTGTGCAGCACACTGTTTCAACTTAGCTGTTGGATCGATACATGAATTTTATCGATGGCCCAAAAGACAAAACGTTCTCAAAGAAAAAATTGCAGGTCTACAAATTGAAAGCCGCAAAGAAAAATTGAAAGGTATCTGTCCAACGAGATGGGCTCAATCCCACGATGCAGTAGCGACATTCATCGAACTCCAATCTGCTATCTTTGAAGGTCTTGAGGAAATGCAAAAATGGAAGAAAGATAAAGCTGCAACACAAGCTTCCCAATTGCTGGCTGCTATTTCTTCTGCGGCATTCCAAATGTCTTGTTAATAATGAAGTCAGTGCATTCCATCGTTTTGCCATTAAGTAAGCAATTGCAATCAGAAACACATGATTTGATTGAAGCCAAGAAGCTTGCAGATGATGCAATGCAGGAATTTCAAGAGATGCGCCAAAACTCATATGAAATTTTTTCATGAAATTTTTGAAGATGTACAAAAGGTGTGTACACAATCGACATCGAAATGAAGAAACCACGCGTGAACAATCGTCAAACAGGAAAATGCAACGTCGTTGCTGAATCTGTCGAGGATTACTACAGAATCGCATTTTACATCCCATCCATCGATATAAACATAACTCATCTTCGAAGTTGTTTCACAAAACACAAAGTGGTTTTCGAAAATTTTGGTACCTTGTTCCCGAAAAATGAATTCGATGTTGATGAAGTGCAAGGGATTATACGAGTTTTATGCTACGGTTCTTGAAAATGGGTTCGTATCAGAAGTCAAGATTTGGAGAAGGCGAGGAAGATAAAAAATGTATTTGAAGCACTTGACGTAAGGATAAAGGATAAAAGGATAATATCCAAATAACTACATTTTCATACGTTTATAAGTTAACTTACATGTCGATTTTTTTTCAGTTGGCTAATCACGATGCTTTTCCAAACGTGACTACAATACTTCGTATTCTAGCAGTTTTAACAGTTTCAACTGCGACGCCAGAACGTACATTTTCTGCACTCAAAAGACTTAAAACATATTTGTGAAGTACAATTGGCCCAGAACGGTTAAATGGGCTTGCATCATTGAATATTCATTACGATATCCACTTACTCTTGATGAAATACTTGATGAATTTTTCAAAAAACCTCGCAGATTGTAACAGGCGGTAAATTTTGATGATATAATAGGATTCTTATTCGACATCGAGACTATTATATTGTATGTAAAACTCAAAAGGTGTTTATTAGAAGCAAATATGTGTTAATTTGAAATAAATATTTAGAGCAAATATGTCTATAAAAACCTTTTCCCAACTTGAAAAAGTATTAGGCCTGGCCTTTTGTTGAGAAATTATTTCCAAACCTCATATGGAACATCATACGAATTATTTTCGAAAGAGTAGGTTTAGTTTTAGATCAATTGATCTACATAGAATCAGCAGGGTTCGATTTCCTGTTGAGTTCAGTTTTGGGTTAAATTGGCCGAGTTAGGTTCGGTTTTTTGGGTGGGGGTTTAAACACCAAAAACCCCCCGTAAATCAGCCACTGGTCGCACCCGTATCGATTGTGGCCTCTATAAATTCGCCGCCAATCGAAACCGTGGCCTTAATTCTACTGCGTTCGCTCACCAGTTCTCCCACTAATGATTTTGGGACAGAGACAGACACTTTTAAGGCCTGACCCTTGCTTTTGGCAGTCGTGCCCAACATCTCGTAACGCCAGCAAATATTCTATTGGCTGGTTGCGGCACATTTGGGAGCCTGCCCACACCGCCAACAAGTATCTAATGGAATTAGTGCCCTATTGCCAAATTAGGAACAATGTTGTGAGGCGGCAAATTGCCTCCTTAGGAGTTATTTTTTTGGAATACAAAACTAAACCCGGCAAAATTTGTATCACGTGTAAATGAAAGCTATTATATTATTAATCACCATTCAATGGATTTATTATCTTGATATTAAAGTGGTATCCATCGACTCCTTGCCACAATATCACGTGTTTCCAAGTTTTCACTAACAATCAGGATTGCAACTTAATCTATTGTTAGAGCGTTATATATGCGTTCGTCTGTTACAGCTGGTCGTTTAACCGCCCTGATCACGACATTATAGTCATCATTTGGCATCCACTCTAAAGCAGTCTTGAACAGCTTGACTAATACATGATGCTCATGAAGTAGTTGCTGCAGATCATGAAGAATGACTCTTTTCATTGCTGTGTTGATTTCTTGACGCCGATCAAGTTGCTCCTCTATATTGCCCATGAAGTAAATTTGTAAAAATTTATGTTGTGCATCTTCTACAGGTTGGAATGATCCAATCCGATGGTGAATCTGGCCTTGAATCTTCAAAATCGAAGTCAGTATTTCAGATTTATAATCACAAATGTTTTCAGAGACCAAACCAAGTACATTTTACCACTTTTTTTTGTCTTAAATCTTATCTTTGAAGAAAAAAACATAAATTATCTTGAATGTGGGATTAAATCCATGTCCTTGGATAATGTCTGTTCCAAATGACGTCATTTGAAAGCAGCTATTGTATTATTGAGTGTTCGATAAAAAATGTTGTGATTCTGGTGTTTCTCCACTAAGCAAAGAATGCAATGGCTCAGGCGGAGGAGTCAATAATGGCAATTAAGACAACACAAACCAGTCGTTTCTCCAGCAAACTTCAATGCGCCACAATACCCAAAAACAACGTCCATTGGACCAATGAGAACGGACCAATGAGTTGTAATCAATTGTAAAATCGTATAGAAAAGCTGCTCGATTTGGATAAATTTCATGTCTGGCTTTGTTGTGAGAGATTCTATATTCTTCATCGTGCCATTCTTAATAGTAATAATCAGGCAGTAAGATTTAATATTAAGAACTCACTGGCAGGAACAGAATAATAAGAAGGAGTGTAGAGTTTGGCAGCGTAAGAGTCAGATGTGTGTTCTGCAAAATTAAGAACGTGGTCATGTTGACTTTTGAATTGCAGAGATAATAAACAAAGACATATAAATAATGAAGTAAAACTATATTTTAAATAGAAATAAGTGATTTTGTGAATAAACTATACCATAAAAGTAAACCAAAGTGTTGTTTCAATATCACTACGGCTAGCCTGGCTCTACATTTATTGGGGTTCCTCCGAGATAAAAACTTTTTATTAAAAAACCAAGTTAATACAACAATTTACCTATTGTGCACAACAACCTTTAAGTTTTGTTGCATATCTACGTAAATTAAAAGAAATCAAAATTACAAGCAGAGAGTCGCGAAAATAACGTTGGACATACCAAAGAATATATTCAAATTCAGTGTAGAACTTGTTGGTACCGGCGGTCGGGAGCAAACGAAGCGAAATGTTGGTTCTACTTTGTCTAAACGGGCGGGCGGCACCAAAAGAAGCGTGATGAAAATATATAATTTATGTATATATAAATCTAGGCAAAGCAATCTGTCTGTGTCTCTGGACGGGTCAATTGTAGATGCGATTTCTATATAATTTTGTCTTTTTATGTAAAAAAATTACTGACTTATTGAATTTTTAGTAAAAACGAAAAAAAATGTTGTTTGTTCGAAGGACTTTTTTTTTGTCACTTTTAACTTCTATATTTGAATTTTTTATAGAAAGTAGGAGTGAGTACCTTTCAAATAAGCTCTTTTTTGTGAAATTGAAAATGTCTATTGAACACCAGCAGTTCAATGCATCACCATATATTGATAAAAAGAGACTTTTATGTTTATGATCTTATTCGCGATTGGTATTTGACGAAAGAAAAGTCTGAGCTATTAATATCTAAACTGAAGTAGCGTGGATATGTTGACGAAGGTATGTTTTGTACAATGAAGGAACAGTGTTTCAAATCATAAAAATCGCTTTTACAGGAGTCACGGTGACATCAGTTCGAAATAGAAGCAACGATTTGGCAGAATGTTTTTCTAAACATGGTCAAATATGTTATTGCAATGACATTAAAAAACTGTTCGCTAAAATGAAACAGTCATTTTATGATCGGGAAGTTATTGCAATCCAAATGGGATTGCAGAGTGGTTATACAAAATACAACTGCTTTCTTTGCTTATACAATAGTAGAGCATATAAAGATCATTTCAAAAAATATCTATGGTCTGAAAGGATATAATACACCCCTGGTATATATAAGGTTGTATCAGAACCACTCGTCCCAAAAGAAAACATCATTATACCTGTTGGGTTACTGAGCTTTTTCAATAGCTATAAATTAAAGAAAATTACGAATGCACTGAAATATACACTGTTTTATGTTTATTTGCCTTCTTGGCAGCACTTATGTATAAAATGTATAAATTGTATTAGATATGCACAAAAGGGTCCGAGAATATATTGCAGGCAGCCTCGAATAGGCTGTGCAATCAACAATGTTTTAGTCCAAAAAATAGCCGGCCAAGCGGACTCAAATAGCCGTGCCTTTGGTATAGAAAACGAAAAAGAACTGAACTTAGAACAATACAAGTGCAACTAACTGTAGATGTTAATTAGAGATGGAAAAAATAGAATAAAACGTATGACTTAATAAGTTGATATAAGATATCGATGAGAAGTTTAAGATACAAAATACTAAAAACTATTAAATTCAGCAATTGTCAGCTGCTGCTCCGAACAATACCTTCACTGCATATCGAATTGGGTCTTATGAAAAATTTTGTTAAAGCAAATGGAAAAAATGTAAATGATGTGGCAATCGCTTACCTAGAAAACGAGTTCCCTAAATTAAGCAAGCTGAAAGTTAAGGAAGGAATATTTGTTGGTCCTCAAATTCGCAAAACAATGAAAAGCAACGAATTTAGAAAAACGTTGGCATCTGATCAAATGCAAGCGTGGAACTTTTTTCAGAAAGTAGTAGGAAAATTTGTTGGGAATCAAAAATGCTCAAATGCTAAACTTATTTTTGATGAAATGCTTCATTGGTATGACAAAATTGGCTCATTTTTTGAAATCGCATTTTCAACATTTTCCAGAAAATTTAGGTGCGATGAGCAACCAACACGGTGAAAGATTTCATCAGGACATTAACAATATGGAAGATCGATTCAGTGGTCGTTTCACGGCAAAAATCAGATAAAAAACTCAAAAGAATGAAAACAAATATGCATTTTTAGTTATTTTTTTAATTTTTTTTAAAATTGTTGTTAAATTTGTTACCGTTATATGCAATAAAAAATTATACTGTAAATCCCCAATTAATGTTTTATTAAAGCACCTTTATAAAGAAAAAATGTCATATTTTTTTTGTGAAATGAAGATTTTTCGTATACTTATAGTGATATATTCAGCTACTGGCGTTCAATGGGCAAATCGAATTTCTCAAAAAAGGGCATTTTTTTTTTTTATTTTTACTAAAAATTCAATAAATCAGTAATTTTTGGACATAAAAAGACAAAATTATACAGAAATCGCATCTACACATCATGACCAATGACATTAATTAGCTAACATTTTAAGTGTCTAAGAGTTTTTCTGAAAGAAATAGCGATATTTGTACAAAAAATCACCAAAATGTTGTGTTTTTTGGGGTTTTGGGCACACACTTTCGGCTGTAGTTGTTACTTAAGGTTTCCAATTTTTATGATTTGGGGCATTTTGGAAAGGTAGTCCTCTCTACTTTTGAATAAAAAATAATAATGAAAAAATTCGAATTAGTACAGTTTTTATGACCTCATATGTGCACCCTGATTTTGCACTAAAATAGCCATAAAAAAAACAAGCTATGGGAGGATAAAAAAAAAACAGGTTTGATAACGCTGAAACATTATCCTAATATAAAATATAAGTCTAATCTCTCGAGATTTTTCATCGTCGACTAGTGTTATCAGCGGTGGGCACGAAAAATAACGGAAAGAGCCCTACAACAACATCAAGAAAAAAGTCCTGTTACGGTCCCACAAGCAATTCGCGAGTAGGGCCATAAAACCATAAAGTTGCTGCGAGTCGAGCGATGGCTCACATTGTGCCATCGATCTGCTTGTGCAGTGCACTGAACGAAATTTTGCAACACATTCAAATAAACAGAAAAGTCATATGAGTTTATATGACAATTTCAATTTACCAAAAAAATTACTCGGTCTTACAGTTGCCAAAGTAACTATATTTCTGTGCTCAGTGTACTTGTGCGAAATTTTCGTTTGCGAGCACTAATAAAAAGCCCCGTTACGGTCGTCTAAGCATCCTCGAGTAGGGCCATAAAACTAGCGCATTGTTTTTTTTTTGTAAATTCTCGTGTGCGTCTGGCTGGGGCCACTTTCAAGACATAACGGAAAGAGCACTCGGAGCAAAAAGAGCCAAGGCGTGCCCACCGCTTTATTAATAATAAATAAATTTTGTGTATTTTGTATTCAATAATTTAATTTTTTAATAGAATAACAAAATAAAACAAAAAAGGTTCAACAGAGGGACATTCGTTTGAGCTGATTGGTATAATTCATGACGATCATAATCTTGTTCATGTTCGGAGGGAAAATTTACCGGCCCCTCTATTACACCTTATTTATTACGACACTAATTACACCGGGCCCATGAGAAAACTCCTGGCCCAGGGAATCCCCCTTCCCCGTCTCTCGGAGGACCTGATGTTCACGCTCCAATTTTCGATTTAATGCGTCATTCATTCCACGATCTGGCGCTGGCAGTCCTAACTTGACTAACAAACTGTCTCAAATGAGATAACACATGTTTTCGATCAACAGCAAAGCCTGGTTATGCATCTCCTCATTCGCCTCAAGATAGGGATTTCTTGAACTGACGCGAATTTGATATGAAATGTCTTCTGGCATGGTATCCTTATATTTAGGCCCCAGGTCACGTGGATTCGATGGGAAGCATGTCAAAATGATAATAGCAAATAAACTGAGTATCTGACATGGAGTTGCGGAAATAATTGCTTCAGCGATTGTCATTTCCCAAGCAAATTTAACTCTTGACATGATTTTAATGATGTTGGGCCACGAACGTTCACCAACAACAACCGTTAATAGAAGCATTCATCATTCTTCGGATGAACTGTATAAATACGCACATTCGGAACGCACATGACCAGGAACGGATCGCCTTGATTCCGTCGTTGAAATGCCGAGTCGATATAGCCATGTCTGGCTGTCAGGATCTCAGAGACTATTAAAGCGATGGAGCTGAAATTTTACGCAGATGACGATTCTCGATTTATGTCGATATTTGGCCCTGCCTCCGTAAAATAATTTCTCGGTTTACTTCTTTTTATGTGATTTTTTTTCCGATATTTTATGAGTTACTCTTTTAATCAGTGCGGTGACGAACAAACCATAGATCATCAAAATCGGCCCCGCCGTTCTTGCGTTATAAATGGTGTAACTAACATAACTCTCTTTTATAGATTAAGATTGGTTGCCAGCCGTTTGCCCAATATTTAAAAAAACAGCCCCTAATCCATTAGTCGACTCTTCCGACTTCTTTGAAAATTCTTCTTTTTCTTCTTCTTAGCTTCACAGTCCGGGGTGGACCATAGCTCCATCAACAATTTTCCTCCAGTTCACTCTCTCTATCGCTTCATCTTTCCAATTTCGAATGTTCATTGTCTTCAAGTCTGCTTCGACGTCATCAAGCCATCTCCTTCTTGGTTGGCCTCTTCTTCTTCCTCCTATTGGACGTAGAGTAAATACCTTCTTTTGAACCCTTTCGTTTGGCATTCGTATAATGTGGCCAATCCTTCTAATCCGCTATGCTTTAATAAAACGTATGACATTCGCACCCCCAATAATGTTTTTAATTTCGTTGTTGTAACGAATACGATATGTGCCGTCTTCAAGTCGAACAGGACCGAAAATTTTTCTCATAATGCTTCTCTCGAATCGCAATAGTTGGTTTATAACATTAACTTTTAATGTCCATATTTCAGAACCATATGTGAGGACATGTCGTATAAGGGTTTTATACATTTTAGTTTTCTGCATGCGTAGTGTGACCATCCAATTTTTGAGCATTTTGAAACCAAAAACGGGACGGTTTCGTGCTTTTCTCTTTAACACGTTGTGCAAAGACATATCAGAATCTGAACAAAAATTGTTTCACAAAATACCACAATAGCTTGCTGACAATTACTTTCCTTATTCATCTACATAAGCGCTTCTCGCTTTATCACGAAAACGAAAGATCAGAAACGTAACAAAAATGTACCCCAAATACACGTAACTCCCATAAGCAAAGGCCAATTTTGTTTGTTTTGCAGATAATATAGCAAGTTTTGTTTGTGCCCTGTCGTTACCCGCACACTAAACAGGGCAAACTACAGTTGTCAAATGTGGTTGTAAGTGCATTATCCCACCAAAAAAAAACATCAAAAATGTAAATTTTGGTGTTTACTGCAACAAAAAGATCTCGTATCTCAAAAATGCGCCGCAACAAAAAGATGTAATACCCACTCCAAAGTATCTTTGAAAGTTAATTTGGCGTTTCGTGTTAATAATTTTTTTCTTCTATTTTTGCAAATCAGTTTTCACTAATATAGTCTGTATCAATAGGGGAATCGTTAGATTGTCTTGCGAAGCTTGTGATGGTGTATGTACAAAGTGCGGTGAGCTATTTGGAATGACTTAAGTCAGTGTTAAGAATTTAAGCTACTATCGTATCGTTTTTAACAAAAAGGTATTATATCCCACAAAAAAAACATCAAAAATGTAAATTTTGGTGTTTACTGCAACAAAAAGATCTCGTATCTCAAAAATGCGCCGCAACAAAAAGATGTAATACCCACTCCAAAGTATCTTTGAAAGTTAATTTGGAGTTTCGTGTTAACAATTTTTTTCTTCTATTTTTGCAAATCAGTTTTCACTAATATAGTCTGTATCAATAGGGGAATCGTTAGATTGTCTTGCGAAGCTTGTGATGGTGTATGTACAAAGTGCGGTGAGCTATTTGGAATGACTTATGTCAGTGTCACGAAAATAAACTCAACAGTCCGTCTTTTTTGCCCTCTTCATAGAAAACACAGTTTTTGTAATCGCATTGTCAAAATTTATTTAATAATCTACCATTAGTTTCATATTTCTAGAATCATTTATAAATATGTATGTTTTTAAACAAAATGCGAAAGTTTATCCAATACATTTTAGTTCTTATAATCTTAAGTGATTCTGTAAGTAGTTTTGTATAAGACGATTATTTATTTATTTACAAACAGCTATAAAAACTATAAACTAGCTTAAGGACTAAGAGGGGTGGCTGCGATGGACTTCTGCCCGTGTATAAGACGTATAAACATATTTTGTATAAAACGATTTTGTATAAAATATGCATAAATCTTTCTATACGGCGTACCGCACTTTGTACTACATACTGATTTATAAAAATATGATTAGTGAACATTTATTAACCCTTAACACCAAATTAACTACCAGAGATGCTTTGCAGTAGGTATCACATCTTTTGTTGTGACGCATTTTTAAGATACCAGAAGAACACTGAACACAAATTTTATATATTATATTAGATGGTGTTTTTGGTAGGATAAATTAGTTTCTACAAATAATTATTTTTAAACGTAAAAAATTTGTCTCCTAGGAACGGGTAAAAAAATGTAATACCCGACTACCTTGTTGCTTTTTTTTCGAAAAAAAAATTTTATTCCTGCAAATTCCTTCTAAGAACTTTCCAATTGGAATTTTTATTTTTTTTGGTGCAAACCAATATTTATACCACTTGTTACCATAATTACGAAGAGTCAAATATTGACTCAGTTTATTGGCAAGGGCAGGTGAAAGTGAATTTTTGACGGAGATGGCTCAATCGCTAACCGAGGTTATGATAAGCATTTTGGTATAAAGCACTTGGGGTCTGCCACGACTCCTTCTACCCGTTACATACATTGCACAAATCTAGTATACCCTTTGGACCTATAGGTACAGGGTTTAAATACGGACTGTTGAGTTTATTTTCGTGACACTGACTTAAGTCATTCCAAATAGCTCACCGCACTTTGTACATACACCATCACAAGCTTCGCAAGACAATCTAACGATTCCCCTATTGATACAGACTACATTAGTGAAAACTGATTTGCAAAAATAGAAGTAAAAAATTATTAACACGAAACTCCAAATTAACTTTCAAAGATACTTTGAAGTGGGTATCACATCTTTTTGTTGCGGCGCATTTTTGAGATACGAGATCTTTTTGTTGCAGTAAACACCAAAATTTACATTTTTGATGTTTTTTTTTTGTGGGATATCATACCTTTTTGTTAAAAACGATACGATAGTAGCTTAAATTCTTAACACTGACTTAAGTCATTCCAAATAGCTCACCGCACTTTGTACATACACCATCACAAGCTTCGCAAGACAATCTAACGATTCCCCTATTGATACAGACTACATTAGTGAAAACTGATTTGCAAAAATAGAAAGAAGTAAAAAATTATTAACACGAAACTCCAAATTAACTTTCAAAGATACTTTGAAGTGGGTATCACATCTTTTTGTTGCGGCGCATTTTTGAGATTCGAGATCTTTTTGTTGCAGTAAACACCAAAATTTACATTTTTGATGTTTTTTTTTGGTGGGATATCATACCTTTTTGTTAAAAAAGATACGTTAGTAGCTTAAATTCTCAACAATTGCACATGTATTTAATATATTGATTTGAGCATATAATTGGAATTAAGCATAGCGGTAGGTGATAATAACAATTACTTTACAATTTTATGCATTTCAAGTATTTTAAATTAATGCTGGGTAGTAAGCTATTTTGCCCACGACTGGTAATTTTACCCCCTTGGCCTGTAAATTGTATCTATCTTTGAATGTACGTAATTATAGTAAAAAAATACTTAGAATCACCAAATTTGGTAAATATATTCATGTGGCCTTAATGAACAAATCCACATTCAATTTATTTTTTAGTTTTTTATAGGTATGGGGTACTACACTGTCGGGCACCGCCTCGACTGTATCACATTTTTTTATTTTAGTGTTTTGCTCATATAGTACATATAGTTCACATATAAGTTTAATAGAGAAATGCAGTGTGTTACGCTACTTTACTTAAAAAGAAAATGTAAGCCCCTTTAGCCTTATAGGAACAATTCTTAGTAGAAACACTTGCGTCGTTGATATTGATCCAACCTGTCTTTTGCTTTAAAGTGGCTACATAAGGACTGCTGTTTAAAGTCCCATTATGAAATGTAGCGCTTGTTACTCGGTATTTATGGCCGCCTATTATCAAGATGGACGTAGAAACCCCTTTAATTTTACTATTTTCAATTTTAATTGTAACTGTTTTTTCATTGACCTTGTTTATCTGCATAAGCAAATCACGGATCAGAAATTGAACAAAAATTTTTCACAAAGTACCATCATAGTTTGCTGACAATTCTGTTTGTTTTATTTAAAAATTTTTTGCAAGCAATATACTAGATAGTCGGTTTTCCCTGTTACTACCCCCACAATAATCAGTTTAACGAACCGAGTGCCATGACACCCTAATTATTTAAACTCAAAACGAAAATAATAAAAATAATTATTTATTTTTTGTTTATAATGCAAATAATAAAAAACTAAAAAAAAAAAAATTTGCATCAATACAAAAATAATAAATATTTTATACTATAATAAAATAAAAAAAAAAAACAACTTTGACTCTATCGAGAATCGACCCCACAAAATATTCGCGCCTGATCGATACTCATCCCATTAAGCCATCAGCTTACACGCAGGATGTGTATCAAAGTCAGGAACTTAACATCTTGTCTCTTTTACATTTTTAATTTAATTTCATTTCATAACGTCCCGACAAAGGCTTCAAATGTATTCGTGCATATACGTGTGTTTTGCAAGCAATATAGTTAGTCGGTTTGCCCTTCTACTACCTCCACAATAATCAGTATGATGTACCGCGTGACATAATACCCTAATTATTTAAAATCAATACGAAAATAAATATTTATTTTTTTATTTTAATGCAAATAATAAAACAACCAAAAAAAAAATGGATCAGTACAAAAATAATAAATATTTTATGTTATAATACAATAAAAATAAATATTTATTTTATTATTATAATGCCAATAATAAAAAAAAAATTTCCATCAATATAAAAATAAATTATATTTTATGTTACAATCTAATCAAAAAAAAGAAATACCTATGCCTCTTTCGAGATTCGAACCAACAGCAGCTGTCTGATCGATGCTCTTCCCATTAAGCTATCGACTCTCATATATTAAGTGTATCAAAGTCAGGAACTTAACTAGTTCTTGTTTCAATTTCATTCCATTTCATTTCATTATCAACGTCCCGACAATAGCTTCGAATGTATGCGTGCATATACGTGTGCACGCTCTCGGATCTCTCGTTCTTCCTTATTCATCTACATAAGCGCATCTCGCTTTATCACGCAAACGAAAGATCAGAAACGTAACAAAAATGTACCCCAAATACACGTAACTCCCATAAGCAAAGGCCAATTTAGTTTGTTTTGCAGACATTATAGCAAGTCGTGTTTTTGCCCTGTCGCTACCCGCACACTAAACAGGGCAAACTACCGCTTGCCCAAATATTAATAATCACCATTCAATGGTGATGGTGATAATACATGATGTTCATGAAGTAGTTGCTGCAGATCATGAAGGATGACTCTTTTCATTGCTGTGTTGATTTCTTTACGCCGATCAAGATGTTCCTCCATATTGCCCATGAAGTAAATTTGTAAAAATTTATGTTGTGCATCTTCTACAGGTTGGAATGATCCAATCCGATGGTGAATCTTCAAAATCGAAGTCAGTATTTCAGATTTAAATTCACAAATGTTTTCAGAGACCAAACCAACTACATTTTACCATTTTTTTTGTCTTAAATCTAATCTTTGAAGAAAAAAACATAAATTACCTTGAATGTGGGATTAAATCCATGTTCTTGGATAATGTCTGCCCCAAATGATGTCATTTGAAAGCAGCTATTGTATTTTTGAGAGTTCGCTAAAAAATGTCGTGATTCTGATGTTTCTCCACTAAGCAACGAATGCAATGGCTCATCTTGAGCTTTTAGTCCCAGACTAAAGCTGATAGACAGACAAGATTTTTTCCATTTTCTCGCATGCGATATTTTCGTCCCAAAAAGACAAACAGCGAGAAAAGGTAGAAAAAGGGTGCAATAAATTCTAGCTGCGATAAATTATAGCTGAGAGAAATTCTAGCTGCGATAAATTCATGCGCGAGAATTATATAAAAAAAATAATAAAAAAAATGGCTCAGCCATTACAGGTGATTGAGCAGTATAGAATTTTTATAAATTTATTTTCTACTAAGATTGAGATAGTAACGCGAAAAATATAAAATTTGTAAACAGTTTTACAAGTAACTCTCTTTTCAGAATTATTTTCAATGAATATAGAAAATTTTCTACACTGATATTAAAAAAATAATTTTTAATTAATTAGTAATTTAAATGAAAAAAAATTGTTCTTGTTGTATATATATTAATGTTTCTTTTTAGTCATTAATTATCTTTGTTTTTTTATATAACTTATAATTTGTTTAAGCTGTCTTTTTTAGGTAGTACACAAATTTTATATTATGTATATATATAAAAAGAAGTTACATTTCCTTGGTAATCTTATAACTCAAGAACCGCCTAAGCGATTGACACAAAAATTTTTGAGTGAAGTTTGTGTGGAATCGGTGCGAATCGGTCACGAAAATAAACTCAACAGTCCGTCTTTTTTACCCCCTTCATAGAAAACACAGTTTTTGCAGTCGCATTGTCAAAATTTATTTAATTATCTACCATTAGTTTCATATTGCTAGAATCATATATAAATATGTATGTTTTTAAACAAAATGCGAAAGTTTATTGTAGTTCTTATAATCTTAAATGATTCTGTAAGTAGTTTTGTATAAGACGTATAAACATATTTTGTATAAAACGATTTTGTATAAAATATGCATAAATCTTTCTTACTGAATTGTTAAAATATGATTAGTGAACATTTATTAACGCTTAACACCAAATTAACTTCCAGAGATGCTTTGCAGTAGGTATCACATCTTTTTGTTGTGACGCATTTTTCAGATACCATCGATAAAATTTGGATGTGGAGTTGTTCATTAGAGCCACATGAATCAACTTACCGAAATTGCTGATTCTAGATTACTTGTTACCATAACAGTTTATTGGCAAGGGGAGGTGGAATTAGTACATTTTTGGCTATAACTTTTGTTGTATTTGTCCGATTTTGTTCATTTTTGACACACAGGATGCATGTAACCACGCATCGCTCTGTAGAGTTTCAGGTGAAAATATGAAGCGGTGTAGCTAAAAACCGCGAAACTCTGCTACGGGGGAACGGTGAAAGATATTGACATGATTCAAAAAACTTGATCATCTGAGGAAATATGCGCATCAGTTGGTAAAGTTTCGTATCTCTAGCTTTTATAGTCTCCGAAATCTAGGTGTTCATACAGTCGAACAGACGGTCGGACAGACGGACAGAGCTCAATCGCTACCCGAGGTTATGATAAGCATTTTGGTATAAAGGACTTGGGGTCTGCCACGCCTCCTTCTGCCCGTTACATACATTGCACAAATCTAGTATACCCTTTGGACCTATAGGTACGGGGTTTAAATACGGACTGTTGAGTTTATTTTCGTGACACTGACATAAGTCATTCCAAATAGCTCACCGCACTTTGTACATACACCATCACAAGCTTCGCAAGACAATCTAACGATTCCCCTATTGATACAGACTAGGATAGAAGTAGTGAAAAATTATTAACACGAAACTCCAAATTAACTTTCAAAGATACTTGGAGTGGGTATCACATCTTTTTGTTGCGGCGCATTTTTAAGATACGAGATCTTTTTGTTGCAGTAAACACCAAAATTTAAATTTTTGATGTTTTTTTTGGTGGGATATCATACCTTTTTGTTAAAAACGATACGTTAGTAGCTTAAATTCTTTTTTTTATTATTATTAATGTATTGGCAATCAGCCTACTTAAAACTAAGGCTATAATCCAATAGGTAAATAAAGTGAATCGCTACTTTGGTTTGGTGTTATGGTATTATGTGTATGACATTAAATCTAAAGCAGATATTTACAAAATTAGCAACAATAAGACAAAAATTATTTACATGTTTAACAAATGGTACATTGTGTATTGTTTAAATTTAAAATTTTTTGCTAAACTTTTGGTGCTTCAGATCCGAGGGGTGTAGTCTTTTCAGTCTTCGCCTTGGCCTATGACCCGCAAGAGCACAGGCCAGCGAATTCGGATGGGTTTCCAATCTACTCTCATACCTCCCGCTCAGATTGTTGATGATGTCTCCTGTGAAACCTATTTTAAGGTCTTTATGTAAATTCCTATTTCTTACAAACCATGGAGCATCTGCTATTTGGCGAAGAGCTTTATTTTGCAGTGTTTGAATCCTCTTCAGTTTTGTTTTTGCTGCCGTTCCCCAAACTTGGATTCCATACGTCCACGCAGGTGTTATGATGGCTTTGTATAGAGTGATTTTGTTTGAAATTGATAGTTTACTTTTCCTGCCCAAAAGCCAGTGCATTTTAGCAAGCTTGGCCCTGCATCTTGTTACCACATGATTTATGTGTTGTCCCCAACAAAGTTTTTTATCTAGATGGACTCCAAGATACGGATGCGAGTTCTTAAATGGGATTGTGGCCCCATTTATAGTAAGCGGCGGACAAGGATCTCGCCTAAGTGTGAACAGAACGCATGAGGATTTGTCTCCATTTAGTTGAATGTTCCAACGTTTTGCCCACTTTTCTATTTTCACCAGTTCCAGCTGCAGGCCATCAGCAGCTTCTTGGACGTTAGTGGCCGAGGATAGTAGCGCAGTGTCATCAGCGTAAGTGGCCAATAGGACGGATGGATTACTGGAGTGCGGCATGTCCATGGTGAAGAGGGTATATAAAAGTGGGGCAAGAACACTCCCCTGTGGAACTCCAGCAAGGATTGGTCTCTTGTTTGACAGCTCACTCTTAACTGAAACTCTAAATGATCGATTTTCCAAATATGATTTCAGTAATTGGTACAGAGGAGCTATAAGTGAGACTTTAAGTTTTTGCAATAATCCCTCGTGCCAGACTCGATCGAATGCCTGCTTTACATCTAGAAACGCTCCTACACAGTAGCGTTTCTGCTCGAATGAGTCAAGAATGTGCTGTACCACTCTGTGCACCTGTTCCGGCGTGCCGTGTTTCGGGCGAAATCCAAACTGATGTTTAGGAATAATGTTTGAGAGATCAGATGTTGTCATTATTCTGCGCAAAAAAATCCTTTCGAATATTTTGGCAAATGCTGGTAGAAGACTAATAGGACGATAAGACGTAATGGCAGTAGGTGGCTGGTAGGGCTTTAAAATCATTACGATTTGAGCGCATTTCCACTCACTAGGAAAATAAGCCAAACGCATCATCGCATTATAAATCTTATTCAGAGCGAGTATTCCTGCCATTGGTAGAGCCTTCGCAACTCTGGCGTCAATTCTATCCAAACCAGGCGCTTTTTTGGGGTTAAGCGCATTAATCTCCTCCACAATTTCTTGAGTCAACACGGGCCGAATTGGCAGATCCATTTGCAAAGCTGCGGAGAGCGCTTCTCTAGTTTCCTCGGCCTCAGCACAGGTGTTTAGTATGAAAGGGGTGAAGCGTTCCTCCAGATGTAGAGCGAAGGTATCTGCACGGGCAAGGTCTGAGCGGCACCAAATTCCATTAGCAGCTTTGATCGGGGCACTAGGAATCGCTGGTTTCTTTAAATGTCGCGTCAAACGCCAGAGGCTGCGGCTTCCTTCCTCGTTGGGGCAAGCATTTAAAAGTAAGGAATTTATTCTGCTTTGTTTCAGGCGTTGGAGTTTTCCTTTGAGGTTATTTGCCGCACTTAAGTACAGGGCCTTGTCAGCAGGATTGTGCGATCGCAGGAATATTTTTCGAAGACGCCGCTTCTCTCTTAGCAGCTGCGCTGTCTGAGGGTCAAGAGAATGACAAGATGCATGCTGGCGGTGATCAGCATGTCTCGGAGAAGCTAGTTTAGCGGCATCTGCGATGTTTTTCCTTAGTAGCTTAACTGCGTCGTCAATATCATCTGAGGAATTAATTTCCAATGACAGGTGCGTATTTATGTTTATATGCCTTTGAAAGGTATCTAAATTTGCGCGTGGATGTAGGAGCGCTCGATTTTTTTGATTTAAAACAGCGTTGCTAGCAAGATTGATGATTAGTGGGAGGTGATCCGAATCAAGGTCAACCACTGATTCAATGGTTAGCTGTTGCGGATGTATGCCACGGTAGAGTGCAAAATCAAGGGCGCTGGGTATCCGCGAATTATCACCGGGGAAGTGAGTAGGCGCGCCAGTTGCAAGAACATGTATGGGCTCGTTTTGAATTTGCGCACACAGAGCTCGTCCCCGGGTGCATGGTCTAGCATTTCCCCACCATTGGTGTTTGGCATTCCAGTCTCCAGCCGCAATAAGTCGATGACTCTGATGGCTTAAAAACTGACTAAATGGGACAGCACCCCAAAGAATACCCGGAGGGCAGTAGACTGCCGATATTGTTACGTTACCCTGTCCCGTGACTACTTCAACCATGGCAGCTTGCATTTCTGGACTGCATATAGGTGAGATGGGATGATGTTTCAGCTGCGATTTAATAAGTATTGCAGCTCCATCCCGGCAGCTATCTGTTGGGTAATTGGCAGTGTATAGCTCATATCCAAATAATTTAAATGTAGATCTGCTGTAAAAGTGGGTTTCTGAGAGAAGAGCGATATCAACATTTTCATTTTCATTTGTAAGCTCTAGGGCTTTGTTGGCTATACCATTTGCATTCCAAACCATAATTTTAATATTTGGAGCCATTTTGAACTACCATTGTCAGCAATTGGAGGATCTGTTGTTGCATATCCATGAATTGGTCAAAGCGTCCCAAAAGACGGTCGATTTTATTCTCTAGCTGTGGATTGCTGGGGTTGCAGGTGAAGCTGGGTGCTGACCAGTTTTCATTGCCTAGATTGCGACTGCCTCTGGCTGCGTCGGCGTAGGACATGGTAGGATTTCGAAAACTTTGTTGTCCGCTTTCGTTTTGCTGCGTGTCTCTAGCAGGGGTTAATGTGGTGGCTGTCTGGCTTCTCCTGATGGACGCCGGTTGGTTGGGAGCTTCGTTCGAAGGCACCTGGGGCCGTTTTGATAGGCGTTGATAGATACGGCAGCCTTTATAATTTGCAGTATGCGGTAAATTACAGTGGACACATTTAGCTGGTTGGTCAAGTGGCTTGACGCAATCGGTGGAGGCATGGTTGTCCCCGCATTTTACGCATCGGAAGGCTCTTCTGCAGTATCGTTGCGTGTGGCCATAGTTCTGACAACGGTGGCATTGGACGAAATCGTTGCTCTTGTGGGGCTTTTCGACAGATATCTTTTGATGACAAATAGCTGTTAGGCCGAAGATATCTTTGTTAATTGATTTCGGATCGAAATCGACGAAAAATAAGTTAAGCGTAGACCCGTCTCGTTTGCTTTTCGGGTTATGAATGTTACGGACTGAGTACCCCTTATTCGTTAACTGCTGCTTTAGGAAATCATGGCTAGTCGAGTAATGCAGGCCTTTTATGACAACTCTATAAGCGCGCTCGCTTGCTAATTGATAGACGTGGAACTCGGCTCCGATTTTGTCCAGCTTGCTGACCATGTTTTTAAACGTTGGTACGTCGGCACACATAATTCGTAGAGATTCACCTGCAGGTATTGCGAAACATTTGTTGGATTCGAATTCATTGAAGTCTTCGAAGAGTGTATTTATATTCGAGCACCTATTTATAAAGATAGGAGGAGGCCTTTCAGTGCGTGGTTGAGTCTCGGATGGTTCGCTCATCTCAACGGCCAGATCCTCATCCTCGAGATCAGCTCAAGTTTTGTGGGATGATACACTCAAAGCAGCAAAACGATTGGAATGGTTTGCGGCTGAACTTGTACTGGCAGCTGGTGGGTCTGACTTCGACGATTTACGTATTGTTTCAGGCGAACGAGAAGCTGGCCTTTTGTTGGCAATAGGCTTATTTTTTGCTGGTACAGTTTGCCAGGATGGAACCAATAGATTCATACGCTGTTCAGTTACTGATGGACCGATGGATTCATTAAATTTGGCAGAAGTGACAGCTGCTGCTGAGCTTAAATGTTTATCATGAGAAGCCATAGTGATAACTAGCTTCAATTTTGGTAGGCCAATCGACCACCAAACTGTAGCCCAGTGGTAAAGAGTGTTTACTCAAAAACGCCTAGACGTGAGTTCGAACCCCGAAGAAAGCAGATAATTATTTTTATTTATTTATAAATTTATTTAAATCACAATGACAGTAAGTTTTATAGCATTTTTCGTAGCCCGAGCGACTACGGGACGGTGGCTTAATAGGAATAGGACAAGCGAGGCGACGCGAGTTCAAATCCCCGGAGTGACACAAAAAAAAAAAAATATATGTAAAATTTATAAAATTTTCTTGGTCAATAAAAATCTCTACCACGATGATAAATATGGATTTGTCCATGCTACGGAGCACCCGGTGCTAAACGCACAGAGGCTGTGCGTGCCAACGGAGCACCCACCCGAATCGGAGGAGGACTTCTTTCCCAGACCAGAGAAGGTGAAGGTTAGCAAACAAAGTCACGACAGTTCAGCGGAGCACCCCGGAAACACGCGTCGAAAGAAAAGCGTTTCGCCAGAGGAGCACCCGAAAAATGTATTTCACGGCACTGAAAAACAAAGAAAACTGTTTGATTGACTTGAACACGTCCGCACTTCACGAAGGCTAGGTCGAAACTGCTTAAATTCTTAACAATTGCACATGTATTTAATATATTGATTTGAGCATATAATTGGAATTAAGCATAGCGGTAGGTGACAATAACAATTACTTCACATTTTTATGCATTTTCAAGTATTTTAAATTAATGCTGGGTAGTAAGCTATTTTGCCCACGACCGTAATTTTACCCCCTTGGCCTGTAAATTGTATCTATCTTTGACTGTATAGTAAAAAAATGTGGTACAGTCGAGGCGGTGCCCGACAGTGGAATACCCTGTACCTTTTGTCTCGAAAAAATTTTTCCTGCATATTCCTTCTAAGAACTTTCCAATTGGAATTTTTATACCCTGTACCTATAAGTACAAAGGTATACTAGATTTGTGCAATGTATGTAACGGACAGAAGGAGACGTGGCAGACCCCAAGTCCTTTATACCAAAATGCTTATCATAACCTCGGGTAGCGATTGAGCCATGTCCGTCCGTCTGTCCGTCTGTCCGTCCGTATGAACGCCTAGATCTCGGAGACTATAAGAGCTAGAGACATGGAACTTTACCTGCTGGTGCGCATATTTCCTAAGCAGATGAAGTTTGTTGAATCATGTCAATATCTTTCCCCGGACGGACATGGCTCAATCGCTACCCGAGGGTATGATAAGCATTTTGGTATAAAGGACTTGGGGTCTGCCACGCCTCCTTCTGTCCGTTACATACATTGCACAAATCTAGTATACCCTTTGTACCTATAGGTACAGGGTATAAAAATACTTAGAATCACCAAATTTGGTAAATATATTCATGTGGCCTTAATGAACAAATCCACATTCAATTTATTTTTTAGTTTTTTATAGGTATGGGGTACTACACTGTCGGGCACCGCCTCGACTGTATCACATTTTTTTATTTTAGTGTTTTGCTCATATAGTACATATAGTTCACATATAAGTTTAATAGAGAAATGCAGTG
Organism: Chymomyza fuscimana; assembly: GCA_949987675.1. Classification (NCBI taxonomy): domain Eukaryota; kingdom Metazoa; phylum Arthropoda; class Insecta; order Diptera; family Drosophilidae; genus Chymomyza; species Chymomyza fuscimana. The sequence continues at coordinate 5,763,572 of OX465091.1, forward strand.
TGTTACGCTACTTTACCTAAAAAGAAAATGTAAGCCCCTTTAGCCTTATAGGAACAATTCTTAGTAGAAACACTTGCGTCGTTGATATAGATCCAACCTGTCTTTTGCTTTAAAGTGGCTACATAAGGACTGCTGTTTAAAGTCCCATTATGAAATGTAGCGCTTATTACTCGGTATTTATGGCCGCCTATTATCAAGATGGACGTAGAAACCCCTTTAATTTTACTATTTTCAATTTTAATTGTAACTTTGTTTTCATTGACCTTGTTTATCTGCATAAGCGCTTCTCTCTTTATCACATTGTGCAAATCACGGATCAGAAATTGAACAAAAATTTTTCACAAAGTACCATCATAGTTTGCTGACAATTCTGATTGTTTTATTTAAAAATTTTTTGCAAGCAATATACTAGATAGTCGGTTTTCCATGTTACTATCCCCACAATAATCAGTTTAACGAACCGAGTGCCATGATACCCTAATTATTTAAACTCAAAACGAAAATAATAAAAATAATTATTTATTTTTTGTTTATAATGCAAATAATAAAAAACTAAAAAAAAAAAAATTTGCATCAATACAAAAATAATAAATATTTTATACTATAATAAAATAAAAAAAAAAAAACAACTTTGACTCTATCGAGAATCGACCCCACAAAATATTCGCGCCTGATCGATACTCATCCCATTAAGCCATCAGCTTACACGCAGGATGTGTATCAAAGTCAGGAACTTAACATCTTGTCTCTTTTACATTTTTAATTTAATTTAATTTCATAACGTCCCGACAAAGGCTTCAAATGTATTCGTGCATATACGTGTGTTTTGCAAGCAATATAGTTAGTCGGTTTGCCCTGCTACTACCTCCACAATAATCAGTATGATGTACCGCGTGACATAATACCCTAATTATTTAAAATCAATACGAAAATAAATATTTATTTTTTTATTTTAATGCAAATAATAAAACAACCAAAAAAAAAAATGGATCAATACAAAAATAATAAATATTTTATGTTATAATACAATAAAAATAAATATTTATTTTATTATTATAATGCAAATAATAAAAAAAAAATTTCCATCAATATAAAATTAAATTATATTTTATGTTACAATATAATCAAAAAAAAGAAATAACTATGCCTCTTTCGAGATTCGAACCCACAGCAGCTGTCTGATCGATGCTCTTCCCATTAAGCTATCGACTCTCATATATTAAGTGTATCAAAGTCAGGAACTTAACTTGTTCTTGTTTCAATTTCATTCCATTTCATTTCATTATCAACGTCCCGACAATAGCTTCGAATGTATGCGTGCATATACGTGTGCACGCTCTCGGATCTCTCATTCTTCCTTATTCATCTACATAAGCGCTTCTCGCTTTATCACGCAAACGAAAGATCAGAAACGTAACAAAAATGTACCCCAAATACACGTAACTCCCATAAGCAAAGGCCAATTTTGTTTGTTTTGCAGACATTATAGCAAGTCGTGTTTTTGCCCTGTCGCTACCCGCACACTAAACAGGGCAAACTACCGCTTGCCCAAATATTAATAATCACCATTCAATGGTGATGGTGATAATACATGATGTTCATGAAGTAGTTGCTGCAGATTATGAAGAATGACTCTTTTCATTGCTGTGTTGATTTCTTTACGCCGATCAAGTTGTTCCTCCATATTGCCCATGAAGTAAATTTGTAAAAATTTATGTTGTGCATCTTCTACAGGTTGGAATGATCCAATCCGATGGTGAATCTTCAAAATCGAAGTCAGTATTTCAGATTTAGAATCACAAATGTTTTCAGAGACCAAACCAACTACATTTTACCATTTTTTTTGTCTTAAATCTAATCTTTGAAGAAAAAAACATAAATTACCTTGAATGTGGGATTAAATCCATGTTCTTGGATAATGTCTGCCCCAAATGATGTCATTTGAAAGCAGCTATTGTATTTTTGAGAGTTCGCTAAAAAATGTCGTGATTCTGATGTTTCTCCACTAAGCAACGAATGCAATGGCTCAGGCGGAGGAGTCAATAATGGCAATTAAGGCAACACAAACCAGTCGTTTCACCAGCAAACTTTCTCCACAAACAACGTCCATTGGACCAATAAGAACGGACCAATGAGTTGTAATCAATTGTGAAATCGTATAGAAATGCTGCGCGATTTGGATAAATTTCATGTCGAAGATTATTCGTTGTTGATCTATTTCTCATTGCCAACCGAGCCGTTTCACAGTCAAATAGATCTATTACGAAGTCGAGCCATACCAAAACGGCGCTCTTCCTGTGCGATTTCTGATTCTGCTTCAGTTGATCGATTTGCAGTGTTCCGAAGCCTAATTGCATTACGGCTTTGTTGTGAGAGATTCTATATTCTTCGTGTGCCATTCTTAATAGTAATAATCAGGCAGTAAGATTTAATATTAAAAACTCACTGGCAGGATTAGAATAATAAGAAGGAGTGTAGAGTTTGGCAGCGTAAGAGTCAGATGTGTGTTCTGCAAAAGTAAGAACGTGGTCATGTTGACTTTTGAATTGCAGAGATAATAAACAAAGACATATAAATAATGAAGTAAAACTATATTTTAAATAGAAATAAGTGATTTTGTGAATAAACTATACCATCAAAGTAAACCAAAGTGTTATTTCAATATCACTACGGCTACCCTGGCTCTACATTTATTGGGGCTCGTCCGAGATAAAAACTTTTTATTAAAAAACCAAGTTAATACAACAATTAACCTATTGTGCACAACAACCATTAAGTTTTGTTGCATATCTACGTAAATTAAAAGAAATCAAAATTACAAGCATAGAGTCGCGCAAAATAACGTTGGATATACCAAAGAATATATTCAAATTCAGTGTAGAACTTGTTGGTACCGGCGGTCGGGAGCAAACGAAGCGAAATGTTGGTTCTACTTTGTCGAAACGGGCGGGCGGCACTAAAAGGAGCGTGATGAAAAAATCTAGGCAAAGCAATCTGTGTCTCTGGACGGGTCAATTCGTATGAAATACAATGTAAAGGAGCGTCTGAATGGCCTTGCTTCTTTAAACATTCATGTAGATGCGATTTCATATAATTTTGTCTTTTTATGTCAAAAAATTACTGACATTGAATTTTTAGTAAAAACGGAAAAAAATTATTTTTTTCGAAGGACTTTTTTTTGTCTTTTTTAACTGCATTTAACCCTTGAAAAGTGATTCCCTCTTCTATATTTGAATTTTTTATAGAAAGTAGGAGTCAGTACCTTTCAAATAAGCTCTTTTTTGTGAAATTGGAAATGTCTATTGAACACCAGCAGTTCAATGCATCACCATATATTGATAAAAAGAGACTTTTATGTTTATGATCTTATTCGCGATTGGTATTTGACGAAAGAAAAGTCTGAGCTATTAATATCTCAACTGAAGAAGCGTGGATATGTTGACGAAGGTATGTTTTGTACAATGCAGGTACAGTGTTTCAAATCATAAAAATCGCTTTTACAGGAGTCACGGTGACATCAGTTCGAAATAGAAGCAACGATTTGGCAGAATGTTTTTCTAAACATGGGCAAATATGTTATTGCAATGACATTAAAAAACTGTTCGCTGAAATGAAACAGCCATTTTATGATCGAGAAGTTATTGCAATACAAATGGGATTGCAGAGTGGTTATACAAAATACAACTGCTTTCTTTGCTTATACAATAGTAGAGCATATAAAGACCATTTCAAAAAATATCTATGGCCTGAAAGGATATAATACACTCCTGGTATATATAACGTTGTATCAGAACCACTCGTCCCAAAAGAAAACATCATTATACTTTCACTGCATATCGAATTGGATCTTATGAAAAATTTTGTTAAAGCAAATGGAAAAAATGGAAATGATGTGGCAATCGCTTACCTAGAAAACGAGTTCCCTAAATTAAGCAAGCTGAAAGTTAAGGAAGAGATATTTGTTGGTCCTCAAATTCGCAAAACAATGAAAAGCAGCGAATTTAGAAAAACGTTGGCATCTGATCAAATGCAAGCGTGGAACTTTTTCAGAAAGTAGTAGAAAAATTGGTTGGGAATCAAAAAAGCTCAAATGCTAAACTTATTTTTGATGAAATGCTTCATTGGTATGACAAAATTGGCTCAACATTAAGTCTGAAAATGCATTTTTTGAAATCGCATTTTCAACATTTTCCAGAAAATTTGGGTGCGATGAGCAACCAACACGGTGAAAGATTTCATCAGGACATTAACAATATGGAAGATCGATTCAGTGGTCGTTTCACGGCAAAAATCAGATAAAAACTCAAAAGAATGAAAACAAATATGCATTTTTAGTTATTTTTTTTAATTTTTTTTAAAATTGTTGTTGTTAAATTTGTTACCGTTATATGCAATAAAAAATTATACTGTAAATCCCCAATTAATGCTTTATTAAAGCACCATTATAAACAAAAAATGTCATATTTTTTTTGTTAAATCAAGATTTTTCGTATACTTATAGTGATATATTCAGCTACTGGCGTTCAATGGGCAAATCGAATTTCTCAAAAAAGGGCGTATTTGAAAGGTACTAACTCCTACTTTCTATAAAAAATTCAAATATAGAAGAGTGAACCACTTTTCAAAGGTTAAGTGCAGTTGAAAGTGACAAAAAAAAATTCCTTCGAAAAAAGGGCATTTTTTTTTTTATTTTTACTAAAAATTCAATAAATCAGTCATTTTTGGACATAAAAAGACAAAATTATACAGAAATCGCATCTACACATCATGACCAATGACATTAAATAGCTAACATTTTAAGTGTCTAAGAGTTTTTCTGAAAGAAATAGCGATGTTTGTACAAAAAGTCACCAAAATTTTGTTTTTTTAAGGTTTCCAATTTTTATGATTTGGGGCATTTTGGAAAGGTAGTCCTCTCTACTTTTGAAAAAAAAAAATAATAATTAAAAAATTCGAATTAGTACAGTTTTTATGACCTCATATGTGCAACCTGATTTTGCACTAAAATAGCCATAAAAAAAACAAGCTATGGGAGGATAAAAAAAAACCAGGTTTTTTAACGCTGAAACATTATCCTAATATAAAATATAAGTCTAATCTCTCGAGATTTTTCATCGTCGACTAGTGTTATCAGCGGTGGGCACGAAAAATAACGGAAAGAGCCCTACAACAACATCAAGAAAAAAGTCCTGTTATGGTCCCACAAGCAATTCGCGAGTAGGGCCATAAAACCATAAAGTTGCTGCGAGTCGAGCGATGGCTCACATTGTGTGAATTTGTTATTGTAAACTCTTCGTGTCGCTATCGATCTGCTTGTGCAGTGCACTGAACGAAATTTTTGCAACACATTCAATTAAACAGAAAAGTCATGAGTTTTTATGACAATTTCAATTTACCAAAAAAATTACTCGGTCTTACAGTTGCCAAAGTAACTATATTTCTGTGCTCAGTGTACTTGTGCGAAATTTTCGTTTGCGAGCACTAATAAAAAGCCCCGCGTTACGGTCGTCTAAGCATCCTCGAGTAGGGCCATAAAACTAGCACATTGTTTTTTTTTTTGTAAATTCTCGTGTGCGTCTGGCTGGGGCCACTTTCAAGACATAACGGGAAGAGCAGTCGGAGCAAAAACAGCCAAGGCGTGCCCACCGCTTTATTAATAATAAATAAATTTTGTGTATTTTGTATTCAATAATTTAATTTTTTTAATAGAATAACAAAATAAAACAAAACAGGATCAACAGAGGGACATTCGTTTGAGCTGATTGGTATAATTCATGACGATCATAATCTTGTTCATGTTCGGGGGGAAAATTTACCGGGCCCTCTATTACACCTTATTTATTACGACACTAATTACACCGGGCCCATGAGAAAACTCCTGGCCCAGGGAATCCCCCTTCCCCGTCTCTCGGAGGACCTGATGTTCACGCTCCAATTTTCGATTTAATGCGTCATTCATTCCACGATCTGGCGCTGGCAGTCCTAACTTGACTAACAAACTGTCTCAAATGAGATAACACATGTTTTCGATCAATAGCAAAGCCTGGTTATGCATCTCCTCATTCGCCTCAAGATAGGGATTTCTTGAACTGACGCGAATTTGATATGAAATGTCTTCTGGCATGGTATCCTTATATTTAGGCCCCAGGTCACGTGGATTCGATGGGAAGCATGTCAAAATGATAATAGCAAATAAACTGAGTATCTGACATGGAGTTGCGGAAATAATTGCTTCAGCGATTGTTATTTCCCAACGAGAATCATTTTCAAGCAAATTTAACTCTTGACATGATTTTAATGATGTTGGGCCACGAACGTTCACCAACAACAACCGTAAATAGAAGCATTCATCATTCTTAGGATGAACTGTATAAATACCCATGAGCATGTGTAGAACGCACATTCGGAACGCACATGACCAGGAACGGATCGCCTTGATTCCGTTGTTGAAATGCCGAGTCGATATAGCCATGTCTGGCTGTCAGGATCTCAGAGACTATTAAAGCGATGGAGCTGAAATTTTACGCAGATGACGATTCTCGATTTATGTCGATATTTGGCCCTGCCTCCGTAAAATAATTTCTCGGTTTACTTCTTTTTATGTGATTTTTTTTCCGATATTTTATGAGTTACTCTTTTAATCTGTGCGGTGACGAACAAACCATAGATCATCAAAATCGGCCCCACCGTTCTTGAGTTATAAATGGTGTAACTAACATAACTCTCTTTTATATATATAGATTAAGATTGGTTGCCAGCCGTTTGCCAAATATTTAAAAAACAGCCCTAATCCATTAGTCGACTCTTCCGACTTCTTTGAAAATTCTTCTTTTTCTTCTTCTTAGCTTCACAGTCCGGGGTGGACCATAGCTTCATCAACAATTTTCCTCCAGTTCACTCTCTCTCTCGCTTCATCTTTCCAATTTCGAATGTTCATTGTCTTCAGGTCTGCTTCGACGTCATCAAGCCATCTCCTTCTTGGTTGGCCTCTTCTTCTTCCTCCTATTGGACGTAGAGTAAATACCTTCTTCTTTTTCTTCTTCTTAGCTTCACAGTCCGGGGTGGACCATAGCTTCATCAACAATTTTCCTCCAGTTCACTCTCTCTCTCGCTTCATCTTTCCAATTTCGAATGTTCATTGTCTTCAGGTCTGCTTCGACGTCATCAAGCCATCTCCTTCTTGGTTGGCCTCTTCTTCTTCCTCCTATTGGACGTAGAGTAAATACCTTCTTTTGAACCCTTTCGTTTGGCATTCGTATAATGTGGCCAATCCTTCTAATCCGCTATGCTTTAATAAAACGTATGACATTCGCACCTTCAATAATGTTTTCAATTTCGTTGTTGTAACGAATACGATATGTGCCGTCTTCAAGTCGAACAGGACCGAAAATTTTTCTCATAATGCTTCTCTCGAATCGCAATAGTTGGTTTATAACATTTACTTTTAATGTCCATATTTCAGAACCATATGTGAGGACATGTCGTATAAGGGTTTTATACATTTTAGTTTTCTGCATGCGTAGTGTGACCATCCAATTTTTGAGCATTCGGGGACATTTGACTATTGAAAACGGGACATTTCGGGACATTTTGAAATTTAAATTCGGGACATTTTTTTAAAGCCTGAACATTTTTCTTTCAAATACAATTTAATTCATTAAAATATCTCAATTGGTTTAGAAAATATGATTTTTGCAACGCTTTTTCGGCTTTTTTCTGTGCCACTGTGCGACGTTGAAACGAATGAGAAGCGTGTAACGTGTAATGAGGAACAAAAAATTCAAGATCAAGGCCAAGAAGCATAACATTAGCATTAGCCAGCTTTTGCTTAGTTATTGTTGTTTACTTCAGCTTTTCCTTGTATGCGCATATTTGCAAAAGTAATACAATAGTGGCTATGGATTAGAGGAATGCATGCATGTTTGTCTCCCAACCAATGGAACAATGATCAATTCTTTCTTTTATTAATTTTTTTTCATCATTTATCATTTTTTATATAAATCATCATTCATATTTCTATAACTCACGACAAATTATTGTCACTACTGTTTTATACTTTATTAAAAAATAATTGGTAAATAAAAATTGTGGTACAGTCGACGCGGTGCCCGACAGTGGAATACCCTGTACCTTTTGTGTCAAAAAAATGTTTCCTGCATATTCCATCTAAGAACTTCCCAATTGGAATTTATTTTTTTTTTGTGAAAATCGATATTTATACCTATAAGTACCCATTTTGATGAAACTCGAATGTTACAACAAAGAACTTATTTAAAGTATACGGGGTAAGTTTCAAGTTGGTATGTTGAGGTGTGTGGGAGAAAACACGGTAAATGGATTGCGGGGGGTGGGGGACCGCATCGATAAAATTTGGATGTGGATTTGTTCATTAGAGCCACATGAATGAGCTTACCAAAAATTGTGATTCTAGGTCACTTGTAGCCATAATTGCGTAGAGTCAAATATTGACGCAGTTTATTGGCAATGGGAGGTGAAATTTTTACATTTTTAACTATAACTTCTGTTGTATTTGTCCGATATTATTCATTTGTTACACATAGATGCATGTAACTACAACGCATCGCTCTGTTAAATTTTAGATGAAAATACTAAACGGTGGGGCTGAATTTGGGAACATTACCGACAGCCAACAACGAAGTTTAGAGCCGAGTTCAAATGCAAGAACACGAGAATTGTATGGGCTATTTTTAATCATAATTTTCGACTTCTTTCTTCTTCGCTATTTAATTAGTTTGCAATTTATTTTTTGCCATTTTACAAAATCAACTTTTAATCATTTTATATGACAATTTTTGGGGAAATGCATTTTTTTAATTGCAAGTTGCATTTGCTTAGAAACTGATTTGGTACAACAATGCTAAAAAATTAAATTAATTGTTTGCTTTTTTTTCTCAATGAGCCCAAAAATTGTAATGTAGTTTTAAAATATTTAATTGCGTTATGCATATTCACAACTACTACTTAATTCCTATTGCCACCTTCACGTGGTGAGCCCTGTCCCCCTGAGCAACCCGGAAGAAGATTGGGTATCCAACCCCAGTGGGAAACCGGGTCAGGGAAACAAACGGCAAATGGATATTGGTCCTCCAAAATGGGGGTTGGGCAGGAGGTTGACAGCCTCCTCCTGGAAAAAAAACCGTGTCACGGAAGCAGAATATACGCCTCGGATAAGGACTGGAAATCGACGACGGACTCGGAAAAGTATTAAGGCTCACGATTTACGACTATTTACCAGGAATATACAAACTCTTTATAAGGGCAAGGCCCTACAACAACTCGCAGAGGTGCTGGAACAGTACAGAGCAGACATAACAGCAGTACAAGAAATTAGGTGGACAGGAAAGGGTGTTATCCAGAAAACAAAATTTGATTTCTACTACAGCTGCGATGAGAAACAACATGCGTTTGGTACAGGCTTCCTAGTGAGGGAGAAAATGAAAGATCTTGTGATGGATTTCAAAGCTGTTAACAACAGACTGTGCACACTCAGAACCAGGGGAAAATTTTTCAATATAAGCTACATTAACATGCATGCCCCAACCGAAGACAAAAGTGACCAAGATAATGACGACTTCTACGACCTGCTTGAAAAAACTTACGAAGAATGCCCTAAACACGATATAAAGATTATAATCGGCGACGAGAATGCGAAAGTGGGGAAAGAAGAAATATACCACCGTATAGCAGGAAAGCATAGCCTGCATGAAATTAGCAACGAAAATGGCAAGAGGCTGGTGAATTTCGCTGCCTCTAAGGGCTTAATTATAGCCAGCACAATGCTACAAAGGAAAATCATTTTTATTTTTATTTATTTATTTATTTATTTATTTGAGGGGTACAACTACGTACAGTTGACATTATATTATAAAAAAGGACATATAAATTATTTAGAAAAGAAAATAGAGCGAGGGAATTGATATGAACTAATCCGCGTCTCTAGCCCGATGGGTGAACTTTTTAATGATATGCACCAACTCACATCAAGAACTGGCCAGAAACTTGGATTTACAATATTAAAGTTGAAAAGAGGAAGCAAGATAAAAATTAAACATTATATCGCAAAAAAAGCCAATGGATCACCATTGACCAAGTGGGTGACTCATAATATAGGATTGGTCAAGGATGCTCGAAGTGGCAAGTCAAGGTGACTTAAGATAGAAGAAGTGATAGATTGAATAGACCGTTCGAAAGAGAGTAAATTGTAAAAGTTATTATAGTTAGGGCATAAGACACGGAAAGGGTCGTGCAAAGCATAATTAGATCTACAAAATTGTAAGGCTAAGGGTCGAAAATTACGAGTTACTCTGGATGGTATGACCAAAGTAACTTTGCTAAGGAGTACATTGGAATCGATAAGACCGAGTAACAGTTTATGCAAGAATAACACGCCGTGGCATGTTCTGCGGTGATTTAAGGAAGGCAATTTTATAAGGCGAAGTCTATCAGAATATGGCGGCAGTCGGATATTTGGGTCCCAGTTTAAGCCACGAAGTGCAGAAAGGAGAAATTGCTTTTGTACGGACTCAATCATGTCCTGATAAAGGTGGTATTGAGGGCTCCAAACGCAGGAACAATATTCCAAAATTGGACGGACAAGAGAAATATAAAGAAGTTTGGTTGTGTAAGGGTCGTTAAACTCTTTAGACCAACGCTTAATAAAAGCAAGAACACCTCTAGCCTTATTCACGATGTTGCAAATATGGTTATTAAATTTAAGGTTATGATCAAACAAAACACCAAGGTCAGACACACTCTCGATGCGTTCTAAGGTAGAAGATTCTAAAGAGTAAGTGGCCAAATAAGGAGCAGAACGATAAAATGTCATAACGTTACATTTTGTCTTGTTGAGAAAGAGTTGGTTGATATTGCACCAAGATTGCATGTTATCAAAATCATGCTGAAGAAGTAAGTACTTATTATTATCGGAGTAGGACATACAGAGCTTAACATCATCCGCATACATAAGAATGTGAGAAGATGAGATTACCTGAGGGAGATCATTTAAAAATAAGTTAAAAAGAAGAGGGCCTAGATGGCTACCTTGAGGTACCCCTGACGTGACCATAATTTCTGTAGATTCGCAGCCTTTAAAAACTACCTTCTGGACTCGGTTGGATAAATAGGACGATATCCAATTTAAAAGACAAGACGGAAACCCCAGACGAGACAGTTTAACAAGTAGAAGACTATGATTTACCGAATCAAATGCTTTACTAAAGTCAGTATAAATGACATCAGTTTGTTTTTTTTCCGTAAAACCAAGATTAATAAGAGACGAAAGTTCTAAAAGGTTAGTAGAAGTGGACCGACGTTTTACAAACCCATGTTGGGAATCCGACATTAAAGAACGACAGTAGTGTTGCAATTGTGAAGTTACAATCCTTTCAAAAACTTTTGGAATTGATGATAGTTCTCAATGTTGGACTTGGAACCTTTTTTGTGAATAGGGATAATAAAGGATTCATTCCAGATGGCCGGAAGATAAGAATATTTTAATGAAGTGCGGAAAAGAACAGATAATGGTGTAGAAAGAGAGTGAGCACAATGCTTTAAGACGCAACTAGGAATGGCATCTGGGCCAGGGGAGAAGGATGATTTAATGGACAGTAGGGATTGTAAAACGTCGGTTTCAAAGATTTCAGGATAAGCAATAAGATTTGAATGTGGTAGGTTATAGGGATAGTTAAGGTCAATGCAATTAGGGTTGACAGAATAGGTAGTTTGAAAAAATTTCGCAAACAGGTCGGCGATTTCAGAATTGTTAGTAGAGCTTTCATTTTTGAAATATAGCGATGAAGGAAATAAGGAAGATTTACGTTTAGAATTAGAAAGAGATTTGTAATGTCGGATGGTACGGATCCTCGGGTACGGAGAGCAGACAGACCCTAGAAATTTCAAAATCAGAATTATCATTGACAAAAACGAGGTCAAGCATTCTATTTGAGCAATTATGTATAAAATTTATTTGGCTGAGAGAGATATCAATCAGTCCTGTAACAAACTCATGATTACCAGATGGAAAAAGAAAACTAGAATTGACTGAACTAAGCCAATATAATGTAGGCAGATTAAAGTCGCCTAAGACAACAATTTGATCCCGAGTACCAACAGAATCAGCCACCATACGAATGGCAGTGAGATGATTCTGATATACACTCAAGTCGGAGCAAGGAGGTATATAGGAACAAGTAAAATAGATATAGGAATTATTAAAAAACACTTTTACCGCAATGAACTCAATGCCTATTGGAAAATTTAGAGATAGTAAATGAGATTCTAAGGCTACATTTACAGCAATGAGTACACCACCACCACGACCGGGAGACCGGTCAAGCCTGTAGGTTACATAGGAGCTAACAAAAATCTCAAAATCATAGACAGACGCATTAAGCCAGGTTTCAGAGAAAGCAATAATATCAGAATCGAAATTTACGCTATTGGTGAAAAGTCTACTAAGTTTAGAGAGGAGACCACGAACATTCTGATATTGAATGGTAAGAACAGAATTTAGTTTTTTGAAGCTGTGTTAACTACACTTGTAGAGGAAGCTACATTAGATGCTAAAGTCTTTTTAGGTTTTCTAATAAACTCATGCACTAAAGTATGAGTAGGCCAGAATGAAGGATTAAGTATAGCAGAAAAGAGAGAATCAGGGACACTAATCTTAAACGAAGAGATATCGCGCTTATACTTAAAATTGAACTTAAATACTTCAATTTCATTTGGAGAAATATTAAGCATCTCGCAAACGAATTGATTAATGCAATTTTCAGTAGCCGATGGCATTAGCCTGGAGACGAAGATTGTCTTTTTAGGAGCCACTCCTACCAATGAGTCCGAGGGGTCAGCAGTTGGCGGGGCGGCAGGTATAGGGACTCCACTCAAAATGATGACAGAGGACGGCGCATCAGTCACGCTGTTAGTGGCGCAGTCCGTAGTGGCGGACTCGACAGAAACGGTAGGAGCTGTAGAAGCTACAGTCAAACTAGCGCCAGTGTCAACAGCAACAGCACTAGCCGTGTCACTAGCAGCGGCTGAAGGAACTAGTATAGGTGTAGCAAACGAAATAAGCTGCGACGGACGGGGAGTTATAGGCGAGTCCAGCCCTGTAGGGTTAGAATTTATTAAAGTTGGTTCAATGGCTGGTAGGTTTGCCTTTTTGCGCTTAGGTGAAACTCTCATAAGCTGCAAATTGCCAAACATACTTGAAATTGAAGAAAACTTATCTTGTAGAGAACGAAAATCCTTATAAAGGTCATCAAATCCCAGTTTCGTCTGGCGCATAAAGGCTTTCATCTCAACTTCAGCGGAACGACAAGTTGGGCAGGTCCAGTTTAGGCCTTTGCCCTCACGTATAAAGTCAAAGACACGGCCGGTCAGACCGGCACATTTTAAATGAGCCATATTGTCGCACTTCCAGCATGCAACACAGGCTTCGGTTTGTATACCGCTCCATTGACAAGATGGATAACAACAAATCTTTAGGTCACTCATGGCGATGATTATTTACAAAAGATGCAGCAGACAGACAGTGTATATGAGTCTGACGGTGTATAAGCGACCCAAAGCTTATAAACACAGCAGTTATTCAGCAACAACAAATACGTATGCTCAAAGCAAAGAAGAGATGCACGCAACAACAAGAAAGCGTTGGTGAGCGCAGCACAAAGAAGAATACGCAAAGCGCCGCACGAAATAAAAGCTCGCACTGAGGAACAAGCAACAACAACAAAAACTAAGCTGAGCGGCTAGGCTGAGCTTAAAATGCAAACAAAAATTGAGCAGCAACAACAAATTGCACAGTTTAGAATTTAAGCAAAATGTTTTAGCAATTAAATTAACACTGTTGCAGTTATTTTGAGTTTGTCACTTTAATTAAATGAACCACCACTAAGTTATTAGTTATTGCGAACAAAGATTGGTTAAAATTCGTAGGGTTTTTTTATAAAAAATAAAAAGTAACCGGAGCGCGGTAGAAACACGACCAACCGAACAAAAGAGCAAAAAGCTATAAAAAGCCATAAAGCAACATGGACATCTCCTGATGGCTTGACTCAAAGCCATATTGACCATGTATTAATTGACTCGCGGCATGCATCTGATATCATGCAAGTTAGAACGTTCAGAGGGGCGAACATGGACTCGGACCATTTCTTAGTGGGGTCAAAAATAAGAGCAAGAATCTCCACAATGTTCAATCGAAACCAAAATGAGGAAAGGAAACGAAAGTTAAACATAGAGGCATTTACTGACATCTCAAAACAAGTAGAGTTCAAGCAGCGACTGGATGAAGAACTCAGTCGCGTACCGCTAAAAGACTACATCACAGAGGAGTGGAAATACCAAGCCGACACGATAATGGGTGTAGCGGCTAGGGTGATTGGCTTCGAACCTAAGAAAAGAAGAGAGGACTGGTTCGACGAAGAATGTAAAGAAGTCACTGATACAAAAAACGACGCATACAGGCAGATGATAAGTAAGCACCGAACTAGAGCATCTGTAGAAAAATATAAGCAACTAAGAAAATTTGAAAAGAAGCTGCACAGGAGAAAGAAAAAAGACTATATGGAACAAAAGTTTGAAGAAATACAAGAACTACATAGCCACAACAGAGCCAGAAATTTTTATAAATGCATAAAGAGCACGCAAGGCGTGACCGCGTTGCAGACTTCGTACATTAGAGACGCAGAGGGCAGACTTATCACTGAAAAGGAAGGCATACTAAAGCGATGGAAGGATTACTTTGATGCAATGCTGAATGAAGGCTTGGATGGTAACGGCACACCCCAAATTGAAGCAGAAGAATCAGCTGAAGGATACATCGACTCACCCACATTAGACGATGTAGTGGAGGCAATTGGGAAACTAAAAAACAATAAATCGGCTGGCATCGATGAGATACCCGCGGAAGTGATAAAAAATCTGTCAAATGGGGCTATAGCCCGCTTGCATGAGCTTATATGCAAAATTTGGGAGGAAGAGACAATTCCTGAACAATGGGAATCGGGAATAATCATCCCCATTCACAAAAAGGGAGACCGCCTCAACTGCAGCAACTATCGGGGAATATCACTGCTCAACTTAGCATACAAAATATTCTGCAGTATCCTAGCCAAAAAACTAACACCATAAGTAGAATCCAGCGTAGGCAACTATCAGGCGGGTTTCCAGCAAGGAAAATCAACACTTGACCAAATCTTTGCAGTGCGACAGATACTTGAGAAAACATGGGAATATAACATCACAACATTCCATTTATTTATCGACTTCAAGGCGGCATATGACAGCATTGACAGGTATGCGCTGTACGAAGCTATGCGAAAGTTTGATATCCCAACAAAACTACTAAACCTTGTGAAGTGCAGCATGAAAAGAAGAATGCGCATACGCGGATCTCACTCCGACGACTTCGAAGCTCGGAAGGGCCTACGACGATGGGCTGTCTTGCGCTCTCTTCAACTTAGCACTCGAAAGCGCTGTCCGGGAATCTGGTATAAACACCAGAGGTAACATCCTCAACAAGTCGGTTCAATTACTTGCATACCAGAGAGTACCAAATAGACAGAGGCGAAAATTCTCTCCGAGCTTTTTTTACCGTTGAAAGATTATGCGTGGACTTGGGCTCGGTTTGCGCAAAACCAAAATCAAACACAAAATGTGCTTTGTGTTGATGTTTCTGCATTGACTTGGGCTCGGCAAAAGCAAAGCACCGATATGAACATTGGTTCTGTCTGCGTTGTGTTGTGACGTTTCTGCGTGACTTGGGCTCGGTAAAAGCAAAAGCAAAGGCAAGCATTGGCTCGTTTTGTGTTGTGTTGTGTTGCGTGGACTTAGGCTCGATCAAACCAAAAAGGCAAGCATTGGCGTTTGTTGTGAAGTTTCTGCGTGGACTTGGGCTCGGTCAAAGCAAAGCGAAATGAAGCATTGGCTCTGGCTGCGTTTGCTTTGATGTTTATGCATGGACTTAGAAATAGAAACATTTTAGTTCAATCGCTACCCTAGGTTATGATAAGTATTTTATATAAATTTAGAATGTAACGCCTAGACCCTGACTGCAAAATAAATAAAAAGAAGACTAAATAATTTAATTTATAATTTTTAATTAAATCATCAGCAAGACAAATAATTATATTTATTATGTTTATATTTTTTTTTTTATATTTTATATTTATATTTATTTAGCAAAAAAAAAAAATATTAATGCAAAAATCACACCAACCACTTTTAGGCGGGAAAGGGCAACATGCCGCTTGAAAACTCTGTTTAAGACTAAATTAGGGTCCTAAACAATCTGATGATTTGAGAACAGGCCGTATTTAATGAAATATTTTACAACTTTATTATGATTTTTGAGATCTTTTAACATAAAAAAAAACATTTTTCGTTTTATTTTTTAAACATTGTTGCATCAAAGCAGTTTACATAATTAACTTTATTTAATGATTAACTAAATTTTTACAAAAAAAAAAGTTTAGATATGTTTACATATTATATTTGTTTTCTCTAAAATTGTCATGTAAAATGATTAAAAGTTGTTTTTTTAAAATTACAAAAAATAAATTGCATACTAATTGAAATAGAGAAGAAAGAAGTCAAAAATGATGATTAAGTAATACATTTAATTTGAATCTCGAGCAAATTCAGTTCAGCGCTTGTTAGCCAAGGCCGGCAGCCCAAATACATTATAAACTCTAAGAAGTGTAACGCAAATACCATGGTGCGGGCGAGTAGAGAGAGTTAAAAAGGAAAATCTAAAAATAGCACATACAATTCTCGTGTTCTTACAATTGAACTCGGCTCTAAGCTTCGTTGTTGGCTTTCGGCTATGTTCACAAATTCAGCCGCAGCCAAATTTGTAAATTTTTCGTTTTAGAGCATTCATACCCTTTTCTAATATGTGGCTGCTATGACACTGTGCTATTGCGTTTGCTTGTACACTAACAAATGCATGCATAAGAAGCGAAAAATACGAAGAAGAGTATTTACTTATCATTATGCTGAACGGTTTCGCAAGTGGCGCACACAACAAAACATTTTTAGCCGAAACAAAACCAACAGAGTTTTGGTCATTGCGTTGTCATTATTAACTGCAACTTATAAGGCCATTGTTGCTAGTACTCTAGTTCATAAGTAATTTTATTATTTAATATATTTAAATTTATTAAATATATAAATAATGATGAATTCACGAATGCCTAGGCATCTCTACTACCACCTTTTTATTACACCCTGCAAAAGTGCGTCTGTTGGTACGCGATCAAATGCACGTGACGCAATCTTTTGTTTTAACAGAGCAAAACCACAAAATATGTGCTGAAAAATACAACTTTTTCTTGACAAAAACAGAAAAATTTAAAAAAAATAGCCACTACCGTATCGCATTTGCAAATATGCGTATACAAGCAAAAGTTGCAGTGAACAACAATAACTAAGCAAAAGCAAGCATTGGCTCTGGCTGCGTTTGTGTTGATGTTCATGCATTAGCCAAATGTTTCGTTCTTACCTATATTTATATGAATGTTCTTTTTAAATTAAAAAATTACAAATTCCTTAACGAATATTAAAAATGTTTTTTGTTTTACAAATTTTTTTACTAAGCTTAAAACAATAAAGTGACATTAATTTGTAATGAAAGCCTGAAGCCCTACGTTGCTCTGGTTACAAACCTTTTATAACTTAGAATTAACTTCTACTTTATAATGACATAAAAAAAAAAAAATTTGTAATGAAAAGTTAAAATGTGCATGCTCCTTTTTATTTATATAAAATAAAATTTTAATTCCATTTTCATACAGTATTTGTATATTGGTATAAACATTATTAAAGTACATATACTAAGCAAAAGCAAGCGTTCGATCGAGCTGTGTTGTGACGTTTTTGCGTTTTGCAAAAGCAAAGACAACCATTGCCTCGGTCTGTGTTGTGTTGTGTTTGAGGTTCGCGCAAAGCAAAGCAATGTGAAGCAATTTCGAATTTCGTTTGTTTTGCTTTGCATTGTGTTTCCGAGCCCAAGTCACGCAGAATCTTTTTCGAGTTTCGAACTCGGAGAGAATTTTCGCCTCTGTCTATTTGGTACTCTCTGTGCATACGCAGATGACATCGACCTTACTGCCAGATCAGTGACAGATCTACGAGAAAGCTTCCTGAAATTGGATGAAGCAGCTAAAAAGGTCGGCCTTAGAGTCAATGAATCAAAGACAAAGCTAATGATGGTCACAAGAATGCAACGAGGACGAGACCAATTTGGCCCATCTTTTCAAGTTGGCCCGTACAATTTTGATGTGGTTAGAGAGTTCACATATCTGGGCTCAAAGGTTGATAGCGAGAATAATATATCGAAGGAAGTTGACAATAGATTACTACTTGCAAACAAATGCTACTTTAGCCTTTTCAAGCACCTAAAAAGTCAAGTGCTTAACTCTCAGACAAAAATTAGAATATATCAAACCCTTATCGCGCCAGTATTAACATATGGCAGTGAAACCTGGGCCTTAAATAAAAATGACATGGAAAAACTGAGAATATTTGAAAGAAGAGTGCTGCGCAAAATATATGGAGCAGTCAACGAAAGAGGGATCTGGCGAAACCGCTACAATGACGAGTTAATGGCGTTGTATAAAGAGTCAGATATTGTAACCAAAATACAAATCAAAAGGTTAAGACTTGCGGGCCACATCATAAGAGCGGACAGCGGTCATCCAGCACAAAATATACTATTCGCTAGATGTTATCAGAACCGCGCCAGAGGAAGGCCTAGGCTTAGATGGATCGATTGTGTAGATAATGACGCAGTAGAGCTAAACGTGAGAAACTGGAGGACGGTGGCGAAAAGAAAGGACGAATGGAGGCAAATACTAAAGCAGGCTTCGCTGTTATTTAATACAAAAAACAAAGATTTTGAGCTGAAAAAAAAATACATAGTAGCAAACATCATCAGATTGTTTGGGACAACAATTAAGTCCTAAACCGAATTTTCCAAAGGCAGTTGCTCTTTCCCGCCAAAAAGTGGTTGGTGTGATTATTACATAATTTTGTTTTGCTATTAAAGTTAGATTTATTTATGTTTTTTTAATAAAAATTATTGTCAGTAAAATAAAGAATTTTTAAAATAAAATAGTTTTGTAGCAATCGAACGAATAAACATAAACCGCTTGCAAACGCAACTTTTGTTCAGCGACGCTTACTTGCGTGACAAAGCAAATAGCCGCCGGTAAAATATCAGTTCCTTTGCTTTGTCTTTGTAGGCGATTGGAGTCAAAATTGAAATCCTAACAAACTAAACTATGAAGTAACAATACTTTTAAAACTTTAAAATAGAGTTTAGGCACATATTATTTTGTATGAAGAAAAACTATCTTTGCTTTTGCCTTTGCCATTCATTCATTCGTCAATGGATAAATATCAACACGAAACACCAACTACCATTGCTGTTGTTTGTTGTTGGTGCGTGACTTTGTTTTGTGTTTGATTTTGCTTTTACCCCAGACGAGCCCAAGTCGTTGGTTAAAGTTTCAACGGGACTTTCGAACTCGGAGAGAATTTTCGCCTCTGTCTGTTTAGTTCTCTCTGGGTATTGGCAGAGAGTACCAAATAGACAGAGGCGAAAATTCTCTCCGAGTTCGAAACTCGAAAAAGATTCTGCGTGACTTGGGCTCGGAAACACAATGCAAAGCAAAACAAACGAAATTCGAAATTGCTTCACATTGCTTTGCTTTGCGCGAACCTCAAACACAACACAACACAGACCGAGGCAATGGTTGTCTTTGCTTTTGGTTTGGTCGAACCGAACCTAAGTGAACGCAAAAACGTCACAACACAGCTCGATCGAACGCCTGCTTTTGCTTAGTATATGTACTTTAATAATGTTTATACCAATATACAAATACTGTATGAAAATGGAATTAAAATTTTATTTTATATAAATAAAAAGGAGCATGCACATTTTAACTTTTCATTACAAATTTTTTTTTTTTTTTATATAATTATAAAGTAGAAGTTAATTCTAAGTTATAAAAGGTTTGTAACCAGAGCAACGTAGGGCTTCAGGCTCTCATTACAAATTAATGTCACTTTATTGTTTTAAGCTTAGTAAAAAAATTTGTAAAACAAAAAACATTTTTAATATTCGTTAAGGAATTTGTAATTTTTTAATTTAAAAGGAACATTCATATAAATATAGGTAAGAACGAAACATTTGGCTAATGCATGAACATCAACACAAACGCAGCCAGAGCAATGCTTGCTTTTGCTTAGTTATTGTAGTTCACTGCAGCTTTTGCTTGTATACGCATATTTGCAAATGCGATACGGTAGTGGCTATGGATGAGAGGAATGAGAGCTTGTCACCCAATCCAATGAAAAAGAGATCAAATTCCAATGGTTTTTTCTTTTTATCATTTTTGATATTTTTTTAAATTTTCCTGTTTTTGTCAAGAAAAAGTTGTATTTTTCAGCACATATTTTGTGGTTTTGCTCTGTTAAAACAAAAGATTGCGTCACGTGCATTTGATCGCGTACCAACAGACGCACTTTTGCAGGGTGTAATAAAAAGGTGGTAGTAGAGTGCCTAGGCATTCGTGAATTCATCATTATTTATATATTTAATAAATTTAAATATATTAAATAATAAAATTACTTAAGAACTAGAGTACTAGCAACAATGGCCTTATAAGTTGCAGTTAATAATGACAACGCAATGACCAAAACTCTGTTGGTTTTGTTTCGGCTAAAAATGTTTTGTTGTGTGCGCCACTTGCGAAACCGTTCAGCATAATGATAAGTAAATACTCTTCTTCGTATTTTTCGCTTCTTATGCATGCATTTGTTAGTGTACAAGCAAACGCAATAGCACAGTGTCATAGCAGCCACATATTAGAAAAGGGTATGAATGCTCTGAAACGAAAAATTTACAAATTTGGCTGCGGCTGAATTTGTGAACATAGCCGAAAGCCAACAACGAAGCTTAGAGCCGAGTTCAATTGTAAGAACACGAGAATTGTATGTGCTATTTTTAGATTTTCCTTTTTAACTCTCTCTACTCGCCCGCACCATGATATTTGCGTTACACTTCTTACAGTTTATAATGTGTTTGGGCTGCCGGCCTTGGCTAACAAGCGCTGAACTGAATTTGCTCGAGATTCAAATTAAATGTATTACTTAATCATCATTTTTGACTTCTTTCTTCTCTATTTCAATTAGTATGCAATTTATTTTTTGTAATTTTAAAAAAACAACTTTTAATCATTTTACATGACAATTTTAGGGAAAACAAATATAATATGTAAACATATCTAAACTTTTTTTTTTGTAAAAATTTAGTTAATTATAAAATAAAGTTAATTATGTAAACTGCTTTGATGCAACAATGTTTAAAAAATAAAACGAAAAATGTTTTTTTTTTATGTTAAAAGATCACAAAAATCATAATAAAGTTGTAAAATATTTCATGAAATACTGCCTGTTCCCAAATATACAAACGTGCATGAAAAGCAAAACGTATTTGGCTCGACTGCAATGCCTGTATTCGATTTTGTCAACGCGTTATGTTTAGGAAATGCTTCGCTGTTATTTAATACAAAAAACATAGAGATTGAGCTGGAAAAAGATACTTAGTTGCAACTATCATCAGATTGTTTAGGACCCTAATTTAGTCTTAAACAGAGTTTTCAAGCGGCATGTTGCCCTTTCCCGCCTAAAAGTGGTTGGTGTGATTTTTGCATTAATATTTTTTTTTTTGCTATTAAAGTTAGATTCATGTTTTTGTAATCAAAAATCATTGGCAGTAAAATCTAGCATTTTTCAAATAAATAAATATAAATATAAAATATAAAAAAAAATAAATATAATTATTTGTCTTGCTGATGATTTAATTAAAAATTATGAAGTAAATAATTTAGGCTTCTTTTTATTTATTTTGCAGTCAGGGTCTAGGCGTTACATTCTAAATTTATATAAAATACTTATCATAACCTAGGGTAGCGATTGAACTAAAATGTTTCTATTTCTAAGTCCATGCATAAACATCAAAGCAAACGCAGCCAGAGCCAATGCTTCATTTCGCTTTGCTTTGACCGAGCCCAAGTCCACGCAGAAACGTCACAACAAACGCCAATGCTTGCCTTTTTGGTTTGATCGAGCCTAAGTCCACGCAACACAACACAACACAAAACGAGCCAATGCTTGCCTTTGCTTTTGCTTTTACCGAGCCCAAGTCACGCAGAAACGTCACAACACAACGCAGACAGAACCAATGTTCATATCGGTGCTTTGCTTTTGCCGAGCCCAAGTCAATGCAGAAACATCAACACAAAGCACATTTTGTGTTTGATTTTGGTTTTGCGCCAACCGAGCCCAAGTCCACGCATAATCTTTCAACGGTAAAAAAAGCTCGGAGAGAATTTTCGCCTCTGTCTATTTGGTACTCTCTGGTATTGGAGAGTTTACAGTGCCTTGTTGAAGACCATTGTGAATACAAAATAACTTACTAGTTTCTTCATTTTGATTGCACGTATGGAATTGTTTTTGGTGCGTCATGTTCAATGTATATTTTATTATTTTGTATATTAACCCTTGCAACCAGACGCTGTCAAATGCCATTTTTAAATCCGCAAGACATGCTCCTATCGGGGTGGGAAATGTCAATTATTGAGCATGTTATTGAAAACAATACAGTACTGGGATATTAAAGTTAGTGGTAAATTTTTCAGTACAACGTTTGGGATTTCATAATGTCCAGAGGAAAGTTTGCTTTTGTGTTTCTTAAAAATTTTTGTCATAGTATGGTCGGATATAAAATAATTATTTTGCGTACTAAAGTTTCTATCGAGATTTGTGTCTGAGAAGGATGTTATTGTTCGGTGAGATGCTTCGCAATTGTTTTTAATAGATTAAAATTGATTGAAAGTTCAATATGTTTATGGAAGGAGTTATTGGGGTCAATCATCTTGGGAGTATGAACTTTCTCTAGGTGTATCCCGATCAGATTTAAAATATCTTTGTTTTTGCGAATCATATAACAGTTTTCACTTGAATTAAGCTCAGCAGATTGTGGATCTAATACGGCTTTCGCAAGTAGGTGAGCTTCATTAAATGGTACTTTAATTAGCTGTATATTTGGCAGACTATTGTGTCTATTTTTGTTTAACTTTTATAGATTAGATTTTAATTGTGTGATTAGATTTTAAATGTTCTCTAATATTAATTTGCGAATTAATTTTAATTGCACTTTAAAAAAGTTACAACCAGGAGGTGAGAGTGTTTGCTCTAATCTATTATGTCTTTTAATTAAAGAAAGTATTAGACTTTTTTTCCTGTGGAGGTATTTAATTAGTGGATTTTTATGTACAATATCATTATCGGGGTTTTTGTGTTTAGGTACTGTTTGCCTGATTGTTGTTTTGATAATATTTTTAATTCCGTCAAGATGTTCGTTTATTTCTAGATTAGTTAAATTTCTGTTGTTAGGTATTGTAAGGAATATAAATTGAATTTAAGTTATAACCGAATTTAATTAATTTTTTAATTTTATTCATCATCATATTTATACATTAGTTTATTTATATAATTTATAGAGATTAGCTTAAAGAAAAGCTTTACAACTAAGGTGTGAAAAATTGTGTTGTGTAATTATAACCGAATTTGAATCGATAGTAATAATCGTATGCATTAAGAGTATGTACCAATCGCATGTAACACTAGTATCGATAGTATGTATCGATGGCTTAAGAAATAGTGTTGGGTTGCTCATGAGTGAGTAATAGCCTATTCACACAGAGCACAACTTAGCGGAACGCATGGGATTTTTTGAAGATGTGAAATTGGTGTTCCCACTGTCAACATCTAACATCTAAAATCTTGTTGACAGGCTGACAGGTGAAATAAGCAAATTATGAAAATTTATTAAAAATGCATTTTAATATTCAAATATCAATCTTTTTATGAGTTATTTTATAGAATCAACTATTATTAAGGTAAGGTTTTATGAATTTATGTAAAAAACATGAATTAATTGGGAGTACATATTAATAAGGACGACGGTGCTGACTAGCACATAAACACATATGTATTTATATACACATGCATACACACATACTTATATGCAAGAGCCACGACCCTGCAGGAAAAAAAACTAGTCCGAAACTGGTTCCGAACCACCCCGACTGTGAAACTGTGTGTCCCAAACCTAGTATGATTGCTCCTGGCTAACTAGTATTTTTAACATGGACTTGTCATAGGAAGCAACCAGAATTTTTGGGTATGATGTTCAACTGGTAGCAAATTGGTTCGCCTGCATATGGGACAAAACTAGTTGCTTCCGTACTAGAATATAATAATTCGTTTGGGTATGCTCTCGTTCTAGTATATTTAACCCAAATATTGAACTAGTAATTATTGTTGTATTAAAATATTAGTTTATTTAATTCAATTTGTAATCATTTTATTCACTTATAAGTAACTTATTGAAGATAAGATTGAAAATTAACAGATTTTTTAATTACATATATACACATATACAAACATGTGATTAACTTAAATGTTCATTGTAAAGTAATTTTAGGTAACTACGTTATTATTCTTTTTCCTGAAAATAAATAACACAAGAAATTTCTTATATTTATAAAACTGAAAAAAAAACAAGTTATGAGTTATATGTACTTATAGAACTGAAAATAAAATAAAACAATTATTTTTAATACATATTAAGCTGAAAATAAAAAATTCAAGTTATTTGGTGTACATTCCTATAACACTTAAAACAAAAAAAAAAACAAGTTATATCTTTTATATATAAGCTTAATATAAAAAACTATAGGTAACTTGCTACTATTAAATTACTCTTACAAAATATTTAAATATAATAAATGTGGGAAAAACACTACTTGATGGTATATGTTTTCCTGATTGTTTATTATTATAAGCACTTTACATGTATTTAAAGATAAAATAAAGCGTTCAATTTAGTTTATTATAATAAGCGCAAAACAATATGAAACATCACTTAATAAAATACGTCCGATGCGCAGCTTGCGAGATCACACACTGAGAGCATTTGCTGCGCAGCCTTTACTTCTGCACTTAACATTTATGCTTACCAACATTTGAGCTGTTCTGCAAATGTTCTGGGCATAACATAAAACTGTGGCCACTGCGTGTCGACCGCTGACCTTCAATTCCCGCATTCGGCCGTCCTGACGGATCATTCGCCCCGAATGTGTCCAACCACGGCTTCATATATTCCGACACTGTTGATGTTTTATAAGGACCCTCAGAGTCTCCAACCTTTTCCACATCATATCTACCATGTCTATTCACTTTCACCAGCTATTGATTACCTGCTGGACCTTTTGCAAATGCTTATACCAAACGCCGGAGTTTTCCTGACTCAACTTTGATAACATTGGGACAACAATCTTGTGCATACGTTCTACCTGTCCATTTCCTCGTGGTACCCCAGTAGTTATCATCAAATGCTGTATACCCTGCTTTTCGCAATATTCACGGAACAAACTAGAAGTAAATGCACTGCCTCTATCTGACACAATTCTTTCAGGATTTCCATAATTTGTCGCCTGCACGTCTAAACACTTTATTACCTCCTCAACTCCAGTACTGCGAGTTGCATACAACCAAACATACTTCGAAAAACCGTCAACAACGACCAATATGTAGTTGTACATCTTTTTCGTTAATTCCATTGGCCCGACATGGTCAATTATTTCCTGAGTTAGCCATTCCTGTACCTGATCATCAACGATTTTTTGCTCACAAGCTGGTAAACGTCTTGCATGCTGAAAAACAGGTACTTCGTCTGTTAATACAATCTTCATCTTTACAGGTGCATCCACATTTCTCTTAGGCTTATAACCTGTGACCAGATTCTTAACCTCAACAGACACATATTCGCTTAAGTGAGACAAATCGAAACCTAACTCTTTTTCGGTACTCTCTACACTTAACATGCACATACTTCGAAATTCCTTATCAAGCCCTTCACTGAAGTCGTTTACAATATTATTCATTTGCTTTCCATTTTCACCATAATCGATCCTATAACCATCTATTGGCAAAAACAGCGTGCCACTTTTAGCTACAAGCATATCGATATGATCAACAATATTTCTTCCCAAAATTGCGTCAAATCCAAAGTCCTCATTTGGTATAACATGAAACTCTAACTGCATTTCATATCCATCAATTTTAATTGGAACAGTAAGACTACCAAAACTTAAAACTTGACCTCCGCCTATTCCTGTCACAATTTTACCACAACCTGTCAACTCTGTATTTTCAAGCTTCAGAAATATACTTTTGCTAATCAAACTTACATCTGCTCCTGTATCAAGAATACCCTTGAATACTAATCCTTTATGTTCAATATACTTCATTTCAAGACCGGAAAAAGTAAAACTGCTTGACGGCTTCTCCACTACTTTCCTATCTTGAAGAACATTTACAACTGCTCCTTTCTTAGCCTTTTCCTCACTTTGACAATTAATTGCTCTATGACCTGCTTGACCGCACTTAAAACAATTAACATCTTTTTTTGGACAATCTCTCTTAAAATGTGACTCATCTCCACATTTAAAACATTTCCTAACACGCTCTGTCTCTGATTCCTTGGTTAAACGAACGTTCTTATCGACCTGTGACTTATACGTGCTTACTGCCTTTACCGTACCATGACCTTTTTTGTATACCTCAATTTGAAATTTGGGCTCTTTTAAATTTCTTGCTTGATAAAACATTGCCTTGTTTGCTCTACTGTCGGGAACACCTTCCACAAAATATTCAATCAAACTTGCCACATCTACATTAATGGGTTTTGCAATTTCCATCAATGCATACAAAAATTCTTGCAATGTCTCATTCTTTTGCTGTTTACGGTTTTGCAATCTTTTATTAATTTCTGCTGACGAAAATGTAACACTAAATTCCTCTAACAACTCTGCTTTTAGTGATTCCCAATTTCTTACATCACGCAAACTTCTAACAAATGATTTTGCCGCCCCTGTCAGCAATTGTTTTGCGTATATAAATACCTACAATTCGCACCACTGTACTGTCAGTGCACATTCCTCTAACTCTGATATCCATTGGTTTATATCTGGACTATCCGCACCTGAAAACTGAGACACACTACCTTCTACATCTTTCAGAGTAAACCATGATCTTGCAGCTACTATTTCTGCACCTTGTGTAACCCTTTCCTGGCTTTTAGTTGTTACTACTGACTCATCATCACTCTCGTCTTCGTCTTGAAAACCATAATGTGTCAGCAACCTATTTTGTAAATCACGCTTCCGCCCAGACGTTTGCAGTGCCAGCTCTGATAATTTTTGTCGCAAATCAACGACTCTCAAAGACATGATCTCATTAACTTGCATGGTTACAACTTTTGGCAACAAATCAATCAAATGTAAAATAGTTTAAAATTACTCAAGCTTTACAGTCTACTGTTAATGATCTTTAAACACTATGTTAGTTCTTGCATACGAATACATACAATGAGTTTTTACTTTTCTCTGCTGCTTCTGCCTCTTGTCAACGCTCAACAGCCAAATGTCACTCAATACCTTTTCTTGCTTCCACTTGTCGCTCTTGCCGCTCACAAGTTACGCTCTTTCCACCGACGACTCTCCAACAATGAGTAACTTTCCAACGCCTTACAGCCACAGCAAAACGTACCAGCCTCGATTTCCTATTTCCACTGCGCACACGCTGCTTCCAGTCAAACTAATGTTGCTTTTCCCTCGCCGCCCTCAACACGCCGCTTTACGCCTACGAACACACCAAAGATCGCTCTGCTTCCGTTCCTGCTCACCTCTCGCCTTGTTAGCACTCCACAGCACGATATACCAGCCTTTTGCTTAAGTCGTCTGTTACTACACAAGCCTCAGTAGCTTCTCAATAACGGTGCTTTTCCTTCCTTTGTGTCGTTTTTGTTGCTAGCGCCCTGTGCGTTTGTTTCCACTGAATTTCACAATTACTCGAAATTCAAAGTGACGCACTATTTCTTTCTCCCTCGCACTCACGCTTCTTTTGAATAATTTATCAGTAATTCTCACAGTCTTGGGCAAATTTATCCCGGTTGAGCCCCCATTTGTGGGAAAAACACTACTTGATGGTATATGTTTTCCTGATTGTTTATTATTATAAGCACTTTACATGTATTTAAAGATAAAATAAAGCGTTCAATTTAGTTTATTATAATAATGTTAGATGTGCTCCAGTGTGAATAGGCTATAAGGAGAAAAAAGCCACAACAGCATATGATTTTAATAAATGAAGTAATATATTCAATAAATAAAAGCGTCGTTTTAAATAATTGGCGAATGCATCGAAAATACTAAATCCATCTACTGCAAGGGCACAATTAGCATTCCAAATTTCACTAGCATTTGCGTGTGTGTGTGTTTCTTTGCTGGACTGTATGACAGCCTTGAAGCGATCTCCACCTTTTCTTCGTCCATATGTGTTTTTTTTAAGGCATCAATGGCTAGCAATCCCGCAAGTGGCATTTTAAAAATTATTTTCTATTTTCGTGCAAATTTGCAAATGTAAACAAACGAAATCTGTTGACAGCTGTTGATCCGTAGAGTTGACATACAAACTCTTGTATTGGGCGGTACAAATACACAAACATAATTTAAATATATTTTGTACAAATGGAAATTAAAATGATGCAAAATATGCTGAAAATTATCGCTTAATGTAATAAAGAATAAACTTTATTGGATCACTGTTAATAAACATTTATTTAAACGAGTGCCTAAATGTTCTAAAATAATTTTTGGAAAGTAGCAACCCATTCGTGCAAAAGCGTAAACATTCGAAATTAATTGTTTGAAAAATGAAATCTTTGAGATTTCTGTGGCACCTTTTAACGATTTGGTTTCAAACCGTTGGCAAAAGCGTTAAAGATTTCTGTGGCACCCCCGAATATCAGTTTGTGGTTTTCTAAAAACATCTGCAAATCATACCTTCCGGATTTAGTTACTATAGAAATAATATTATTATCTTGAGATCTTTAAAATAATGTGTTATGTTATTTATTGAAGCCATTAGGATTCTATTAGTGCGAAGATGGTATCAGTTCTATATTTCTGATTATTTAATTGGGATTGTAAGGAGCTAATTTGCTTAGATAAATCTATCATAGTTTTTTTGAGTTCTTGAAAAAAGAATGTTGAGTTGGCTGGACTTGATTTTCGATCAAATGTGGCCCTCCATTTTTTATTGAGATTTGTTGTGTGCACATTTATATTTGTATCGAAACGCCGAAGATGTTTCTCGGACGCTCGAGAGGGTATTTAGGGACGGTGCACCTCTAGCTTTGCTCTGACTCAGCTCGCCGGACTGGGGGGGGGGTTTTCCTAAACACTATCTCTCGATACACACTGAACATAAATTGTAGGTGCACATTGGACAAATAAAAAAAATAAAATATAAACTAAATGAAAATCAAATCAATAACTACAAAGTAACGCATTTTAAGGCAAAACATTTACACGGACGGCTGCTAATAATTATATACATGGAACTATGCTGGTAGTAAGTCCCGTCTATACCCACCCAACCTATGTCGAATGATAAACGGCTTGGCCGTCTATTTGACCCTAAAACAACCTATTGGGTTTTCATGTTACAATAAGTCTAATCATATCCTACTCAGAGTGAATACACAGAACGTTTAGCAATTCATATTAGGGACGATATAATTTCAAAATAAAAATTACTTCATAAATTTGGACATAAAACGGCTTAATATTAATCCTTAAAATATAAATAAGGTTTACAATTTTTAGCGCTTACTTATATACATATGTTACTTTTTATAATTATTATAATTTCCTAGTTTTTAGGTTTCTTTTCTTTTTTTTTTTCTTTTACAGGGGCCATACAAAGTATTAAATCATACACATATATACATATTTAAATGGTTTCAAACAATTCTACGGGCCGTTTTTGGCACATATACACTCACTCATACAACGCCGAATCCTTGAGCTCAATGATTTTTGGTGTGTTGAGAACCTTTTTAGGAAAATCAAATTGATTAGTAAAAAAAAATAATAATCAATACTACTATATATGTATATGTATGTATATAAACATTGCAGCACACGGCTTTTCAATAATTCCTCATACTTAGATACAATTTTCTTTATAATTTAAAACTACAAAAGAAGGAGAACTACATTATGAGCAAAACGACAAAAAAAAGATCATAAGTTTTTTTCGCGTTATTAAGAGAAATCAAATTAACAAAAATGACTAAAACAATATTTGCGCGCAAGAGAATCTTTACAGACTCGAACAGAGCTTATGCTCCAGATAAAGATTGTGAGTGCGTTTACCAAAGCTTACATGGCGTGTCTTTTTCTGGCCGTACGTAAACAAATCAATTAACTAATAAAGCGTAACACAGCTGATTTTTGTTTATATTAACACAACTTCTGTTGTTACTTGCGGTTGTTTTTACTTTTTTTTGGTTTACGACCATATGATCGTAACCAAATTAATAAGTTGTTGTTGTTGTTGCTGGCGGGCGTGCAGTCGCTGTTAGTTACAGCCGCAGATATTATTGTTGTAACTGTTGGTGCTGAAGTTGTTGGGGACACAATAGTTACGGCCACTGCTCTCTTGGTGGTTGTCGCTCAGATGGTCGTTGTTGTTGGATGAACGATTGTTGTTGTAAGGGCAGCTCTTATTTAAGCTGCTGTTGCTTTAGTTGAGGTGTTGTATTTACGCCGGCACTGCTAATGTAGTTGTTGTTGCTGGTGACGGAAGTCTTGTCCGTGTTATGCGTTACTGGCCTAAAACACAGAAATTCCTTAGCGTTTCGGTAAAACATTACCGCGGCATATTACCTTTTGGCTTTCGCAATTATCACCTCCACAAGAAAAAATCCAACAATTTCCGCCAAAACACACTTCGTAAGCACTAAGCCTTAAAGACTTGCAGATATATACCTATATATATATATATAAATATAGATATACTACTGCTTTACGGCAACACTCAACTGCACAATTGTACTGCCAAACTTGGACTGACCTCTACCTTTCGAATCACTTCTAGCGGGAGCGCTTAAGCTGAGCTTTGAAAAGCATTAGAAACACCCTAGGTGCATGAAGAGCGCAAGTCATATGCACTTTTCTTTTCTCGCTCTATCCTATGCTCAAACCTACTCATTACTGTTAGCGCCAAAATTACTAACAGCATAATCACATGATCTAAGAGTGTCATTGACCCCCTAAAGAGCGTACTACGCGAGCTTTTACGGTTCTTTAAGCTCGCTAAAGCTCAACTCTTATGTCTATTTTAAAAATATCAACTTGTAACGACTTTTTGGATCGTATTATTGAATGTTATTATGGCCACTACAGCACAGATAATGGAACGATAGTAATACGGTCGAGCCATTAACTGAAGAAAGGCCGTTCATATCTTGCTTTGAATATCCTTTAAATGAAATATCCCTAAATTCTTCCCTTGGTCATTTTCCAGTTGGTAATATGCTGTACCAACTTTTCGTGTTACTTTGGCTGGTATAAAAACTGGAGCGAATTTGGAGTTGAACTTCTTAGCTGCATCACTTTGAAAAAAATTTCGGGCGAAAACTGGGTCACCAACCTTCAGCGTGATAGTCCGACTACGTAAATTGTAGGTCTTTGCATTGCTTATATGAGACTCGGCAATTTTAGTTTTGGCCGCTTGCCTAATAACTTGAAAAGCATCTGGAGGCTGTATTAAGGTATCATCTGACAGCAGTTTTAAACTACGGAGCAATTCGTAATCTTTTCCGTTAAGGATCATGTTTTGGCCAAACGCTAGAAAGTAAGGAGAATATCCGGTACTACGATGAATGTTCGCTCTGAGCGCAGTACTGATTTCGGGCAGTTTTTGATCCCAACTGGTATGAACCTTATCAATATAAGCCCTTATAGCAGCCAACACAGACCTATTCAACCGCTCACTGGCATTTGCTTGTACATTTACATACATTTGGGCTTTTTGTCTGACGACAAACACCACATTTTGAGACATAACTACGTATTTGGGTAACCCTTTTTGGCCAAAATAAATATCTTTTTAATCTTTCTGTTGTTTTACTTATACCACAATGTGAGGCATTAGGTGGGTCATGAGCTCTGGAGATTATGTTCTGAGTAAATCCTGCCGGAACCCATAACTTCCAATTAAGGTTATCTTGTACCACATCCCCAATTGCATGTTCTGTTCTTTTGTATACATAGCCATTATTTATTTTCAAATCTGGTAGTTTAACCTGATTTGATTGAATCCTATCTATTATATCCAAATATTCTGCAGACTTAAATTCTACTGATGTTAAATCTACAATGAGTCCTTGCTCTTCTAACTCCTCAATATCATTTTGGCGTGAAAGAGCATCAGCTACCACATTTTGAGACCCACTTCTGTGAATTATTTTAAAATCGAAACCCTGCAATTTTATTGCCCACCGAGCCAATCGGCCAGACAGGTCTTTTTGCCTCATGAGCCATTGTAACGATGCATGGTCGGTCACGACTTGAAAGTCTTGCCCTTCCACATAAGCTCGAAACTTCTTAATACCTTTTAAAACAGCCAAACATTCTAGTTCGGTTACTGAATAATTTCTCTGAGCCTTCGACAACTTTTCCGACATGAATGCTATGGGCAACTCTACTCCATCTTCGTTCTGTTGGGCTAAAACACAACCTAGACCAAACGTGCTAGCGTCACACAGTAGAGTAAAAGGCTTGGCAAAGTCTGGTACGGATAATACCGGAGCTGAAGTTAAACGTAATTTGAGATCTTTGAATGCTTCATCAGCAGCAGGATTCCACTTCATGGACTTATTTTTCTTTAACAATTCAGTTAAAGGAAAACTTATTGTGGCGTAATTATCAACGAATCGTCGATACCACCCGGCCATTCCTAGGAAGCGTCTGAGCTGTTTAACCGATTTGGGTATTGGAAAATCAATAATGGCTTGTATTTTCCCAGGATCTGTTTTTAATTGGCCGTATCCAATTAAAAACCCTAAGTACTTAATCTCCCGCATGCAAAAGTTAGATTTAGCAATATTTATCGTCAGATTTGCTTTTCGTAAATGAATTGCCACCTCCTGTAATAGAAGCATGTGTGGTTCAAAGTCATCGGATAATATTAACAAATCGTCTAAGTATACGAATACACGGGTACGTAGATTAACTGGTATCACGTTGTCCATGAGCCTGCAAAGCGTTTGGGCTGCATTAGTGAGACCGAATGGCATTACTTTATATTGGAATAACCCACGATTTGGCACCGTGAAGGCTGTGTACGGACGAGAAGCCTCGTCTAAAGGTATTTGCCAATAGGCGTGTTTCATATCAAGGCCTGTAATGAATTTTGCTGGTGGTAGCCTACTCAAAATGCCGTCTATTTGTGGTAATGGATATGCATCCATACGAGTATATTGGTTAATCACTCTAGAATCTAAGCAAAGGCGTTTTTTATTGACTTTCTCCACCAGTACACTATTGCTACTCCAAGGACTTTTAGATCCTTCAATCACATCAAATTCTACCATTTTTTCTACTTCTTCAAACATTAACTTCTCTTTAGCTGGGGACACAGGCCAATGGCGCTGTTTAACTGGGATGTCGGTATCCAACTTAATGGAATGCGTAATGAGGTGAGTCCGGCCTAAGCCTTCTTTCTCATATGAAGGAAACGTATTTATTACGGCTTGCTCAGGACTAAGACTATGCATTTTTGGTGAGTTTTCATTCTCATTACCCACATCTAACTCGTTGACCACTACGCTTTCCGTCATTAAGTTTTTTAAAAGACCAAACTTTTTCCAAAAATCTATACCTAAGTATACATCTTGTGATAATCTCGGGACTATATACAATTTCATATCAATACTCTGATTTCGAAATTTAATAGGTACAACTAATAAAGCCTTTACGGCGCATCGTTCATTGCTAGCCGTTTTAACACGACCTGAACACTTTCGCGTGTTTGGATGTTTGATTAAAATGTTCGCAGCTGTTCCGCCTAAGCAACTGATTGTGGCACCTGAATCTAATAAGGCCTTAAAATTATGCCCTTCAACGTCAATATCGGTATATATCCTTTCATCGGAATTCATGAAAACTGCTGAAACTAACTTTTTTCGAACTCCGCGAACTTTGTTCCAAAATAGTTTTAAACGTCTTGTGGAGCGCTTTGGCCGTCTCCTTAAACAGACAATTTTGAGTTCCTTCTCTATATCTGGCATAATACTTTCTAATAGCTGGGTTTGTTTTGGGGTATTACAACCCGAAATGGTTTTGTCCATTTTTCCCTATCCGTGAGTTGCTCGAGTTCTTGCACTAAAGAGTCTCTCGAGATTACTTTTCTTTGATGTTTTATTTCTGATGTGGCTCCGGATGCGTCAAACTGGTGTTCGTTTGCGCATCCCTCTTTGGGTTTTCCGACACGTTACATTTACTGCAACGAGGCTTATACGTATTTTTAGCGCCACATCCGTAGCAAAAAACTCTTCTTTCACCCATGCACTCATCGAAACGGTGTCCTGGCTTATCGCAGTTCCAACACACCAGTCTGTTTCGACGTATTTCTGAAACGCTGGCCTCTTCTGATTCCTCTTCTTCTGACAAAATCTCGGACACATTAGGCCTAACAAATTTTGGACGGGATAAATTGGTGTTCGTTTCCCTACAGAAATTCTCATGCTTCCTAACTTCTTCTCTTAGCTCTCGAACACTGTTGATTTTAAGATGCAAAAGTTCGTATCTAAGCGTGGTTTTAGCGTTTCTCTTTAGAATGTCAATCAGTTTCTGTTCGCCTATTTCCTCAGGAAGTCTTGATACAAGTTCCTCAATTCCAGATTGGAAATCATCAAAAGACTCGGTATCCCTCTGTTTTCGTTTTCTAATAAGCTCCCATAAATCGTTACAATGGCTCATGAGGCAAAAAGACCTGTCTGGCCGATTGGCTCGGTGGGCAATAAAATTGCAGGGCTTCGATTTTAAAATAATTCACAGAAGTGGGTCTCAAAATGTGGTAGCTGATGCTCTTTCACGCCAAAATGATATTGAGGAGTTAGAAGAGCAAGGACCCATTGTAGATTTAACATCAGTAGAATTTAAGTCTGCAGAATATTTGGATATAATAGATAGGATTCAATCAAATCAGGTTAAACTACCAGATTTGAAAATAAATAATGGCTATGTATACAAAAGAACAGAACATGCAATTGGGGATGTGGTACAAGATAACCTTAATTGGAAGTTATGGGTTCCGGCAGGACTTACTCAGAACATAATCTCCAGAGCTCATGACCCACCTAATGCCTCACATTGTGGTATAAGTAAAACAACAGAAAGATTAAAAAGATATTTATTTTGGCCAAAAATGGTTACCCAAATACGTAGTTATGTCTCAAAATGTGGTGTTTGTCGTCAGACAAAAAGCCCAAATGTAGTCTTGAAGCCACCAATGGGAAAGCCAATGATCTCAGAACGCCCATTTCAAAAACTCATACAAAACTACGTCGTTTTGAATTTCTGAGACTTCTGCGGGCATTTTGTCATTTTCGCACATATTTTCATTTGAATTTTTGTTTACAACCAGCAAATCACTTGGTGTTTGCTTAACATAATTGCTTAAACGAATCACTTGTTCCTCTTTTGAGCATTCAGACGATAGTTTTATTGCATTTAGCCACCTTTGCACTTGCTCTTCCGTAAAATTGGCAAAATTTAATAGATTGTTCATTTTAATTTTGTTCTTGGGTTAGGACCACTTCTGAAATTGTGCTAGGTGACCGATCTTAAAACCAAAACAACAACTGCGTCGTTAACGTAACAATTTATTTATTCCTTAATGCCGTACATGTCTTAACTGAATCAACACTTAACATCGAATGTCTCTCCCACTTAAAGTATATACACATTTAACCTAGCTTAGCACAGAGAGTACCAAATAGACAGAGGCGAAAATTCTCTCCGAGTTCGAAAATTTTAAAAGTTTATCACTGACGAGGGCTCGCAAACACAATGCAAAGCAAACGAAACCAAATTCGAAGTGGATTTACGTTTTGTTTATTTACCCTTTTGCTATTATTTTTCGTTTCTGCTTTTACATTATTTGCAGCGCCGCAGCGTATATCGGTTCATTTTGAATTGCAAGGCAGCATTGGTACATGCTTTTTCCTGGAGTATGTCCATTTCAGACAGTTTATGGGAAATTTGTCTGTATGCATGCTGGTTTATAGATGATATTTGGCAAAATATTTTAATTTTATTTCATTAATATGTTAATAATAACGCAACGAAACAATTTTTTTTTTTATTTAAATATAAATATAATAAATATAATTTAAATATTATCAAAGAATGTAGAAAGAACTACATAGAATGTGCATCTCAGCCAAATTCATTTTAGCGCTTGTTGGTACGGGTGGGCTTCGAAAGGGTATGAAGGCTCAAAAAGTAAAAATTTAAGAATTTGGCTGTTTGTGCTCTCACTGCCCGCGCCATAGAGCTGAACAAATTTTGCATACACATCTTAGTATGTATATTGTCATTGGGAAAACATTTGTCGAAAATGAAATATTAATTTTACTTATGACAATAAAAAAATAAATATCTAATAGAAAAAGAACAGAAATTATGGAAAATTAAAAAAAAAAAAAAATCATATTGAATCTAACATCCAAACCGAACCTCGACACATTAGAGTCTGAGTCGAACACTCATTCCACTAGGCCATTGCCACTGCGCGAATTCCATTTGCTAAGTTTCATGTCAAAGCAAATGTATAAATTCGAGCAAAGTAAACTTTTTTGTGTAGTTCTACATATGTATGTATATTCTTTGCTATTATATATTAACTATTTAGTTTTCAATTTTAATTTTGACATTTTATTTGATTTTATATTTCTTTCAAAATAGTTTTATTAATATAAGGAAATTTCGTTGTGCAAAGTTTGTAATATTGTAAATATTGTTTCTTTTGTACATTTATTAATTTTTTTTCAGTGAGGCATACAAAGTATTAAGCCATCGCTTATTTTAAGCATTTACTTTAAAAAATATTAATATAATATTATTATTAATAATATTAATATTTTAAACCAATGGAACAATGATCAATTCTTTCTTTTATTAATTTTTTATCATCATCATTTATAATTTTTTATATAAATCATCATATTTCTACAACTCACGACAAGTTATTGTCATCACTGTTTTAAACTTTATTAAAAAATAATTGGTAAAAAAAAAACAGTTCTATCGACAGTGGCCTAATAACATGCAGCTATTAATGACAACGCGCTGACCAAAAGTCTGTTTTGTTTCGGCTAAAAATTACTTGTGTTTGTGTGTGCCGCAATGCAAAACAGTTCAGCAGAATGGAAGGCGATAGCAAAATACTCTTCTTCGTATTTTTCGCCATTTATGCATGCATTTGTTAGCGTAAAGCAAACGCGATTGCAAAGTGTCATAGCAGCCACATATTGAGAAAGGGTATGAATGCTCAGAAACTAAAAATTTACAATTTTGGCTGCGGCTGAATTTATGAACATTGCCGACAGCCAACAACGAAGTATAGAGCCGAGTTCAATTGCAAGAACACGAGAATTGTATGGGCTATTTTTAGATTTTCCTTTATAACTCTGCCCGCCAACCACACTTCATAGAGTTTATAATATCTTTGGGCTGCCGGCCTTGGCTAATCATAATTTTTGACTTCTTTCTTCTTCGCTATTTAATTAGTTTGCAATTTATTTTTTGCCATTTTACAAAATCAACTTTTAATCATTTTATATGACAATTTTAGGGAAATGCATTTTTTTAATTGCAAAGTTGCATTTGCTTAGAAACTGATTTGGTGCAACAATGAAAAAAAAAATAAAATAATTGTTTTCCTTTTTTTTCTCAATGAGCCCAAAAATTGTAATGTAGTTTTAAAATATTTAATTGCGTTATGCATATTCACAACTACAAATGCATAAAAAGCAAAACATAGCCCAGCTGGATTGTTTGTATTCAATTGTGTTTTTGCTTCAAAGTTTAAACCTACGCATTATGTTTAGCTATTGCTGATGCTGATTGTTCTTTACTACAATAAACAAAGAGTTTGAGCATGAAATGATCTACAAAATGAGTTCTCTATTACTATCCTAGGATTAATAGTTTTCTAGCAATCGAACGAATAAACCACTTGCAAACGCCACTTTTGTTCATCGCCGCCTACTTGCGTGGCAAAGCAAATAGCCGCCGGCAAAATATCCTTTCC
The DNA here is from genome assembly GCA_949987675.1 of Chymomyza fuscimana. Classification (NCBI taxonomy): domain Eukaryota; kingdom Metazoa; phylum Arthropoda; class Insecta; order Diptera; family Drosophilidae; genus Chymomyza; species Chymomyza fuscimana. The sequence goes on from OX465091.1 coordinate 5,801,897, forward strand.
TTTGCTTTGTCTTTACTAAACTATGAAGTAAGAATACTATTAAAACTTTAAAATAGAGTTTAGGCACTTATTATTTTGTATGAAGAAAAACTAAAGTTTTTTTTTTTTTTTTTTTTTTGTTAAAAAATGTGTATATTTTATTAAACAATAATATAAAATTTGTGTACTACTACCTAAAAATGACAGCTTAAACAAATTATAAGTTATATAAAAAACAAAGATAATTAATGACTAAAAAGAAACATTAATATATATACAACAAAACTTAACATTACAATATTCTTTAATTACTAAAGATTAAACATTATTATTATTGAAGGTTTTACATAAATTTACTAAAGGATTCTCCTTGGGAGATCCTTTGGGTGGCACCGTTTTAATCGTCTCATTCTTGCTCTGCAAGACGGTCTTTCTGAATTTAGCAGTCGTGCTAGCAAATTTGGATGAGATCCAAGACGCTCTAGATACTTTTTGGCCTGCAATTGGATAACATCTCCTATTTTAGGCACCCTCAAATCTTTTTCTATATCCCTAGTACGCATATACCAGGGAGCGCCGCACAAATTTCTTAATATTTTGCTCTGGACAACTCTGATTTTATTTAAGTTCGATTTCGCTGCAATTCCGTAAATTTGAAGCGCGTACTTCCATATTGGGCTTAGAATAGATTTGTAAATCGAAACTTTATTAAATAAGGAAAGCTTATTTCTGGGAGCCAGCAACCATGACATTTTCCTTGCTTTGGATTGCACAGTTTTTTGCACCATTGTAATATGCCTCGAGAAGGTTAGCCTCCTGTCCAGAATAACGCCAAGATATTTGTGCGCAGTTTCATGACGCAATGCAGAGCCGAGCATTGATATACGAGACGAATTTCGTCTGTTCGTAAAGGTGACATTGGCGCACTTGCTGGTGTTGATGCCAATATTCCACATTAGCGCCCACTTTTCGAAGCTGTCTACATATTCTTGCAGGGCTTCTGTGGCCACATCAAGACAGGAGCATCTGGTCAGCACAGCTGTATCGTCAGCATAGGTTGCAATGAGGACATCGCTCTCCTCTACGGCAGATACCGACTCTGATGTTGGCATATCGGCAGTGTAAATTGAATAAAGTGTGGGACCAAGTACACTACCTTGCGGGACACCAGCACAAATGCTTCTGTTGGTTGATTTTGCGCCGTCAACTGCTACACAAAAAGTCCTATTACTTAAAAAGCTACTTGTTATTTGAAAAAGTTGTGGAGTAAGTAAACGCTTCAATTTATACAAAAGGCCACAATGCCACACTCGATCGAAAGCTTGCTGTATATCCATAAACACTGCGACAGCGTACTCTTTGTGTTCCATGGCCTCCAAGGCGAAGTTAACAACTCGATGAAGTTGTTCTGGCGTGCCGTGTCTTTTTCGAAAACCGAACTGCCATTTAGGTATAGCTTCAGTCAAGCTCGTCAACTGTAGAATTCTGTCAAGAATGACCCTCTCCAACATTTTTCCTAGTGATGGTAGCAGACTAATTGGACGATATGCATCCACATTTGTGGGCTGCTTTTCCGGTTTCGGGATCATGGTGATCAAAGCAGTTTTCCAAGCACGTGGAAAGTATCCCAGTCTTAGAGCAGTGTTAAAAAGTAGGACTATGAATAACAGCGCCTTGGTAGGAAGTAGCTTTAGAGTTCGATTATCTAGAAGGTCCTCTCCCGGTGATTTTTTGGGTTTTAGTTTCCTGACTTGTAGCACCACTTCTTGTAATGTGACTGGACTAGACGGCAGAGACATTTGGAAAGGTTCTTGTAAAGCTGTACTTATCACTCCACGAGTTTCTTCAGAGGTAAGATTGAGTGGCTTAATTCTGTCTTCCAGATTGTCTGCAAAAACGTCAGCTTGGCGCTGGCTTGAAAGGCACCAACCTCCTGCTGGATCTCGAATTGGGCTTTTCGGTAATTACCTGCCTTTTGTATTTGTTTGTGAGCTTCCACAGAGAGTAATTCGTAGATTCATCAGGACTTACGTTGGCAAGAATTTCGTCTATTCCAGCTTGCCTATGTTTATTGAGTACCTTGTGCAGACGGTTGGCCAATCTTTTATGCATGTTCTGGCGTATTCTCTTCTGACCCTCCTTTTGAGGCAAAGAAGAGCAGCAGCAGTTGGAGGTAACTGGACTGGGCGTTGTTCGTTGGGCGTTCGCAGATTTTTGGGGGCAGCACACATAGCTGCTTGTTTTATATTTTGCATGAAAACTGAAACCGCATCGTCGACGTCTTCAGAAGAATTTAGTTCAATGTTGATGTTAATGTTTCTGTCTAACTCGGCTTTAAAAGCTTCAACAGAAGAGCCTGGAGCGAGCAAGCGTTTCCTTTGAGGCTTGAACATAGGTGAGCGATGAAGTGTCGCCACAATAGGGAGGTGATCCGAGGAGAGATCATACAATGTGTCAATAAAGAGTCTTCTACAATCTATACCATTGACAATAAAGAAATCCAGTGCAGAGGGTGTATGCCGAGTGTTGTATGAATAGAATGTAGGCCTTCCAGTTGCCATAATCTAGTATGTACTGCTGGTAACGGCTTCTTGCAATCGTTTGCCACGAGAACATGATCTTGTGTTGCCCCACCATTGGTGCTTTGCATTAAAATCACCTCCTGCGATGAATCTGTTTCCCATGTTTAAAAGTAGCCGATCAAAGTCATCTTTTGTCCATGGCTCTTTGGGGGGAAGGTACAAAGAAGCTATTTTAACTTGACCACTAGATGTCGCCACAGTCACAGCAGCAGATTGAATGTGCATTAGCTGCATGGGTTCGTTCGGCGTATGAATAATGTTCGACTTTATAAGAATTCCAGCACCACCTTTTGAGGTATTGCTGGGGTGATTAGCAAAATGTACATCAAAACCAGGAATATAAATCTTCTGTCTAGGCCTTATATGAGTTTCGGTTACTAGCATAATGTCTATATTGTTGGCACTTAAGAAGAGTCTAAGCTCATCACTGCTTTTGACTAGACCACGTGCGTTCCACAATCCGATTTTTAGGCCCGAATTATTCATTTTGGAATTAACCTTTGAACCAGCTCCCGAAAAGCTTTATTTGCATCCATCGTTTCTTGGATGAGTCGAAACGTTTGATCCATCCTAAAATTAATATCTTGTATGGCTTTTTCAAGCTGATTAAACCTCTGGGCAAATTCCTGATTTTCTGCAGGCTTATTCAAGGGGGTGTAAATTGGTTTTGAAGACAATGGAGTAGAATTAAGTTTGGCCATATCCGCGTAAGAAAAGCCATTTTTAACAACCGCCTCTGAAATAAACTGTGGCCGGGAATTTTCTCGATTTGTATTTTTGTTGTTATTCGAGAGACCGTCTTTTGGAAGCCTAGGTGCCGGTTTGAGCTTTTTAATCAAATTAATTCTTACTTTACATCCACTATAGCTGGAGATATGGTCATCACCGCAGTTTGCACATATGCTGCGCTCGCTCATACTGGCATTTTAAGGCAGTAATTTTTGGTGTGCCCATAATCTTGGCACCTAAAACACTGCACCAAATCTTTATTTCGGTTCGCCTTTTCAACAGTAACCCTGTGTCTACCGATGTAGGTTAATTTCAGTGATTCTTTAATATTTGGAGTATGTTTAAGGTTGACGTAAAAAATGTTTTGCCTCGTTTTGGCATTGTTTACATGTTCACCATCTTCCTCGTTAATTGAAATATTACGCCAATCTCTCTTTCGCGGGCAGTAAATATTCAACACTTCGAAACCTCTTTCTGAAAAGCTGCGTTCAATTAGCTCTTTCGGTACATTAGGATGTATATCTTTTAAAATTATTTTAAAGGGTTTGCTTTCCCTCAGCTGGTGGGAAAGGAGTTTTGTAACAGCCCTAAACGCTTCAGCATTGCTCGCGTAAATACGGGTAACTCCAAATCTGAGGTACGAATGTCGCATTCATTATCTAGAGTGACTGCATTAAGCGCTTCTTCCAGTTGATCCAAATTATCGACACGAGGCACGCAGATTGCCGGAGGCTTAGGGCAAGCTGCCTTTTCGGGTTGCATGACATTGGGATGAGGAATCTCTGAAGTGCCAATGGAATCTTCATATTCGCCCATCTCCATAACCGCTTCAGTTTCCTCAGCTAATGCTGCAAAACGATTATTCTGAAGTGTCGCTGCAGCATTGCTGACATTAGGGCGCCTATGATTAATATTTACTGGTGTTGGCTTAGCTTTAGCTATAGTTTTTGTCGCTTTCACTTCCCTTTTCTGCTTTCTGCGAACAGAAACCAGAGGCAATTGGAAGGAGCACGAGTCCTTTACTGAAGCCTCATTAATAGGCTTGACCTTTGATACAGAGGCTGCAAACGAGCATATACTAGCCGTTGTTGCGCTTGAAGTTGTGTAAGTTAAAAAAGAACTTACAGTAGACGACGTGCAAGTTGTCGTCGTAGTTGTCGCCTGTGCACTGACTGAAGACAGCTGAAAATCCCTTAAGAGTTGAGTACGAAGTTCCGAAGAACATTGACCAGCTATCAGTTTCATCTTCTCTAAGTCAGTTAGCTTTTTACTCTTCTGGGAATAGGGCAATGGATCCAAATCCATTTTTGAGCAATCAGCAAATTAAATTGAATGATACAAAGATAAGAACACGAGATTCTCTTTCCCCTCGTTGCGACTGCGCGCAGTCCGAGGGGTATAGTCTTGCCCTATAGTGAGAGCACGCAATCACCGTTTAGTTCGATTTTGAAATACAGTGTGTACAAACACGAAAAGAGAGTACACACATGCACAATGTGTACACACACGGTATTTATGTACACACGCGGACAGTGTGTACACACAACACTAGGAGAAAATAAAAAGTGCCAGCGGAGTCTTAATAAATTTGCACTGTCACTGCACAACTTTTAGTTTTGTTTTTTGTGTTTTAATTGTTAAAACTTATTGACCCACATAAATATTGGTCTTCGGGAATGAAATAGACTATGCCACTAATGTGGACTTGTCCATAAATTAAGATTTTTGTAAAATTTAACTTTTCACAACCGAAGAAAAATTTCTCATGTCCACACACGTGTTAGCGCTGCCAACTCCGACCGATAACTGACTAAAGTTTTAGCAAAGACCAAAACAAATATATATAACATCAAACAACTTAAAAAAAAATGTAATTGCAGCAATGCACATGTAATTATTTGTCTTCGGTAGTTATTACCTTAAAATTATTTAAAAATATGCTGATTTAATAAAAAATTATAAGATAAATAATTGAAAGCTTCTTTTTATCTATTTACTAGTCAGGGTCAAGTAGATTCATACCAGATTTTCATGATTAAAGGCTTATCAAAACCTATAAAAACTAAAATGTTTCTAAGACCATTCATAAACATCAAAACAAACGCAGCCACAGCCAAAAAATCGTTTTGCTATGACCGAGCCCAAGGAGCATCAAACTAATAGAGGCGAACACTCGCACAAAAAGTACTCGGTGGCGCAGAAAATCATGACGGTTTCAGCGTTTACATTTGAGTTGCTTTTGTGTGCGTTTGTGAAACGAATAGAATGAAAGAAAATGTAGGCAGTCAGCTGTTGGCTGCCGTTTTTGTTTTGATCTCGTCTGCTTATTCAAATTCGCAAATGTGTGCTGTTGTGAGCGCGCAATTATGAAAACAAAGCAGCAGCAACGCAGGTAAAATATGTATACATTTGTAGGTTGTTAATGTAGGTTGTTCATGAAACTGTTGAAGATTTATTGACGAAAATGTTGCCGTCAAAATGTATGATTTTTATTGAATAAAACCAAATACTTTTTAAATCATGTACTAAAAAGCTTGCATTTATTTAGCTGACATTGTTATGGAAATATAAAGTAAATTTAGTTGCATTATCATACAACTATTCATAATTTTCTATTGCTTCTGCTGCATACCAAAGAATATAGAATTACTATTTGTATGTATATATTCTTTGCCCATATATACATTAAATATATATGTAATACATACATATATATACATATATATATATGTATGTACCTAGCGGAAGCAAATGACCAATGTTGCCGAATTTCTTATAATGCCTTTGTTAAACAATGCGTATCAGACGAGCAAGGTTGCCGAGTTTCTGCTGCATATGCATGTGGGGAACAGGTACATATACATATGTATGTGCATTCATAGTTTCTGTGCAAGTGTGTATGTGCAAGAAATCGTTGCCAAGAAGCTTGTGTAGCCTTACTTATGAAGATGTGCCGTCGAAGTGTATGATTTTTTTTGATGCTTAAAAAAACTGAAATTGAATAAAACACACGAATTTGTATTTTCATAATTTTAACTAAAATGTTTACTAATACCTCTTACATTTTAGTATTAACTAATTTTTGTCTCTTGCTGAAAAGTATATGTTTGTATTATATGTAATTCCTTTTTTGCTATTATTTTTTGTCACTATTTTGTTTTTGCAGTTGGCTGTGAGTTGAGCAATGACACACGCACACATTGTTGTTGTTGTTGTCCTCCAAACCTTCGGTCGAGAATCTGCAACTGAGCTATCGCAGGCTTGATTGATTTGCTTGCAAAACTTCACATGGAAGCAATAGCGACACTTGGGTATCAACACAGTGATACCCTACCATAGAGTCAAAATATTTTTTCAGACGAAATAACCACCTGACAACAGAAACAATAAAAATATAACTATTTACTTTTTATTATGTTTAAAAGAATACCAATTAACTAAGGATGAAACAAAAATTATTTCATATATTCAATGTGCGCAAAATGTTTAGAGCTCTATGGTACAGGCGGGCAGAGTAAAAGCGTGAATCTAAAAATAGAGCAAGGATTTCCCGTGAGCTGGCAATTGAAGTCGGCTTTAAGCTTTGTTGTTTAGTTAAATTTATAGATCGTTAGTTTCTCACAATTCAATACTTTCGGAGTATGTGACTGTTTTAACACTTGTAGAACAGATTCACGTATAC